>CP136889.1:10275008-10847508 GCA_033000465.1 Sciaenops ocellatus
ATAAAGACTCCTTTGTACTAATGGCAGTTGTCCTGTCACTGTCATCATAGTGTCATGTCAGTTTTATGCAAATTAAGTAGTAGCACTTATTGTTTGCGTTGCCAGAAAATAAATAGGCTAAAGGTTTAGCTTGACCAGAATCCTTGATGCTGGTAGTTCTACATGCAGACAGGCTGTTTTCTTTGACAGGACAGTGTTATGCAAACCTTGGCTCCCATGGGGAAATGCATGAGGTACAGGTCCAGATAGTCCAGTTTTAGGTCACTAAGCGTCTTCTCACAGGCTCCTCTCACCAAAGATGGAACGTGGAAGGTGCACCATAGCTATGAAAAATGAACAGGAAATTGAATGAACACACTGTCAGTGTTTATGTCGGTCTGATCAGCTGAGAGCGGGGCATACTGGTAATCCAGTGGGGGAACTGTAGTATTAGTGTGTCAAATTAGAGTAACTAACATATGTGCTCATCGGAAAAAGTACATGTGATGAATCATAAGAGCACTTTGGAGGAGTCAGAACAAATTATGAAGGAAAATGTGATTTCCCTTATTCAGACATGTCATTGTATAACCTTGTCATGTCCGTCCTCACAGACCAGCTGACAAATAAAATGTCAAAAAGGTGATAGCTGCCTTAAAGCGAAACTGGGTCAAAAAAAGTTATGTCATTTCCCTTCTTGACAAATATATTTGTTCTTGTTGACTTATACCTGTATATCATACCTTACTGACAATGAATAGGTCTTCCCTCTTTACCACTTGTTGGTCAATCATTGCACGAATTCCAGCCCCAACTTCTTCTTCATTCTGGTACACATAAGCACCATCGATGTGCCTGTAACCAGAACTTATTGCCACCTTAACAGCCTCGGTGACCTTACCTGGGTCTGCCTATTGGGGTAGAGTGATACAAAAACAAGGAAATTGCAGATTCAGATAAGCATCAATACATCCTAAAACATGTCTCAGTGGCAGCTGTGGCTATGGTTTCTCTTTGGCGTGTTGTTCTGGTCTTGTATCAGTGCATGACAGTGTTCTACTCAGAAAATAGGAATGGTAAGAAATGAACGTAAAGGGCATGTTGATATCAGGTATCACTGTTCAAGCAGAGGTCAGTGCGCAGTAAAATGATTATGGCTAATATTTACCCTCCTGGAAGAGTTTATGTTGAGGTCAGTCTAAGACATTAACCAGTTATCTATATTGCAGTTGTACTACTTACGTATATCAAACATCAAACATCGGCAATACAGATACAACAGACCATAGAACCCCTGAAATGTAATAGGTATGAAGACAAAGGTAATCCATCCATCTTTCTTTGCAAACATTATGTAGTACATTTAAAATGTTCAGCCTTACCCTCCATGTTCCCAGACCCACAATAGGCATCTTTGCTCCATTGTTGAGTGTCACTGAAGGTATCATATTTGGTCTTCTGATGCAGTTCTAGCAGGATAAATCAACTAGTAGCCGTTCATGCCAGCAGACTCTCACTGCACTCCGAGAAAGGAAGCGTACTATATGAGGGAGGTGGGGTTAAAAAGCAGAAAGAGAGTTTCTGGGGTTGATTAGTTACGTCTGCCTTGAAATACCATGAAACCAGAAGGAGAGGCTACAGAGGGAAGAATGAATCAGCACAAAATGTGATTAAATGCATTTGTGGTAAATAGCATGAAATCTGTTAGACTTGCTATAAAATTGGAAAATAACTTCTAATTAATTCTGAATAGCATTCTGAAGAACTGGAAACAAGCTTTAATAGAATAAATGTTCACATTACATCCAAGTGAGTATGTTATTTTTGAAAGTAGAACACATTCTTCCTCTAACACATGAGAAGTTGAATTAATTTGCAGTAAAACATACTCTTCAATTCAGTAAACTCAGGGATTTTGGAGCTCCAACCACATTTGGTCTGGTATGACTGGTATGTAATGGTCAATAATAGCAAACCTTAAATAAATACTGTTGTGTAAATGACATGACCAGTCATTGCACTGATGTTTTGACTCTGATCTACTTCTGCGACTGCTAGTTTATGTTTTAGCAGGTTACAAATAAGCGTTTTAGTGTGTAATAAAAAATGTGTACTACAGACTAGATGAGCCTTGTTTATGGCCTTGCAGCCAGGCTTAAGCCTGGTGGGTTACCAATTTGACAACATGTGTAGTATATAGAAAAATGCTGAAAAGTGAGAGAATCGAAAACCTAAATACAGAAATCACAAGCTCTCTTCATTTGCTTGTGTTTACAGAGCATAGAACTCTCATTGCCATGTGATTTTGTGGTTTTTCCCAGCTTAATTTGTATGCAATCTGCTGACAAAAGAAGGAGTGAGGGGCAACAAGAGGAAAACAGCTGCCTGAAATTTGGGGGAAGTGAGGGAAGGAGCCTCCTTCTGGCTCTTAAATATGGTTGTGGCATCTTTGATGTAATGCAAACTTGTGTGCTAGTAGAAATGTGTTAAAATAACTATTTCATATATGAAATACTGTATATCTTCAGTTATTTTTTCTGTTATTCATTCTTGTTGTTATCTCCCTATCATTGGGGGAACAGGGTGACCTTGCACTATGATAACATTCAAACCAGTTAAATTCTACCACAAGTAAAGAGTGACAATCAAAGACAACACACATATACAGTACATGTATTTTGTCCAGTCTTTATAGTTTTCAGCTAGTCATCATCTGTCAGTGGGCCTGCATAAATGAATAGTTGACCGCACAACTGTCATTAGATTCTGATTAAAATGTTGTTAAACTCTGATTGGTACATGACATCACGTTTTTTTCCATCTTAAAAACAGTGAAAACAACACAAATGCATAAATCTCTTGTGAAATAACCAGGTAGATAGGTAGGTAGGAAATGTCTGAGTGATGAAGCACCCGACTGCACCCAAAGATAAAAGCTGGTCGCATAACTTTGAGTTGTGATCTGATGAGAACCAATAGATGAGTCACATCAAGTTTGACTGTTGGAGGAACTTTGTCCAACTTGGATTAGCTGAATCATGTCTGGGTGTGGTGTAGCCTGTATGACATCTGCAATTTTGCCATAATTTGGCCACCATTTCCACATTGAAAAACATTCACTATCAGCTACTTTTGTCTCTTTTCTTATAATGGCAGCCACCTTTTATTCAAAGTGTTGCCTACAGTTAGACACATTTTCATGAAGGATACAATACAGGAAGATGTTGGGATTTTTATCAGACACCTGTAAGGTAATAACTATCCTTTAGTGTCCTTAGTCTCATACCTAGTCTAGTATCTAGTCTCTGCTTTAGAGCATCTTCTGTTAAATATAATGTAGGTCTGAAATATGTGAACAGTTCGTATTTTTTTCTGTCTTTGATCTGATCAGGTGACATTTTTAAATACAAGAGGAAACATACAGAGTGGCTTAATAACTTATTTCTCTTTTTAACCAGTTCCAACAAGTGGATATAATTCATCTAGATTCTACTGCCTAATGTAACTTTTGTTTTTGTCAAGTTGGTTTCTTCTCTTCATTAGTTTAGCCCTGCCTTCCTGTTTTATGAGAGCGCCCTCTACTGGAGTTTAACTTGAACAACAGCAATGGTTATACTATAAGGAACATTTGTGCCTTTAAAAACATTACTTACTTATTATATAATGCACTCCATTGAACCCTACAAACTGCAGCATCAGAAAAATAATATTCACTATAATGTAGACTGAAAAGCTTCATAGACAAAGCTTAATTAAATGTAATGCACACATTATTACTCATCATTTTATACTAAATTTACTTAATTTACTACTTAACAACTAATGAATTCTAATGAACATCTAAAATGTATATATTATATATACAATGTTTGTATAGAGATTAACTGAAACAATAAGTCATATTTATGATTAATAAATAAATTATATTTAACAGACACAAGCTCTTATAACTTTTTATTCATTCTTTAAACATTATGCAACCAATCAACATTCAGGCAACTCTCAACACACACACACACACACACACACACACACACACACACACACACACACACACACACACACACACAAAGTGCGGATATTAGACAATGACATTAACACAGCACTGTCTATGTGGAAGATAGGCAACATGAAGAGCAAAGGTGCTAAATATTGCACATTATGATCAGTTCAGGAAACTTCTCAGACCATTCAGCTTCACTGGCAGATAGACCCCAGGGCTTTTTTTTTTTTTTAAAACCTTCAAAACAACTGGTTACAAAACAGCTGAGAGAGTACACAAACTTTGCCTGTGGCTAAGTAGACCAGCATTTATCATGAGACTGATGTTACTTTCCTACCCTGACTGAGTGAAGGTAGATGCAATTCTGTAGGAAGAAACTAAAACGAGGTAACAGTTGATAATGGCCTATTTAGACACATCTCAGGATGTGAAGCTCTGTTTTGACAATCTTTAAACTAATGAATAATAAAACCAACAGAGAAAATGTACAAATCCAGAGTACACTATGCTTAAATGAGCCCAGCCTGGTTTGACATTAGCAAAGGGTTTATGTTGTCGAGAGCACAATAACAGTATGGCCTAAAGAGCTGCAGAATGAGTAACTCTTATTGCCTCACTGCACCAAAAAGAAAAAAGATCTTCTAACCTTAGGCCATACCTGAGTCTAATAGATTGTACCACAATAAGAAATGAACACAAGTAAACATAATGAACCTGGAAAGCTAAATAATGGGGAGGTATCTGAATCAACATGAGATGTGTATGTTGCTTTGAGCAATAATGTGAGGGAGTTATTGCTTGGAAGCAGCCGTTTATCAGGCCAGCTTAGATATTTGTTCAGAGAGGAAATTATATACAGAAAATTACAAAAGCCACACACAACCATTCTCTACTCCACCGAGTGATAAATTAGCATTCAATTCCACAACCACAACTTCAAAACCTAGCAGTGTCCCAAGTGGATGCACTCTGTAGAGCGCTGTTTTCTGCTTGTCTCAGGAGCAGTCAGTGAAGGTGGTCACCATGTTCCCCCGACGCTGGGTCACTGTCCTGCAGTGCTGCTTTCCCGAGCCCTGGAATCTGCTCTCAGTCCTGGAGCTGTGCGTGTTAAAGGAGAACATCTTCTCCAAGTCCTCGAACATATCATCAAAGAGTCCTCCGCCGAAGGCCCCCTGCTGAAACTGTCTCTTCTGTCTGTTCATAGCCTCCCGATGGGCCTGGAAGTGGCTGTCAAAGTGTCTCTTTTGGTGGGCTTGATTATGGGAGTGGTGGTGGGCGTGGAAGTGGTGCTGGTGTTGCTGTTGCTGTTGCTGACCAAAATGGTCAAAGTCTTTGAAGATGTCATCAAAGTTGAAGTTGAAGGACTGGAAGTGCTGGTTGAAGTTGTACTTGCCTCCTCCCCCTGCTCCTCCTCCACTTCCATGGCCCTCCCCTGGTGACGGGCCATGCCCAAACTGGTCGTACTCTCGCCTCCTCTTGTCGTCCGATAGCGTCTCATATGCTGGTAGAAACAAAAACATGTTACATCACTTGTTGTGCTGGTTGCTATGATGGGATTTTTTGTTCAAACATATGTTTATTATCTATTTAATGTCAACAAAGGGAGAAATGTTTGAATTTATGTCCTATTAGAGTTGACACATGCAGCATATTTAGTTTATTTAAACGAATGGTTAATTAGTACTCAGCTCTGTCAGCACTAAAACTTAAGTGCATGTTATTTCAGTGTACTTACACAGTGCTTATTGTAGTTTAGTTTTGAATGTGTTTCATATACTGTGTGTGCTGTTTTATTGTCCATGTTTCTGCTTTGCATGTTTCAGTTAGTGTCTAACAAAGTTGTCTTATTCAGTCCATATTTTTGATAACTTTAATATCCCTTATTTTATAGTTTTGTATGGGCAATAGCATTATGAGTCTCTGTGCTGAATGATTTAAATAGTACCTGTCAATGTAGCATAAGGCTGTTTCTACTCACATTAATATTTTATTTACTTTGTATTATTGTTCTGCATGCTTGTACGTGATCTCTCTTGTATAATCTCTTTTTATGTTGACTTTGTATCATCTGTCCAGGGACGACAGATGAAATCTAGCCTCGTGGCTGACTGGTACATTCACACAAACGTTTCATCAATGTACACTGTCCCGACAAACTCTTTTTTTTTTTTTTTTTTAAACTCCCTTAAGCTCCAATAGAGGGAAGAGAGTACACCAATACATCATCATGTGTTGTCACCTCACAACAGATGACGAGCTATTATTATTATTATGTCTCGAGGGTAGAAATGAGAGGCATTCGTCTTGAAGATCCACATAGTTTATGTTACCTTAATTAACCACAGCCATTTCCAAAGAGCCTGTCACTGGCATTTCTTAGTTTACTTATACTGATCATCTAAAATTGCCCTAATTAAAGTGTATTTTACAAGTAACTGAAGTTTATCTTGGCACAAACTACCAAAAACATCTGACTACCAAATGTAGAAATGATCTGGTATAAATAGTTGGCAAAATTAAAAAATAATAATGTACCCATTGCCCCACATTGTGGAAAAACAGTGACTCACTTACCCTCTGCTATTTCTCTGAACTTGGCCTCAGCGTCTGGGCCCTTGTTTCGGTCAGGATGGTACTTGAGGGCCAGCTTATGGAAGGCCTTCTTGATCTGACGCTCAGTGGCATCTTTGGTCACCCCCAGTATGTCGTAGTAGTCTCTCTTGGCCAGGATGAACTCTGAGATGAGCAGAATATGCACTGCTAGCAGCAACACTGACTGCGCTGTGGCCATTCTGGTGTTTTGGTTTTTTTTTTTTGGCACCTTTGAGGCTGTGAAGAGAGCAGTTTGACAGCTCGGTTAACGACGTTTCACACTTTCACACAGGCTTTCAAAACGCTTTCAGTATTCACATTTCGGGTACTAACTATACTAAGAAAGAACAGACAGACTACAGGTTATATGACGTTTATAACCAGCCAGCTAGTTTCAACAGAGAGGCGTTAGCTTCAGGAAAAATGACAACTCACTGTTTTGGTGGCATAAGAGAGAAACTTCAATCAGGGTTAGCTTTTAAAAAGCTTGTAAATGATACTCTGCCGTTTGTTCTCAGTTGCAGATAAACCACCCAAGACAAATAACATTAATGCGTAATGGGAAATACATTTTACCTGGAGACGGGGGTGACAAACAGCCTGAGGATACCTCGATCAGCCGCCGACAGCTCCAGCTGACGCGAAACGAAAGCTAGCAATTGTTGACGAGCTACATTCCTGAGCTGTAACACCACGACTCGCAACGCCATTGGTCCATTTCTGAACACAATGACTCGGGTCGCTGTGATTGGTGGATATAGTGCGCACGTGGAAAATGGAGATACTGCCAAAGGTATATAAGTGAAGCAAAACATAAACTGCCTGTACTTCCGGCTTCGCTTTGCTCTGCTATTCTTGTAATTATCGATTAGCGCGTGAAACCTAAACGTGTTTTCAACAAAGTAAATTATATTTAGTTTATATGTGTACTTCTGTGAATGTGTTATGTTATCGTAGACACACACGAAATCTTATTTTGTTTAATTTCCTCCACGTAGTTGTGTAGCCGTTAACAGCCACACATGTCACGTTAACTATCTTGCTAAAGTAAACGTCGTCTTCGCTGGGAGGGCTACAACCCGGAAGTGACAGTTTACGAGGTGTTCTGTGTTTTCAAAAATATGTTGGCCGCAAGCGTGTGTCTGTAACGTGTTTTCATGTAGTTTCACTGCAGATATGCCACGGTACTGCGCTGTGAAAGTCTGCAGGAACCGCGGAGGAACTGCGTCTAGACAAGACAACAAGAGAATTAGCTTCTACCCGTATGTTTTCTGTTTTCTTTCTGGTTGGTCTCTGAGTTTAAATGTTTATTTAGTTTAGCTGCTGGTGTTAGTGTTTTTCTGTTATCCTTAGCTCCTTTAGTTGAAGGTATATTAGTTACAGAGGCATTGAGATGAGTTAACAGTCATGTCATGTCTGTAGCATATCATGTATGTCATGGTACAAGGGGAGATTGTTGTGTAATAGAAATACTGTCACATTCATGCACCTCAACTGAAACCTTGAATAGTTTAAGTGTCAGACTGCTCATTTACTTTATGCTTCCCCCAAAGTTTTCCATTGCAAGACAAGCCCAGGCTTCAGAAATGGGTGGACAACATGAAGCGGGAGGAGTGGACCCCGAGTCGACATCAGTACCTGTGCAGCGAGCATTTTACAGAAGACTGCTTCGATATACGATGGGGCATCCGCTACCTGAAGAACACAGCCATCCCGACCATTTTTCCTTCCTGTGAGGAGGTATGTACACGTCTTGTTTTTTTCTGTCTCGCCATACATCAGTTCCAGTATGAAGTAAAGGTTTGCTGCACTTCAGAAACTTCACTCTGCAACATTCTCTGCAAGCGGAAGATGTGCACTTGTGGTTGGAGAAGTAGTTCATCCAGAGTTATTGGTGTGCAACAAACCTGATCTTCTCATCTGAGTTACAGGAAATTTCTTGTCCATCGCAGTTTCAGTATAAACATGTCACTTGTTACAGTATTGTGCTTTTACTTGCACGCTGCATATTGCCATCTAACGAAGACTTACTTTCTTTTATCTCAGGATGGTGAGAAAAGAGACGCAGCTATTAAAAGAAGCCCCAAGGCCAAGTCCAGGACTTTAGACATTGACATTGAACCCACAGGATTTGACTCTCGTCTCAGTAAGAGGCCTCTCATTTTGAGCAGAGCATGCAAAAAGGTCCAGTCGACTACAACAAACATTGTTGCCGAACACACAGAGGTGATATTTGAACCACCACTGGCCTCGGACACTGGCATCTCCTGTCATTCAGAGATACAGTATGCTGCAGCGTCCTGCCACACACTCTCCCCGTGCATTGAGCCCCTTTCTGAAGAGCAGGCGGACTCGACTGTGACTGTGTTGTGCTGCGAGACGTTGGGCCCTTTCTCCAATGGAGAAGTGGACGCAGCTGCTCTCCAAGCAGCACTGGGCCAGGCTTTTAGCTTTGTCCCTGTGGAAATGGTCAAGGATGAAACCACGGGCTGTTTTTCGGAGGAGAGAGGACCTGGCGTTGGAGAGCACATTTCTGCTTACGAGCACTCGTACTGCAGACCGGACACGGACAAGGATCATCTTTGGAGTAAGATCTTGAGTTTGCATGCCAAGATCTTGGAACTGGATCGCCGGGAGGAGAGCACCGTAGCCAAAATCCGTGCTCTGGAGACTGAAATATCCCTCCTTAAAAAAGACGGTGCTGTTTTTAAAGAGAAGCAGAAGGTTTTAGAAGATTATATATCTTCTGTGTTGCTCTGATTCTCCAAGTAATTACAAGCTATGGACTGATATGAGATCGTGGATGTGTTTTAATTGTTACCATTGAGTCAGTTTTGCTGATATGTTGCACAGACTCCCTCACATAAGACACAGCAGCACAAACCATGTCTTTATAGAACTCTGTTGGTACTCTGTGTTCCATGTTACAGTTGTATATTTTGTCCACATGGAGGCACAATTTGACCGTCTTTACAGGAAGTGTTTCAAAGCTAAACTAAAGCATTTATGTTCTGCGGCTCTTTGCTGTGCATAACTGATACATGTCCAAGATTTGCTGTTAGGTGTCTACATGATTGGATGTGATCGATACCATATCCTAACTTTATTAATGGTGCTTTATTATGCAATGCTGTCTGTTGTACTGTATTTTATCTTCTGGTCTGTATTTGATAGTGGCCTTTGTTACAGTTTCTTGGTCCAATATGTAAATTCATGGTACGCAAGTATTGTATTTTTTTTCAAATGCAGACTAAACGATGATGAATGATTGTAAACATCGCTATGAGTCAATACATTTATATAAAGCTGGCAAAATGATTTCTTCTTAAGCTCTGGTATTTATTTGACTGTAACACAATGTGAGCAATCTTGTCCATGAGAACAGTGTTTTATTTCTGTGCCGTGCTTGACTGACAATACCACCATGTCATTTTGTACAATATAATCATTTTGTGCTTAACAGAAAACTCAACAATAGATTTACTGTAAGGTGCATGCGTGCTCTAAAGCATGTATCTCTCAGAGGGATGTGTTTGTGTCCACTGTGTCCCTTGTGATTGTTTTAAACCTCACAATAACATGAACATGACCCAGCAGCAAGATTTATGTCCCACTTTTCCACCCTTGGGCGCTAAATTAGTCATCATAGTATTTTGGCCAAGTGAGATGCTTAATCCTATTTGAAGCAGCAGTCCAGAATGAAATGTGCCTCTGCACCGTAGGCAGAGGCCTGGACACAGAATCTGTGTAGAGCACATTGTGATAAAACATTTTATTTTTAACCCGCACCTGTGATGAAAATGGGAATCATCAGAAAGCGTCTGAGGGAGGAAAACACACGCGTTTGCTTTTATTTACGTCAGCGCATTACGACAGGACTTTAATTAGGCTACAAAGGCGGTATACGCTCATGGTGGAGTTAATGCTTATGATGGCAAATGCAAAGATCATTAATTCGATGTACTTAAGGTTTCCACCACCAGCTGTGTGTAAAAGTGCGAGAGAGAGAGAGAGAGAGAGAGAGCTGGGGAGAGGCTAATTTGTTTTTTGAATAAATTACAAAGGGATTGATTGGACGAATGAAAGGATTTGTTCAATTTCAGCTGACTCCAGGGTGTTGCATTACATGAAAAGGTTATAAGATGACATATTTCCATGATGAAGAGTGACACCGGGTTCAGTCGCATCAGCAAGGATTAAGAGAATGAATTCTCAAAATTAGTAATGAAGTAACATTGTTGTAATCCTGTTGCTCTGCGTCATATTGGGAAATCAAAACTAATGCACTGCCAGATCCCTCTGCATGGCTTAAGTCCTATAGAGATAAGTGCGGCTCTTGACCTTAAAGTACAGTGACATAATAATACTAATCTTTGTTTGTGTGCCTTCACAGCCAGGGAAATGTAAAGGAACAATCGATGATGAATAAGAAAGGACTAAGCAATAGAAGATTAATAACAGAAATGCTAAAAGTAATGTCAATCCATAACATAAGATTAGCAAAAGCAAAAGATTTCTTAGCCTGAAAGTCTGCATTAAAATGCTAAATCTCATCATTTTCCTCATTTTATCTAAATTCCATCAGGTTTTGCTGTCTGTTGCAGGCAAAGCAAAGAGGACTGGCATCACTGCTTTAAATAGTAAATAATCATACATTTATTAGACTGAATATTTCAGGAAAAGTAATTTCTCAGTGTTTATTTGTGATCATACAAAAAGGCAAAATAATACAAGCAGTGAGAATATATGTAAATAACTCCTGTGTGCCATTTGTATTATAATTACACAAAAAACATTCACAGAACATTAAAAGGCAAATATGTTTTTTTTTTTTTTAGAAATGGGGATTTATTTTGAAAAGGCTTCCACATTTTTCTTCCCCTGCAGCACCGAATGAAAGACAGTATTGTACTCTGTGCAAGCATTGTTGTGCCTGAGGGGAAGAGACAGTTACGCTGGTGTATTTTAGTGTGCATGAAGCGCCATGTCTTATCATGTTTGACAGCTGCAAAATGTTCTTCTAAAACATGAAATATGTTTTTTCTGTTATGCATGATGGATGTTTCATTTATTTAGAACACTGGAACATAGGCACAATAAACCCACAACAGAAATTCAATATATTATACACATACAGCAAGGCTGAGACTAATCCAGACTTTTTTTTATCAGAAGAGAAAAATAGAAACACATTTTTACATTTTTTACTAATTTTCTTGTAATGAAAAAACATTCATCAACAACAACTACGCAGATTTAAACACAGGATCCATTTTGGTTTTCTGGGTGTCAAATATCCTCATCCAGATGACCCATCTGGACTTCATTAGTCCCTGTCTTGTGTCTGGAGTGGCATGTCCTTTGATATGGAACATCTGTATCAGTTTTGGTTCATGCAGCTCTGGGATTATGTTTTTTTTTTTTTTTTTTTTTAGCTGTAGTAGAGATATATCCAGGGGTTGGTGCAGCTGTTGAGACTGGCCAGCAGCATGATGATGGCAAACACTGGACCTGTGAGAGAAAGAGAGAGAGAGAGAAATGTGTAAACAAACCAAAGAATATTGGCTCTAAGATATTTCTGAGGCACACAATTGGTCACATTCATTAATATATAACATGTAGGCCTACACCAAAGTGACCTCTTCATCATGTGGACAAACCTTGAGTAGGTGCAGTGCTTGGGCTCCATGCAGACCATAGCTGGACAACAAAGAAGGGGCTCCAACACACCGTGTATGTCATTATAATAACAAATGTCATTTTCACAGTCTTCATCTTTGCATTGGACACCCCCTTCCTGCCCGTGCGCCTTGCCTGCAGCGCCCTTCTCTTCATGTTGAAGTAGATTGTTGTGCATATTCTTAATTGGCAATAGAGCACAATCATGGCAGGCAGGGCATACACTGAGAGTGTGATCCAGGTGATGTAGATCCGGCTCCCCCACGGTTCAATAAACGTCGCCCAGCAGTCGTACTGATCATCCTCTACCTCCTGGAGAGAGAAGATGAAGAGCTGAGGAGAGCTGAAGGCGAGGGAGATGAGCCACGCTGCGCCTATGGAGAGATACCTCCTGAATGAATCCTTTAAGAAGGAAACCATCGGTTTACACACCGCATGATACCGATCTACGGTTATAGCCACTATCATGTATGCGGAGGCAAACATCCCAACCACCTGCAGGTATTTTACGGAGCGGCACAAGAAGTCTGTGCCTCGGAACCTGTGCGTAATTTCAATGAGAAACTGCGGTAGGACTTGGAAAAATGCCACCACCAGATCTGCCAAGCACAAGTGCCAGAGAAACAGCTGGGTCCTCGTGTTCCTTTTTCGCTTCTTCCAAAGTGTGCCCAAGAAGAACAGATTACCACTTGTGGCTAGGACGAAAATCAAACCCAAAATCCCCGCTCTGATGTGCGCAAAATGCTCATGCGCATCTCCATCTCTGTTTGGTACCGTTTCAGAGCCATTGCTGCTGTGATCCATTTAAGCGCAAATTACTGATGTGTCCGGTAAATTCAAGGTTCAGTTGACGTTTCCGTGCAGGTTAGGTGTTGGAATATCGCAGTGCTGGCGCAAAGACATTTTCCTCCTTTGCGCGCGTGTGGCAAATGACTGTGGGAGCTGTGAGAGGGGAAAGTCATCCACTTGAAGGGATGAGGGTGGTCAGTCTACTAAGTGGCGACTGAATGTCACACAAAAACATATCTAATGACAATCAAATAAAAATGAAAAAACAAACAAAAAAAAAAAAAACAAAAAAAAGAATTTAATCCCCCAAACTCATAAATGCAAAATACAAGCTTATTTCAGATTTTCAAATCACACCTTTCCCAAACTTCTTTTTCTCAAACCACCTGATGTAAATGATCAGCATCTCTTTATTGCACTTTAAAAATAACATCTCTCATGTTTTGCATTTTATTTGTGAAAACTAAACGTTATACAGTAGTGCCCTGTACTAATATTTTATAGGGCAGGCTTGATAAAAATAGCACTACAGGAGTTCCCATTAACGCTCTGACATTTAGACCGCAGAGGCAGAGAAAGAAATGTACGTGCAGATACAAAAGACAGTACACAACCATCCAGCTGTGAGACAAACATCTTAACATTGATTTGGACACCATTTTAGTGTGTGGTTCCTCAGATGTGAGGGCACGTGGACAGAATTCTCAGTTCTTTATTTTATAAGTTTTATTAGTCTTAGACTGTTCAGGCAGGAATGAGCAAACTCGATCAAGTGGTTGTTGGATCAGTAAGAAATCAGGAAAAGAAGTTGTACAAACACAAACCTTGACAGCTAAACCCTGATGGATAACAATCTTATTAAACATTCAGTCAACCAAACCTGACACCTGAAATATGAGTTAAAGGCTGTCAAAGCAAAACACGTAACATTTACATTCACAGCTGAAGTTGCAGCATGAAATATGAATCAAAACTCTGAAATGATTTCGTATCACACTTTCAGATGGTTGTAGGGTGTGCAAGAGACATGTTGACAAGGATATTGACAAAATCGAAGCATTGGAGGTTGAGACTTTTATTCTTTTGTTCTATATTTCATCAGACAAGATGTCTGTTTGATGCCTCCATCTTCCATCTTAATGGCCTAAATTTATGACAAATATTTGTCTCAGTTCAAGATAATAATAAGAAAAGTTCAGGGTAATTTTCTCAGACTTCTCACAACTCCTCCTCATAGTACAGCAGTTTTGACAGGCTGACTAATGTCCAAGATGAGCCAACCTTTATGTGTAAAATAAAAGGAGTGTTCTTTTACAGCACCACTAGACACATCGTACAGAAAGAGTGTCAGAGTATTAATACTTTCAAACTGGTGGACTGCCATGTAGCATAATGAAAGGACCACTCACAGAATATGTACGTAGCACTTGCCTGTAGATGACATGAACATATTCAGTACAGTCACCGTACTGGAGCAGTGACAGCAGAAGGAAAAAAACTATAATGTTGCCAACACTTCATCCATGACAAGATACATGCATTCTGGGTCATTTCAGAGTGTTCTTATTACACAATAAAAGGTAGCGTGGGTATGGAGTGGAAAAAGATGATAGTACTTTAGTGTCATCAGCCTCCATCACAACCTCTTGCTTTCTTTGTATTGTTCCTGAAAGAGCTCATTACGGTCGTTTCTCCAACTAGTAGACAGAATAGTATTCTGTCTTTCTTTTTGGTTGTGCCATTATACTGTGCATGTATGCTACAATACTATAAATATATGTGCTATAATTGCACCAGTAATTTGTTGTACTCTTGGCCTCAGTAAGACTTTTTTTTCACCTCACTCCGATCTGAGTATAACCATTCTACTTCCTACGCACATGCTATTAGTAATTGTCACTACCCTCCTCTGATACTGCATTATAAATGTTCGAAACCTTTATAACATTTACATATGTCATGTCAAGCCACCAGTGTGACTCTCAAAAGAAATCATTTTCAAGTGAACTGCTCTGCACAGTAGTGTTTCATTCCTCGCCATGTGAACGAGAATGAAAAGGCACCTTTTACACCTATTAACCTCTTTTTTTTCCCTCAGTGCAGCCATTTGCCTGGAACTGTCAGATGGAAAACATTATGATTATCATTACCCAGTGGACGCATTTGTCTTTAGCCAGTGTCACACAGCAAATGAACCTGTTGGTCTCTAAGCATTGAAATATTGTGAAATTGAGCTATGTTGCATAACACAACTCTTGCTGTTTGACGCACGGTTGAAACTCGACTGTAAATTGCACAGCATGTGAACTGTTGAGAACATTTGTTTTAAATAAAATGATGCATTGACTCATGAACTACTGTATGACTAACTTTATTATGAACACTATAGGGGGTAACTGACAAGTGTTTGTGCTAATCGAGAAAGAGAGAGACAGCCAGCTAATTGTGCAGTACATTAAGTATTGATAGAAGTTTCAAGGATTTAATTAACTCTAATATGTTTCCTTTCAAATAAGCATTTTCAACGTGATATTCTATACATCTCACACAATAAACAGTGAACACACAATTGGTTTCTCCCTACGTTGAATCGTTGAATGACTTCAAGCCAAGGACAACCGTGCATGAACATCTCAGTTCAGATTCAGCACAGATACTGCGTTGGGTTTTTGTTGGAGACCCAGATGGTTGCAGGGATATTGTAACACTACATATTTTATAATGTTTATAATGATCTACTGTTACCAGTAGTGTGAAACTCATTTCACTATGACAACTGGATTAAATGTTGCTCTCCATGGTGCTGAAATACAGTATAACCGCTGCTTGCTGTGCAGCTGAAATAGTGGACTGTACAACAAGATCATCAAACCTCATTGCCAATGCATTCAAATGCTTGGAACTCTTTACGCTGCACATACAGTGTTATAGACACTTCATATCTGTATTTAAATTTAATTACTGTGATTTCTGCACTGAATTTGTTGTTTTATTCCAAAGATGATTTGTCGACATCTAGTGGCGGAAGTAAAGCATTGCACTGTATCCAGGGCACTACGTCACCTCCTCTCTTCTTCCTGAACCAGCACTGATACATCTACTGTACCACCTTAACAGTGAATTAAATATTTTGACAACCCAGCTGTCACTCTCTGTTTCGTATGGTAAGATGAATATGATTTATTCATGTTGTGATATCGTGTGAAATCCCACAAAAGGAGACTATGTTCACCAGGCATTAGCTAATATTGTGCTAGCAGCGGCTAACGCTGTCCCGTTGACTGCACATTGCATTTGTCATGTTTGCCCAGCGAGCAAGTGTTCAAACATCACGGACAAGAGGTGTTTCATCATTTAGATAAAGAGCCTAAACATAAAGTCAGCTTCGTTGTCTTGAGTACGTTTGAATTAGCTTTAACGTTAAACCTAGCTAAGCTAACTAGATATCGTAACTAGATAATAGAGACTGAGAGGCGGTTAGCTACTAAACGTTTACTGTCGGATGTTTCATGTTCATATTTATACTTATAGCTGTTATTTCTAAGTGGGTTGACACTCAAAGCTACGCTGCGGGATTTAATGGTAACACAAGTTGGATGTAACTTTTAGGAAGGTTCCAGAAATCATCTCCTTCTGGGTGTTTCGGCGGTGTGTAATGTTTGTTGGCTCAAAGGTCCACCGCTCTTTGGAGCAGAGTCTTGCTCTCGATAATGTCCGCCAGCCACTGCTCTCTGAACCTGGTCCTCCCGGGTGCGTGCACCAGCCTGTTGGACTCTAGTATAAAGAGCACCTCCACGGGCAGAGTTTGGGGCTTGACTTTAGATATGTCCACGACGAAGTAGACGCTAGCTGTCCCCTGAATGGGCTTCCTCGGGGTCGGGGTACTAAAGCGGGCCCGGTAGTGGTAGAAGATGTGATGCTCCTCTTCGGTTGAGTAGAGGAAGTCCAGACTGTAAAGCCAGCAGGGCTGTATCTCCCATGTTTGGATGTACTCTCCAATCTGCTGTCTGCCCACTTCGACTGTAAAGTCTTGGCTTGCGACCCAGTTAATATTCTTCATCTCGGTGTCAGCCTGCTCCTTCGCGACGGAGTGACGGTGTCTGTCCAGCAGAGCTTTCACAAGTTGAGCTGACTCTGCTGTGAAATTCAGATTTAATGAATGCTGGTCCATCTTGTCTTTGTATGAGGACATGTGGGAACCGGATGCTTTGAGCTGTTGTTGCAACTGTTTTGTTGCCATAGTGGTTTCCATGGCTACCAGGATGGACAGGGTGTCAAATGGAGCCCTCTGTTGGCCCTCTGTTTACAGTGTAATATGTTTTCTCCTGTAATGAAGTGTTATTTCAGAATCATATTTGTTCCATCCTTTCTTTTCTTTCAGGAAGCTTTGGATCAAGCTGCCAAAAGTTTCCAAAATGAAATTTCAACTAAAACCACTGTAGCTGATGGCAGATAGCCCTGCCAGAATGCTGCATCGTTTTACGCAGACGTACATCACCGATTAACCCTAAAGTTCTCCACTGCAGTACAGAGTGAGCCAGCGAACGCATGTCGCGAATCAGGTCCACACTCGACAGTGTCACCAAGGCAGTAGGCAGCACGGACCTCATCTCCAAGTTCTCCCGCTTCAAGCCCGGCATCGCCACAGTCGACAGCGCCCGTGCGGAAAAAGCTCTGGTCAAAGCCGAGACGTTAACCTCTAACAACACAGCTGCTGCCTCGCCGCCTGAAACCACCATGAAAGAAAAGGAGGAAGAAGAAGAAGGCGAGAGGAACACAGCAGAGGAAGAAGGCCAGCAGTTTACAGAAAAGCCCTTTATCGTCACAAAGAAGGGCCCCCCCAGTTTAGCTTCAGCAGTGAGTGCGTCTGCGATGAGCTCTACTTCGACTGTGGCAAAACAAACAATGCAGCTGTTTCACCCAACAGCTCTGTCCACCAACATGGATGAGACCTACAAAACTCTGGCTCAGCACATCAATAGTTACTTTGGCACCAGCACACAAGTGGAAGAAGGTGAAAACAGGCCGGCGCAGCAGCAGCAGCAGCACAGAGGAGGAGATGATCCTGTTTCTGAGCCCATTCCCAGCACTGTTCCTCAGACTACTCTGGACCATATTCCTGTTTTGTCTCCAGTAGCAGAAGCTAAAAGTACTGAAGCACCCACTACCTCTCCTCCCTCTCTGTCTCCATCAGAAAAGCTCAGTCCTCCAGTAGGCACACCACCCTCAGACATCCCTGCAACTGAAAAAGCAGCTCAGTCCATCCCTGCGCCTGCTACCTCCACAAAAAAAGGCTTCACCCACTATCTTTCCTATCCTCGGCCTAGCGTTCAAGCGTTTGTCGGCAGCTACATCGCACCCCTGGTCCCCAAATTCAGAAGCGATTCCAAAAGCATCGTAGCTGAAAAAGACAGCAAGTCGTCAGCAGTCGCTGTGGAAGAGCCGGCTGTGGACAAGGCCGGAGAGAAGACAGAGAGCGAAGAGGAGAAAGCCAAGCGACAGCTGCTGACTCAAAGAGAGAAGGTAAGGTGCTCAGTATGACTCCAGTGAACGCTGAATGCATAAATGTTGGATAATTTGAGCTTTTTAATGGATGGTGGTTTCAGAATTGGTATCTTATCTCTTAAAAAGGCTTATGGTTAAAAAATTAACATTTTATTTATCATGTGGTCCTAATGTTTTGCACATGGTGTGTATTTCTCCTGCAGATAATAGCCAGAGTAAGTGTAGACAACAGGACCAGAGCCCTGGTGAAAGGCCTGCAGAGGGTCACTGATGTCAAGCTACTCACCAGTCGAGTGGAGGAGCTCAGCTATCACCTCCTGGAGTTCCCTGAGACGCGAGGTGTAGCCGTCAAGGTTGGTGTACATCACCGTCAGATGTGTTGCACAGTTTTTTCTAAGAAGTGGGGACATTTTAGCATTCATGATGCTTCTACAAATTGTGACCTTTTCAGGAGAGCGTGCTGCCCTCTCTGCTGCGTTTGCGGCAGGCCAGAGACCTTCCTCTTCAGGCTGCTGTGAGAGAAGCGCTGGCCCTGGTTGGCTACACCGATCCAGTCAAAGGCAGAGGCATTCGGGTCCTGGCTATCGACGGGGGCGGAACAAGGTAAAGCTATACCAGGGTTGAAAAAAGTGTTAGATTAAGAAGTGACAAGTGATTATTATTTGATGATTATGTAACAGAGAGATACAAAATAACAGCTATTGTTACATGTCAACAGTACAAACCATCTTTCTGTGTTTTCTGTCAGCCTAGGTTTGTAAATCTTGTGACTTTATCACAGGGGACTGCTGGCTCTGCAGACTCTTCAGAAACTGCAGAACCTGACCGGCAAACGAATCCACCAGCTCTTCGACTACATCTGTGGAGTCAGCACGGGTATATTGTCACCACTGTTTAGTGTTTGTCTTTTTTTTTTTGACCGCTACCGACCGCACACGCAGATTTACGGTAACCGCTGTTTTCTGTTCCTTGCTCGGCGGCACATCACACTTCCTGTTCCTCTCTGCTTTAGGCGCCATTTTGGCTTTCATGCTGGGGATTTTCCAGATCCCGTTAGAGGAGTGTGAGGAGATGTACAGGAAGCTGGGCGCGGATGTCTTCAAACAGAACGTCATCGTCGGGACAGTGAAAATGGGCTGGAGCCATGCTTTCTATGACAGCGAAATATGGGAAAACATCCTCAAGTTAGTCTTCAGGACTCCCTGTCTTTCCATTGTTTTACAACCTCCTACTATTCTTGATTTTAAAGATACTAAATTGTCTTAAGTTGTATCTTTAATTTGTTTTTGTATTTTCTTTAGGGAACGGATGGGTGAGGGGCACATGATTGAGAGTGCCAGGGACCCAAACTGTCCTAAGGTAAGTCACTTGTCTTTTCAGCTTTACACTTCATTTATGCATGGATCAGTTTTATTTGAGCATTTTTATATGTAGCATAGTCAGAGAATAAAGATCTATTTATTTTAGTCTTCCGTCCAGCAAAGCATTTCAGAAAAACATCAACTTGTAATGTTGTAAAAAAAATAAAGATGACTTTGCATGTTCCTCTAAATCTGCTCTTTGTGTGTCCACCAGGTGTCAGCAGTGAGTGCCATTGTAAACAGGGGCTTACCTCTGAAGGCCTATGTGTTTAGGAACTACAGACTCATGCCAGGAGTGAGATCCCACTACCTTGGAGACTGCACACACAAAATGTGGCAGGCCATCAGGGCCTCGTCTGCCGCCCCGGGCTACTTCCAGGAATTTGTCCTGGGAAAAGACCTCCATCAGGTATGCCATGGAACTGAGAGAACTGGGAGACGTCTTTGACGTATTTGACATTAGACAGACCTGCTTCCCTTGACCACTACAGTGTTAAACGGCATCAGTTTCATTTTCCGGCATCCGCGTTAGGTGTCATTTTATCTAAAAATGAAGCAACTTGATCCGTGTTCTGACGTTGCCCTTGGAGATGGAGATTTTCTTTCAAATTTGCATCAATAGTGGCTCAAATCTCCCTAGTGATCTAAGAAGTCACATCTCTCTGAGAGGCCGAGTTTGATGTGAGAGGGTCGCTTCCTTGAAATCTTACCAATCAATACACTGTACCAAGGACAGAAGCACTGAGCATTACACTGCACTTTGTGCTGTTTGTGTGTGTGTGTGTGTGTGTGTGTGTGTGTATGGGGCTTGGGTATGTGTGTAGATTGGTTCATCCTCTCCTCTGGCTGTCAAGAGTTGAGGGAAAGGGGGGAGAGAGAGAGAGAGAGAGAGAGAGAGAGAGAGAGAGAGAGAGAGAGAGAGAGAGAGAGAGAGAGAGAGAGAGAGAGAGAGAGAGAGAGAGAGTCAGTCAGTCAGTCAGTCCTTGGACCCGTTCTGTCTCCCCCAAACATCAAAGCCTCACCCTTTAATGACTTAGCTGGTCTTTCTGCAGAGAAATGGAAAGCTTCAGGGAACATCCACCACTGTCTGAAAGCATGTTTCGGGTGGTTAATATGAAATTATTAGATTCAACACTGGCGGATTAGATTTAAGTCAGAGGTCACTGAAAGAAAATCAAGCTCTTAAAGCATCCGACTACAAGCAAATCATGTATTTTACTTCCTACTACTAATCTTTTATACCTCTTGGGCCCATATCACAGTGCGCCTTAAATGTTTTATTTTATGAAGTTTGATTATTAGGCCAGATATCTTTAGATGGTCTTTATGGGCAGCAATTATGCTCAAGGCTTAGCATAATTTCGATAACCTACTTGTGCAAAATTAGCCTTGTTCCTGCTTCTAACAAGTATTTCTCTTCCCCTGCCGTTTCCTAATGTAAGAGTCCTGGTAGACAGCGCCATGCAATGTTTTAGTCAATAACCGATACTAATCTCCAATCCCACTCTGCATGTTTACTGACCTAAGCCTTTATTCTCTTAATTCAGAATTAAAACACATAGTCTGTGAGTCCTTTTTCAGCTTTTCCAGCTACAAATTTAGCAAAAAATGACCTCAAACCACACAAAAGTTGTGTCATGTGTGCTAGTTTGGCTACTAATGTTTAAACAATGCAGAATTTCCATTTATTTCCAAGCATCCGTTTGTTTGCCATAGACTCTTGGCTGACAGCGGGGATGGAAAGATCGAGAGTGACTGAGTTGTGTCTGCGTCTGTGTGTGTGTGTGTGTGTGTGTTGTTTTCCACATTCCTCTTGGAGCTGCATAGTGTTTCATCGACAGTTTGAGCTACCGTTACCACCACCCACCGGTCTCACTCCTACTCTAGTTTTCAGCACTAGCAGTGGTATTTCTCAAGAAAATTCTGCCGTCGCAGAGCACCAGAAATACATATAAACATACATAAACACAGTGGTGAAAAGATGCGTTCACTCTGTGTAGCGGTAGAATTTAAATATTTATCCCTGAGCTGTAGTTATTGATTTTAGTGATACCCAGCCATTTTTCTGCATGAGGATGCTGCGTTTCTTTGCATTTATGAGCTGAGATTGGATGCAGGCTGGATGTCCTGCAGTCAGGTGAGACCTCAGGGTGAGAGGTTGAAGGTCAGAGCTGAGGAGCAGCTGTGTAATTAACCTGCTGTCTCAAGAGTGTGAACTGTGTTCCACTGTTTCAATAGCTTACACCTGAGCGTAAACAGCTTTATAATTAGGCTAGAGTGGCAAGAGTAATATGTTGTAGGCATTATTGTCCCATAATGATACCAGAACTGCAGAGCAGACTGATTGAGAGTCATTTGAATCTAAAATAAGTTTCCTAGAACAAAATATTAAACCTATTTAGGTATTTTTTGACTAGTTAGTTGAAGAAAACATGTTTGTTTTTCTTCATTGGTTGTGTTGACTGCCATTTTCTAATACCACACATGCTGTATCTCAAAAGAAAGAGAGGATTTAGTCCTTTTGGATAGTTTTCTACCACCCACCCCTTGTAGAGACATGGAAATGACCTTTACCCCCACTCTGCTGGGGAGGATCAGACCTCTTGTGTGCCACACTCTCCATCTCTATTAATCGAAGCCAAATACACTTCAGTGGCTGGACACAATCCAAAACTGGACTGGGGGAAAAGACTGAGAGAAGAGTGTTTAGCGCTAAATCGGCCCAGGCATCCATTCAGCTTGATCGTCCTTCTTTCTCTTGTTGCTGGCATCATTTAGATCAGCAACTCTTTCACAAATCCGGTAACATTATTTAGTGAAAAGGAGACAGGCCTAATGAAAAAGCAAGCACATGATTTAAATGAAGTCAGCCAAGATTGGAATACTGAAATACAATCTGTTGTATCAATCAAGCTAAATTCAGATGAATGCAGACTCTATGTAGCTAAATTTCAGACCAGATTCCGAAAAAATAGTTATTTTATCTGCTGATAGCTGCTAAGAGGACAGCTTCTCCTACTTGTTTACCTCTGAACAAAACAAGCTCTTTGCCAGCGCAGCACATCTCTGGCCAGGGAGCTTCTTTTCCTCCGGCATGAAGCTGTGTAGCTCTGGGACAGCTTGTTCACTTCACCTCGTTTGTCCCCCACAGGCTGTCACAACAAATATATTAAACCTGGAGGCACATTCTATACATACAGAGTGTCCTATTTGGGCATTAACCTTGGTTAGTAAGCAGATTTGACAGACGAAACGCAGAAGGTGACTTAAAGTTTTGTTGCGCGTGGTTTAAAGTTTCAGTTTCACTGGAAATAGGACATAAACATGCGTCTTACACACAAACATGCCAACAATTTAGATTTTGATCAACCTCCTAGCCTAGTTCTTTTCTTCTAGCTTCAGTATCGGTGTTAAACACACATATCACTAATTTCTTGCCTTACAGTTGGGTTACTTTTGGGTAACTTTTTATTGGTGGTTCTCCTTCCCTTCTCCTTTAGGATGGAGGGCTCCTCATCAACAACCCCACAGCGTTGGCCATCCACGAGTGTAAGTGTCTGTGGCCTAACACGCCACTGCAGTGTGTGTTGTCTCTAGGCACCGGACGGTACGAGACAGCGGGCAAGAACAACACAACCTACACGAGCCTTAAGGCCAAGCTCACCAACGTCATCAGCAGTGCCACAGATACAGAGGGTAAGACCACACAAAATGTTGTTTGTATCTGTTTGATATCACACAGACAGTTCATTATAAACCACATATTAGAGAGGTGCAGTCAGTGTATTGTCTTGAGATGTAAACCAAAAGAGAAAATGCAGAATTGCCTGTAGTGTCTAGCTTGATAGCTAAAAACTCCATCCTTATTCCAGAGGTGCACACCATGCTGGACGCTCTCCTTCCCCCCGACACCTACTTCCGCTTCAACCCCTACATGAGCGAGGACGTCCCGCTGAACGAGAGCCGAGTGGATAAGTTGAACTTCCTTAAGAGCGAGGGGGAGCGCTACCTGGAGCGCAACGAGGCCAAGCTGAGGAAGGCGGCTAGCGTTCTGGGCCAAGAGAAGAGCACAATCCAGAGACTGGCCGAATGGGGCAAGCTCAAGGCTGACATGTACGAGGGTCTCCCCTTCGGCTCTAAGCTGTAGTTATTGGCCTGGCAACAGGGTGGACAGACAGAGAGACTTTTTAAGGTAAGCATACATGGAGTGTAAAACTCCCAAGACTTAATAGATTAACCGTTGAAAAGGGAGCAAACTGGACACTTTCTCAAAAAGATTTAGAGTGAAAAACCAAGTCATTGGTTCACATGGTTTGATTATCTACTGAACACTAAAAAAAAAGAGAATACTATAAATAATGAAATTACAGAAGGGATGTAATTTGTTCTTTATGTGACAGAATGTGTCTGATGGAGACAGAATAATAAAAACAGCAGGTTCACTGATGAAATCATTCACTTGATTGATCAGAGAAAAGACATGTATGTATGCACAAGTTCATATATATATATATATATATATATATATATATGAATTATAAGCTGGCTAAAGGTGTTGGCTGACTGGACGCACAAAGATGATGGTATGGCACTGACGCTTGACCATATTATTAAGAATTAATGATAATATGATAAGTAGTTGTTTTGAAATAAGACTATTTGCATTTGAAGTAACTTGAATACATTAAGAAGCAGTTAATACATGACTGCACAGTGAGAACACAAACATGACTGCCTATTTCTAACACTGTACAGAAAAAGGACTTCACGCACTTTGTAAAATATCATTCTTAACCTCTTAAGAAAATGTAAATAGTATTTGAAGTAATTATAAATTGTGCTAGAATTTAAGAACATGATAAAAATACTGTTGATTCTTCAGTTTACTGTCATTTATCTGCAGCCACGTTGACATCTGATCTGATTCTAATGAGAACGTATCAGAATGTGATTGCTGTTTTCCTCCTACAAAGCATGTTCTCCATTGTGGCTCGATATTCAGTATTAAGCTCTTGCCTTTAACCTCCTTCAAGCCTGAATTCCTAAGCCTTGGCTGCTATTGTCGCACACTTTAGAAAGTTGACACACTTTTTACATTGTGAGATTTTCTCCGATCCCTCCCCTCTTTATTGCTTGGTAGAATGCAAAAGAAAAAAATGTCCTGAAAAAATAAAACGTGATCTAAATTCCTTTCTCTTTTGACCTCTGTATTATTTCTTTCAAAATTCTGCTCATGAAGTGGGTGGGTTGAGAATATGTGCCGCATGTTGTTTGATTTCTATATCTGCGTTTCCATTCTGCTGCCTCACACACACACACACACACACACGTATCACAAAGAGCCCCACAATAGTGTTGTCACAAAGGAATGCTACGTGTCTTCCAGTGATGAATTGTTTTTTTCACAATGGCACACGTTGATTTTCTGCTTTTATTGTTTCAATCCCATTGAAGATCCACTGAAATTCCACAGCGTCATTCCTCTCACTCAGACTGTCGTTACCCCAATCAACGTGAACAATATGCCACGAGGAGGCATACCTACAAACCTCCACAACAATGACACACGTCAGAAAGATATAGAACGATGTGTCAAGTATTTCACTTGACTGAAGCCTCTCTCCTGGTTTCAAACTGTCAAAGTTGCAGTTGGCTTGAGTGATAGAGTGATGGACTTTTTTTTCTCAATGCCAGCTTGAGCTTCACCAGTGGGAGCTTTACCCAAACGTCAAGGTCTGATTTATAGCTGTGTTGCCCACACTTGGCCTTACTCCAGAAGGGTCTTTTCAGTGGGTAAACACTGATACTGGCTTGACAGATTCTACAAGAAGATCTATGTTGAAAGCTGGCTATACAGCAGAATATGTGTTTCTAAGAGTTTTAGATTTTACTACTACTAAGGACCTCTTGGGACATTGGATTAATTTGTATTTTAATTTATGTGCATTGAATTGTAAGCGATTTCTCAGTTTCTATATGAAGAAATCATTAAAAACAAATCCTATGTCCTAGTAAAGCCTAGGTACACAGCTTTATTGAAGGCTAAAAGTTAAAAGGCACTACATGTTTAAAAGATTAAAGAATCTGAATTTGATTTATTGGAACAAATTATACTTTAAATGGTCAGTTCAACCATATCACAAAAAATACATATTTACCTCCCCATGCTGAGGTCTAACTTGTCTTTTTTTGTTCTTGAAATGTCAGTTTCCCAGCATGGCTCAACACAGACATTTAACTGTGGTTGCCAGGCTGGCAACCAGGCATCAGCTTTTGGTTGCCAAAACTAAAAATGTGGTTGCCAATTTTGGTCAGATCATATTGTGAGTGAATACGATAGTATGCAGTTATGTGCTTAATAATAAAAATGGGACATAAAAGACTTTAAAAGCTCTATTACTGTAACTGAACAAAATGTTTCAAGGGTTTTATCTGATATTTACAGGATTTAAATCTTGTTATCAGTGAATGTGTTCCCCTTTAATTCCTGGAATACAAAAATGCCATGTTCTTCATGTATATATTCACACATTTATGCTAGAGCTCCAGAGAGAAGCGTGAGAGAGGAGATGTGAAACTGTATTGAGATGTTTTTTTTGGTACTTAAAAGATAAATCTACATTCATATAGATATCAAAACCTCAAATAAAACACCTGTAACAAGTGTAAAATATGGGACCTTTAAAAAAGCCAATTTCTCTAAATTTTTTGTAAATTGTTGGGACATTTGACTTGATCTGAGTAAACAGACTCTTTAAAGATGAAAGTACAGAATCCTCCGGCCAGTAAAGGAGCTGCACTCAACTTTGTAAAGTCTAGTTTTTATTCAAATTACTTTCGAAAGTCTTGCTACAACATGACATTCTTCATTTGAGCTGGAATTGGCTTTTTGCTGGGCTGAGACACAGTCAACACACACCTCTGTTCATCTGAAAACTTTTAATACGGAGGCGTAATTGTTGCTGTGAAATGTCACTGTCAGACACAGCACAAAACATTATTTAAGGCTCCCATCCGTCTCCGCGTGAGGAGTCTGAGTGTCTCTGACAAGCACCGTCAAGACAGACAAATGAGGTGAACATGAGATTAACACTCTCTGGCGATGTTCATCCTGTTGGCAATTTCCTTGAGGCTGAAAGGCCAAAGTGCCAAGGTAAAGTAAAGTCTGCCAGGCTGTGTTTACGTGAAGGAGTGTGAAATATATAGTTCATACCATTTCACTATTAATTGCTTGTTGTGGCAGGAGCGGTCCGTCTCTTTCCTCCTCCTCCTCAAGCAGAATTGGATCTGGTCAGGTCTTATGTTGTTCCCTAGCAACCGTTATAGTTCCCTTCTCGTTTACAATCTTCTCAATGTATGTGTGCCCACGTTTGACTAAAATTGTCCCTGATCTGGCAGAAATGTGTTACACAATCCACCTCTTTCATTTTGCTGCTCTAAGTGGGCTTTTGACAGTTGAAAACGCATAAAAGTGATCACCTTTAAGTTTGCCATTAATATCTCGGGCTGGGCTGTTGTCGTTTTTCTTCTCTTTCAGTTGGCACATACTGTTCATTAGCCTAGCGTCTGCCAAGATGTGCCATCTTACGCAAACAACAGTGCGGCATGCGAGGCGCCGTTTGTGCAAGTTGTCACGCCTTGTTTTATCGTGGCTCGCTCAATGGGCTGTAACCACAAGTATATAAAAACAGCCACGCCCGTGATCATGAGAGTTTACTGTATGTCCAATGTCGCAAATAAGCCAACAAAAACATCCCTCAGGGGTTAGAAGTGTTTGTGAAGCCCACACAGGAATAGAAATGAGGAAGAAGGAATGGATCCCATCTGTCATAGCAGAGGACAAACTCACCCAAAGGGCTTGAAAATTCACATACAGTCTCTTATATTCTGTGTTTGTCTTCTAACCTAGGTCATCTCAGGATATGTAGTGTGAAGAAGCTGCTTCATCATTCACCCTTAAAAACAAAAGTTGGAGAAACCAGAAAGTGTTTTTTTTTTTTTACGGTGATGCCATAGGAGAACCTTTTTTGGTTCTGCAAGGACCTTTTTACGTGTTTGTTCTTATATAGAAATAACCCCTTTTTAGGCAATAGGTTAGGCAATTAACAAAAAAAAGACAGTTCAAATGTGTTCAAACTGTCCCTTTGTTCGTTTTTATCAAAAGCAGGTCACCTCAACCCTTTTGTGTCTCTAGTATTCCAAAGAACCAGGGCCGGCCCAAGACTTTTAGTGTCCCTAAACAGGATTTCGTTTGTGGCCCCCAAAAAACTCCTAGTGCAGTCAACAAATTGCACACACGAACACAATAGAGATGGGCAAATGAATCGATATCAAATCTCTTACTTTCTTTGAGGGTTGGCAAATAGCTACAAAACAGAAACATAGTAAATTAAAGAAAAAACAAATTGTACAAAACTGAATTATTTTGTCAAGAAAACAAAGAAAATAGTTGTTATTAAATTAGAAATTCAGCCTAAAAATAGAGGAGAGGGATCGAGTTCTTAGCTGAACTATTTTGTTTGCATTTGTCAGAATTTTCTCATCATGTCAGAGGTGCTGTGGTCCCATCAACTATATATATACTTACTGAAGACTACATGCGCAGTTCAAATTCTGACACAGCCAAATAATAAAGATATTTACCAGTGGTCCTGTCTGATCAGTAAGAGCGAGGATAAATACCAAAGAATGATGATGATTTGCACACAGGACAAACATAATATTTTCATGAGGGATGAGCTTTGAGGCTTCACTTTTATTTGGCACGTACACTTATGTCATTATACAAGATTTCAGCATTGAGGAACAATCAGGCGACATTCATGATTTAATTAAAAATCCTTATAAGGCTAGGGCGTTCCCATAACAATAGTAACTCACGGTGCCAGAGGAGAGGGAGAGATGCTGTGCTGCTGCCAGAGGAGTTGCGAAATCAAGCCGTTTTGTCAGACGTGTTCTCACAAAACTTTACAAACCGAGTCTAAATGACAACAGAGGTCTATCATGCAGTCAGAAACTAATCACTGTGGGCAGGAGACAGACAAGCAGCAGTGTGCAGCAGTTCAGACTAACAGGATGAAAGCGACAGATATGAATCTGTTGGTTAATGGAGATTGGGTGAGAGCATATGAAAAGGGTTTATTGCGTGGGTCTCATGGTCATCGCATGAGAGTTGGCAGCCCCTCAGCGAGTCAGTCAACTTAACACCGTATAAAGTGTGTTAACCCTAACCCCCTGACAGTTGTGAACCTAAGAAAACTGCATAGCCCGCTTATGCCAGGGGCCGCCCTGCAAAGGACCGTAACAAAAAAAGGTTCTCCAGAGAGCTCAAGAGTCCACCAGAGCGCACATCAAGAACCACTATTTCTCCGAGTGTTGTTTGTCAGGGACGTCGCTCTCTGACCAAGTTTGAAAGGCTGTTGTGTAAACGATAACAGTATGGAGCAGGTATCTGGTAGCTGTCAAAAGAGACACTGTGGTACTATAATATATCCTGGCCTGTATAAACTGGTTTTAAAGTACACAGTTCACACAGCCCATTGTTTGTTTTCATACAATGTGTAAGGACCTATGGAACAGAGAGAGAGACTGTTGACACACACACTTTCAGAAATGCCAATGAAAATATGCTGAAAACCCCTTGGAGTATTTCACAGTCCACAGTGGTATGTCTGTAATGTCACAAAACAAAAAAAACCAAAACTGTCCGCCGTTACGTCTCCTCATTGAAAAGAAAACGGCAGAAGAGTTTACACAGTGCTGCGGTTCTCCACAGATCTCTGCCAGTCGGTTAGAGTGGGGACACACCTGCACACACAAAAACACGCACAGATCCTATTTGTCCAACAGCTGTGCATGAATATCAAACAATGTAGTACTGTGTGTGTAAACCCAATCTTCTAGGTCAATATTAAGACGTGTGAAAAGATCATCTTTGTATGTATTCTAAGTTACACCCATTAAAAGCAATTATGTATTTAAATCAAGGAGCTCGAATATAACTGTTGTTGACTCACCAGCACATTCTTATCTCATGTTAAATCATGTTTTGTCAGAGGAGCTCCATTGGTAAAACTCCTCTTTGTTTTGGTCCCAGCCTTCCCCCAGGACTTGTCACCATTACTCGTAGCAACGCTACATGACTCACACACGACTGCTAATGCCCCTCAGCCTGAATGAGTGTTACATGCATTTATCATGTGAGAAAACGGTGCATGTATACCCCTTTTTTCCCCTCACACGACGCCGATGATCTAAACATGCCTTAAGGTGTTACCCTTTTTTTATTAAAAAGGACGGTCTCACCTCCACTCATTTGACTGGTAGACAAAGAGAGCGTGAGAGAAACAGTGTGGACATTACTGGTATTGATTGATTGGAAGTCCTAATGTGTGTAAGACATGCTTGGGCTGTCCTACGTTGGAAATGAGTGATGTGGGTGAGGGATGTTCACACACAGCTGTCGTATGAGTTCTGCAAATGTGATGTGGGTCGGTGGGCCAGTAATGATAATGTAATGTGCGGTGGGGCGTTTGACACCAGAGCAACCATGTCTGTGTGTGCATGAGCCACCTGTCCTGTGTTGATGGCAGAGAAACACCTGTGTCTGACAGGGGAAACATCCAGAACCAGGACCTGTTTTTAAGCATTTTTTGGGGGGGTATTTTAGGCCTTTATTATAGAGTCAGCAGTAGATAGTGGTGGAGGAAGTATTCAGATTCTTTCATTAACTAAAAGTAGCAATCCAACACTGAAAACACTCCACTATGTAAGCATTATCAGCAAAATTTTCTTCAATTTTTAAAAGGCAGTAAAATAGTCAATAGCGTACTATTATATATGATGACTGCTGCCTTAATGTGTATGTTGCATTTTATGAGCTAATTTTTAACTACTTTATGTACTGCTGGGTAGTTTGATCTACATCCATGCATCATATTACATAAGCTCATCATATGTTTGTGGCTTTCCTGTCTTGTCAGAACCATGTTTCTCTTTAGAAAAAATTAACTTTTCATGAGCTCTGAAAAACAGACCTGTTTTCAGATTTGTGACAGTTCAGTTTACAGTTAATCCAAGAGGGTATTTAAATAGTTTAATTAGCTTAAGAAGTAGGGGAATTTTCTCAACCCATGAAGAAACATTTAATACTTCAGTTTATCAGAAAGATTCTAATTCAACATCACCAAATTTGAATCTTATCTGAAAAGTAACTAGTAACTAAAGTTGCCAGACAAATGTAGTGGAGTGAAAAAGTACAACATTTGCCTCTGAGATGTCATGGAGTGGAAGTATAAAATGTGAATACTCGTTAAATACAAGTACTTAGAATTATTTAAATCCAGTACTTAAGTAAATATACTTGGTTACATTCCACCACAGCCTAGCAGCACCTCTAGACAACCTCTAGGCCACCAGGGCTACCCAGAAAAGTTGATTATTTAAGTTGCATTTGTTACACTATGTCATATTATCATCTTCATTAAGATAGCCCCAAATGTATAACAGTTCATCAAGATAGTGGAAAGGGCAGTGATTCAATTTCTAAATTTTAACATATGGTAAGCAAATTTTAAATATTAGGAAGTATAAAATGAAAGCAACAGGGAAAGAAAACCTGTTAATTCTCATTATGAACATATTAGAAATGTATGTTGACCACAGACATACAAGGCTGCAGGTTTAGGAATACAGAGATGTTTGATCAGATACAGCACAGACTTATACCGGCTCTCTGCAGGGTTATTGATCACCTCACACATATCTGTCTGCAGGCCTCGCTGCTGCCGCTCATTAAAACGGGGTCGCTGCTGCTGCGATTTTTATTTTTCCTCCTTTTCTTTCTGCACCGGATTGGCAGCGAATCAGCGATGGTGGAGGAAAAATAAAGAGGTCTCACTCTGACAACGTCTCCACCTACCAGAAGTAACGTTGAAGATTGTAGTTTTAGTGGAGAACAGATGGAAACTGGTAATGATAACTGACAAATCCTCTAATTTCTCACAAGTTTATTATAATAAATAACCAAATTCTCTATGATAAGAGTTTATTTATCAGTAGAGACAGCCATGCATATTAGACAAGATCTACAGCAGACTTGCACTGAGCAATGAAAAGCTCAAAACTATTTATTTATGGATTTATTTTTAGAATACAGAAATGTGGTGCACTGCATATTCTTGCAAGCATAAAAAAGTTTTTAGAAATACAAAATAAAGCATCATGTTCAGTTGAACTGTAACAATGTCAGGACAAACAATGCAGAGTCGGTCTTGGACACAGGGTCAGGTTTTTCGCTCGTGAGTCTGTCATCCTCTCGGATGCGGAGACGATCTCTGTCGCTGCTGGTTTTGACAGGGGGAGCTGGTGAGGAGAGCGGAGGATCCGTGTGGACCACAGCTTGCTGCTGCAGCAGCTGAGAATAAGGGGGACGGACACACTAGCCGGGAACTCTCCCTCTAATGCACACACACACACCTCATCATTTTCCACAGCATCAACACACAGTCACTGACGGGAGAGGGAAACAGGAGCCGGTTTGCAGCAGACGGTGAGTTTGAACATTTTTTTTTTTATATATATATATATATTTCTTTTTGTCTTTTGAAGATTAGGATTTCCCCTCCTCCTCTGTTGTATTCATCATGAGGATAATGGTGCAGTGGATGTGTCAAGTCGGTGCATTTTCATTCGCCACAGCATCCCCGGTGATGCTGCTTAGATGACCAGGTGCAAATAATACAGCAATATGGAGGCGCAGCTGACGCCGATTGTCGTGTTTTTTTTTTTTTTTTTTTTCTTTTTCAATCTGGATTCTTCTGAGCACCAAAGAGCAGGGAGACCACTGCAGCCTGTGCACACACCGCACCGCATGCACCGCATCTTTGAGGGAGGCAAAAAGCAATGTGTTGATCGGCTGCTGTGCTGAATGGATGCTGAATGGACGGTGGTTGCAGCAGCAGCAGCAGTAGCAGGGTTTGTGCTTATTGTTGCTGCTGCCGGCCGGTGCAGACAGGCCCCACAGCTGAGAGGATTATTTGATGTCTGCTGGTGATGCTGCCAGATGTAGCTGAGCTCCTCTAGCTGTCAATTCTTCAAGGCAGGCAGCAAATCCACTAAGGCCTTGTTTCTAGATACTAGGGGAGGCCTCCTGTGCTTTTATTATATATCAGCAAATTTTCACTGATTCCTTGCATGAAATAAATTAAAGGTTTCCATAAAAGAAAAGATTTTTTTCTGAAGGGGTTTCCCCTCATATTGCCTTACTGATTTTCACAGAGGGGAAGATGCCTTTCTAAATCTCAGAGGCAGAAACAGACAGAAAGGAGTGGATAACAGTTGATGTTGGATTGGTTTCAGTCAATTACAGGAGGTGATTCATCTTTTTTTGGATGAAATCCTAATTCCTTAAGGAATCCAATGCATTTACAGTCAGTATTAGTGCTGAAACTGGTATCCAATTAATGGATTACACAAATATTAAATCAAATTTAATCATAAATCACGCAGTATTCAAGCAAAAGTCACAAATACACTCTGGTTTTAGCTTCTTATTTGACAGCAATGTGTGTTTATAGGCAAAATGATGAACTGATAAAAAAATGAATCAATAGTGAAAACAGTTGTAAGCTGCAGCCAATGTGAAGATACGTTTTTTTGTAAGCTGTATGCACGCTGGGAATAGACAGGCAGCATGGTTGTATTCTTTGTGTGCATATATGTGTGTGTGTGTGTGTGTCAGAAGTGTCCCCCATTGCTTTAATAATATGCTGTATACTCCCTAATTGCTGCATTACTTTATTGTTTCCACGTAGATGTATTCAGAGTTGTCATGCTGCTCATTTGTATAGAAAACAGATAGTTGGGGCGCCACTTGTCATTAGGTTTGCTTGATTGGTGACATGTAACAGATGCTGGTAATACTGTTTGCAGTATGTGACCAGTGGGTATCACACCTGACTACAAAACAGCCCATGAGTAGAAAGAAGCATTGTGATGGTAATAAGAATCCCCAGTGTGGAGTTATTTCATGCAGTGTTAATATTTGCAGTCAGCATCTGCTGTTGTTGTGATGCAGTATGACATGTGGTGTGTTCACTTCACTCCCTCGATCGTACATCATGCAAATAAGTCCCTATATCATTAAGCACTCATCTGTTATATATATTTATGGTAAATACAACATATAACAACTGTACAAGATTTGTATTCAGTCGCGAAGTGTAATCAGTTGCTCCAAAATGCTAATATCAGCCTGTTAACCTACATTTTGGAAACTTCCAGTCAGCATTTCATACTGCATTTTTGTATTCAGGAACATAACAAGAGCTGAGACAAGACTCCCTTTTGATTTCTATTTTTTACTCTCTCTGAAACTTTGAGCTTCACACGTACTCGAATATAATGTCACATGCAAATATCAGAGCCTTCTGTTTGATTGGAGAGATTCAGTAATATTTCAGAAGTCATTTCATAGAGGTGCAACAGTGAAACGCCACACCAGAATTGACCTTTTTCACAGCAGACATTTTGATATGTCACAGTAGGAAATGAAATGATGGCTGGATTTCATTAAGACACTTGAATAGGACATATTTCAGCCACATCTTTAACATATTGAACATCTGCTTTGCACTCAAAAAAGCCATCATTTATCTGATACATATACCATGTAATGCTGTGGCATGTCATGGCATATATCGTGTGTTGGCACCACCATCACTGTTCGACAGCCACCCCCACCCCAGCCTCCATCCTCTCCCAGGAGACATCACAAGACATGACTTCAGTCTCCTGTGTGACAGCTCTCAGGGCAGAGGCAGCACTGAGCACATTACTCACAACAGATGCAGTGTCACTGTCACTCTCCCGCTTTCCCACTTATCCACAGCCCATTAGACACAAGCCAGGTGATGGAGCTTATAGTGGGGTTTAGGTGCATTCTCATTCTACCCACTGGCACCTTAAGTGATGACTACGTTTTTTTTTTTTTAGATGAGGGAGATGCTTAATATTGTTTTCAGTGCTGTTTGGGGGATCAGGGTTGAGGTCAACTCCCTTTCATTTCACTCTGGTGAGATTGAAACTGTGACAATGTTATAGCTTTCGGCCTCTATTACCTTTTTTATAGATTGTAACTTTTCATGGTGAACAAAATCCATCATCTTTTAAAGTGACATTTTGATTGACTTGTTGTTTCTCTTTCTGAAGCGTGGAAGGAAACCTCTCGTGTATGTTGTGATTGTGATACATTAGCAGACTGTTGGATCAGCCTATATCAGCTTTAAAGGGCAATATTAATATTACTCTGGCGATTGACTGTGGAATCAGCATTTTAAGGCCACGTTTTCCAGGAGTAGAAGCAACTATCAGATAGCAACGGAAGAAATATGTGATGTTTTTATGCATTTTTGTTAAACCAAACTAATTACCCTGAGAGCAGGGATTTTCATTATCAGTTATTCTGATTAATTGATCAGTCGTTTGGTTTGTAAAATGAAAACAGGGAAAACTGCCTGCCACAATTTCCCAGTGTCTAAGCTGATGCCTTCATGTTTTTTTCAAACACACGAAGATATTCAGTTCACAATTATATAAAAACAGAAAATTGTTTGATTTTGCTATACAACAATTATTTACCAGAAATATTAATTTTATGTTGAATTACATATTAATGTTTTAGCTCTGCCCTCCTTTTTATGTTAATAGTTTACTTTTTTCACTATTAAAAAGTAGTAAAAAATGGCCACCACAAGTTCTAAAAGGTGATGGACCAACAGTCCAAAACTAAAAGATATTAAATTTACAGTGTTAACAAAACAAATAATCCTCCTTTTAAAATCCAGGAAATATTTGCTTTTGTCTTCATAAATAACTTCCACTATCCAAAGTTTTCCTGTTGACAACTTTTCAATTAATAATTAATAAATGAATTGCTCATCTTAAGATAGGGTAACATCTGTCTGTAAAAAAAAACAAAAAAAAAAACTGCATATTAGCTTCACTATGAGCTCATATGGATGGGATTTTGGTATTTGCTTCTAGTCCATACCATCCCTTAATGCTCAGTTTGCACATTTGCATTTTACAGTCGCATAATGTCGATTACATTCTGTGTTTTTGTAACAATGGACACTATGGTACAGTCACACTGTGCACTACTTCAGGCACTGCCACAACACACAAATAACCTCTGGGGATGAATTAGAAAGCCAAGCATTGTTAAACACACTCCCTAAATAAGCAATTGCCAATGAGGTGTGCAGGTGTACATGATAATGAAGTCATAATAGAACCATCCTGGATTTTTGTCTCAGTGTAGATTTAACTCCCGCCTCCCGTCATCCACTAGACCACCAAGAAGCTGCTGCCAAATGAATACAATTAGCATCATAGATTCTTCTGTATGCGCTGGGTTAATAGCACCAGCACCCTGCAGCGATGATGGTGGGTTAGGGGGTTGGGAGGGGCATAAACATGCCCCCACACCCCCGCTGTACTTACCCCCACACCCTTGGCTTACAGCTGGACATGTTTGGGTGGGTGTTTTCATTAAGCGACTGGGACACATTAAATTAGCATGACTGGCTGAAGATTGATGAAATGGAAAATGGGGAACAGTTAAAGCCAGGTCTTGAGTGTGACACTCTGCTGCTGCTGGTAAAATTCCTGAGAGAGCAGATGCTGTTGTTCTCCCTGCCTTCCATACAAGACAGATGGTTTTTTGTCACGTTTTTTTTTTTTTCCTGTTTTGAGAGAGATAATGTTGCTGGGAGATGGGAGAGACCCAGTTTTTCGCTCCATGAAGGGCTATGAGGAGCTGTGCACTGACAAGATTGATTTTAAGCGTAGAGTTTAATGGCAGGTATACAACAGAGCCACTTTGGTGGCAATGTAATCCAGTTTACCTTGGATAAACATAACTCAGCTCAGTGCATTTCTCTTCTACCAATGTGATTTGTAAACACTGAACTAAAGTTTAAGCAATTAGTTGATTAATCAACTAGTAGATCAACAGAAAATTTGTTTGAATAATTTTGCTAGCAAAATCTTCAATATGAGGATTTGCTGCTTTTCTTAATTCTAATTTTAAGAATAGACAAAATAAGTGATCTAGAAAATAACCATTACTTACTTAATAATGAAAACAATCATTACTTATAGTTCGACACTAAACACACTGTCTGTATAAAAGTCGTTAATCAACTCTAACATTAATTTAAACAGGAGAGGAGAGAAAAAGAAAAGAAAGGTGAGGGGAAGAGAGGATATAAGGAGAAATCAAAGGAGGAGAGGGGAGAAGAGAATAGAAAAAGAGGAGAGAGGACAGAAAAGGAAAGGAGGGAACAGGGAGAGATGAGGAGAGATGAGGAGAGAGAAAGAGGAGAGGAGAAGAAATGAACAGAAGGGAAAGACTGGAAGGACAGGAAAGCAAGGGAAAGAAGAGAAAAGAATAGGAGAGGAGAGGACAGAAATGGATGGAAAGAGGAGTGTGGAGAGGAGGGAAAGAAGAGAGGGGAAGAGAAAAAGAAAACCACAGAATCAGGAAGAACACAATCTAGGAACCGGCTATTGTCTTACAACGATATGAAGATATTTGTGTTCATACGGTGAGAGGAAGGAAGAGAAAACTAGAGCTGCAGTGAACACACTCACATGAAAAATAACCTTAAAAGGTCAATAATTCTGCTTTTATTCACCTCTTTCACCTTTTAGTGTCCTATCAGACTCCATCAGTTTGACTTGCTGAATCTGCTTGTAGGCCGCAGACGAGTTGTTTATGTGGATCAGGTGGGCAACAGATGGGAGAGTGGGTGAGAGCAGAGGAGTTGCCAGACTGGTAGTAGCTATCACTTGCTGAGTGTAAAAACATATCAGCACATCTTTCTGAACGGCTGATTTAATTTTACATACTCAGCCATATGCAGGCAAATTTGTTATTTGTTTTCGCTGCTGTTTGATTTGAGTGTTAGTGACTGTGATCATTGACAGTTCCAATCATGTTAAATCCATTCATAGCATAAAATGAATGCCACTGTCAAAGATAGATATTTTCATTTAGAAAATGCCACTTTGCTTTTAAGTTTTTGAAGCGAGGACAAAAAAAGGTGTTTTAAAAGATGTACCATCCATTTCTGTTTTCCTCTGTTTTTCTTGCTGTTGTTGGGAAGGATGAGGTATTGGCCCCTGGGAAGAGAAGAAAAACACAATATATAAACTTATATTAAAGATATATTGTCATATATATCCTCTTTTTTAACCGGTGTTCACGGAAACAAAGGAAGAATGTTCAAATCCCAGTGGTGGGAGCCTAATTCATTGTACAGTAGGCTTAAAAATAATATTACCCCCATCCACCAGAATCTTTGCCACAGCTCTAAAATGATTAGTACGGATTTAGGTCAAAGAAGCCATTAAAGAGCTCCTCTTATCGCACTAAACATCCATTTGGTTTAAGGCACCAGCATCACATGGGTTTAAACCAACCAGCCTTAACAATGATTATTAAAGATGTTTGTACACAGCATAATTGAATCTGTCAGTTACGGCTGTTTTTTTTTTAGCTCCTTCTCTCAAAGGTGTATATCTTTCTACTTTCAGCCATGGGGAGAGATTAGTTTGATGGGGGATTTATCTTTGAGCCTTTACACATGATTTGTAGAGTGTGTAATTATGTATTGCTTTTTAATGTATTTCATTGGCCTGAAGTCTGCAAACAGGGTATACAGGACCCTAATACTCCCTGTGGCAAGATTAGTGTGATTTCTGGTGTCATTTTTTTATACCTTAAGGCGTGTTTATTTTGTTTTTATTCTGGTGAGATATTTTGGCAAATTTCACCATGTGTACTGATGTGCAGTCTGAACAGATGATTTTTCAGTCTCGATGGAAGATCTCGATGTCACTATGATGTTCATTCCACCCATCTCAGTGAGGGATTAGCAAGACGATTGGTAGTAGCAGAGCGTAGTGGACAGGCTGGGGTGTATGGTTTGTCCTGGATGTAGGATGGACCTGAGCCATTTGCAAAAGGGCAGGCAAATATCTGGTCTTGAATCAGATTGGAGCAGCTACTGGTAGCCAGTCCAGGGTCCAGAGGAGTGGTGTAGTGTAGAAGAACATGCCAAGAGCAGGTTGCAGTAGACTAGGTTTGAGATGACAAGAGCCTGGACCAGAACTTGTGCCACCTTCCGGGTAGGGAGCACCCTCCTGACGTTGTGGAAAATGAATCTGCAGGAGTGGGTTGCTACTGCAGGACAGATGGTCATCAAGTGTCACACCCAAGTTCTCTGCAGTCGAGCTGGGGACATCACTGAGCTCTAAATGGTAATGGACAGGTCATGGATGAGAGATGCCTTCCCTAGAAGGAAGAGCAGCTCACCGTCATCAAGGTTTAGCTTTAGGTGGTGTGCAGACATCCATTAAGAGATGTCAGCAAGACATACCCATGTGAGTGAATAACAGAGCCTTCTCTTCTGGTGTAAAGACAAAACAGAAGGGGACCCAAAACAGAACCTTGTGGGATCCCAGTAGTGACACCACAAAGTTCAGACAGACAGACACAGATAAATGTGTCTCAGTGGCATTCTTTGTGAAATACTTTGTGACTGTGGCCTCGGTTGTTCAGGGGATGCTTTATATCGAGCATCTGCTAATCATCAATATGTGTATGGTGTGGGAAAAGCGGCTCCAGTTCAATGGAGCCTGGCATGTGTCCTCGATCCTACTCGTCTGACCTCAGAGAGAGGGCCTTTCTGAGGCCGGCTCGCCTTCGATAAGTGCCCTCCGGTCGTACTGAAAGAATGTCTTTGTAGAAAAAGATAAACTGTCCAGCCAGCAGATGAGGAGGACTGAGAACAGAAGCGGTTCTCATTGTGGGAAAAAAAAGTCATCTGTCATCTTAAGATGTGTCTGTTAACTCATAAACCAATTAAAGGCAGGCAGATCCAGTTTATGGGCCTTGAAGTCATATCATATCTTTTTCATCCAACTATAACTGGAAAAACCACATGCTCCCATGCCAACAGTGTGCAGTGCACAGTAAATGGAAAACTCCATATGACACAAACTAATTCTATTTTGACTGTAACTACGTGTGCTTCACATTTTATCAGTATTGTTTATTAATTTTCATGCCACTAAAGCATCACAAATTTGAGCTGAAAGAGTCAGGTCTTGTCTCTAGTCTCCAAATGCTTTATAACATTTTAGGGACAAATATATTTTATATATTTTTTGCTTCTTTTTATATTTCAAAAATAAAAGACAGTCAGTCTGTAAATTTCCTTACAACTCTGAGTCATCTTGAGTTATTTCATATAGTTAAAACCTAATTTGAAATCAGGCTCCTCACATGTACATATATACTGTATATACAGTGCTGCCCCACAGAATTATGATTAAATGTTCAATAGGTTATGTAAAGAGATTAAATGCAGTGTACATACAGTGTGTGTGTGTGTGTTAACACTGACAATCTAAAGATAAGCCTGTGACATTGATTATGTCACTGCTTCATTTACTCTAAGAGTTGTGAGTCAGACTTACAGTATATATGATTTTGACAGCCATTGGGCCAGTAGATGAAAATTGACACAAGTTTCTGGTTTATTTATATAAAAGCATGTTTGATTATCCATTTCTTTCAGCACATGTTTCATGTCACCTGATGCAGTGCAGGCTGCTATGACTTGCTGTAAGAATAACTCATTTCCTGTTTGTTCTTGCTCAGCATCATTTGATGCTTTTGGATGTCGTCCCACAAACTCAGTGGCATTTCACATCACAGATAACGCCCCACCCTGCCAGTCTACTCCATCTCTATCTCTTTAACCCCTAAAACTGCTGAGATGGCTGTTTTTTTTTTGGGGCTGCCAGATATTCTCTGCATTGTCCTCTCCAGGCCGCTTTCCTCACCTTGCCTTTTTGCACCCTGATGTAATGCATCCATGGCTGCCTGTGTAGCGGTTTAGCTTATTACAGTCGGACGTGAGATGTGAGACAAATAGACTTAAGTTGAAGATGCAGATCTCTCAAGAGTGTTCCTAAGTAGGTTTCAGGCTCCGAAACTCTGTGGCTGATACTGATCAAAAGGAGGAACAGATTGTGGCCATTTTCTACCAAATTACCTCTGCTCTCCTGGTGGCTGTTCTGTGGGGAAGAGATAACCCTGATGTGTCTGCTCTGATTGCTAAGATACACGACGATGATACTCACACAGCTAGATTGAAATCAGACACATTACCTGCACAAAGGGAGTGCATATACAGAGCTGTAGACCCCCGGGCCATAGATGATTTTAACTTTGAACGTGTATATTTACACAGCAACAGGACACTATCTGGTTAGGCAAACTCAAAAAAACAGTGTTTGATGTTGTCCCATAAAGATACACAGCAGATACTGTGTATATCTTCATCTTTTTATACAATATTGTGTGTGTTAATAAGAAGTGTCATCTTTTTCTTTAGTCAAACCATTTATCATCAAGAAGCAGCCACTTTATGCCACTTCAAAATCTCAATTAATTTGGCAATTTGTAAAGCAAAATTCTTCTCTTACAGAAGATATTCCGCTAAACCTTCTCTTTAATAAAAGAAACGTTTCCTTGCAGCTTTTTGCACTAGTACACAGATAATTAACTGTTTTAATGACTTGGCTTGGAGCGAGTAGCTATAGTTTTTTATTTTTTTATTTTACAGATGAATATCTGTGATGTCTTTTTTTTCCCTACTTGTGAAAGGGCATGGCAAGGAGGATTGTTTGTAGGTAAGATGACAAATGTACAATGATCAACGTTAACAAAGTGGCTTATTTACACATCTAGCAGCATTAGCATTTATTTTCTGGCTACTTGAGAAAGTCCAATATTTACACTCAATGGAAATAGTTCGCTCTATAGCTGCTAAATGCTCCATGTTAGCTGCTAAATTTGCCTGCTTGGTGCTGGGCTTTTGGTTTATCTGGACTTGCTTGCTAAAAACGGCTGCTTGAAAATGACACTGATGAGAGCTGTGTGAGTGCGTCAAAGTAGCAGATGAGCTGAAGCGCCGTAGAGCTGAGAGAAACCGCTGAGTCAGACGACGATTCCCCGTGGGTTCGTCACTAACGCTTCGAGTGACCCCTTTTACATTTCAGATAGTATTTTGAGCCATTGCTAATTTAAATATATTGATTACAGCAGCTTTACAAAATGTCAAAGCGATTTATTTGCAAGCCTTGTGAACGCATCAGCTGATATCAATATGATATTAAACAAAGTGTGTTGTTCTTTCGTTGCCATGGATGCAAGCTTGTTGTTCCATTAAAAATAATGCTATCAAATATGCCATTTCAACGCATCCGCATTTTTAAAATTTCAATCACTTCCATGCTTGGGAGGGCTGCAGATAATTTTGACTGCACTCGGCCTGTTTGCCCAGTTTGTTTTTTTTCCCAGTGTCCTCCCAGCATTTTCCCACCATATGCACACTGCTGGTATTGACCCTCAACCCACTCCATCTCTCCTCCACTCTCCGCTCTGAACCATGACTCACAAAGCCCATTTAACCTTTACCCAGCAAAATGAAAGCCAGTGCTCGGTCACTGCCCGCTGTAGGCAGTCCACGCTTGCCTCTCTGACACACCTTTCAAACCCTAAAATAATTTTGTTGGGCAAAATATGCCTGCAAATATAGATGAAGTGAAGAGGAAGAGAAAAGTGGAGTATTGATGTCTGCTACGTATCAGTGTGTCCTTTCTTAAAGCACAGGAAACCCCTTCACTTTGTTACATATTCATTCAAGCCAGTCATCCATTACAGCCATGTGATATACTACCTGCAAGATATTCACTCTACAAAAGGCCCATTAATAAGTGGAAGAGCAGCTACTTTTCTAAAACGGGTATCATGTACTTTTCCCACGGAGGTCTCCTCCGTGTGCACACTCACATAACCTGGTAACACAAGCTATCATGTGTCCAGGGAGTGGCCCGTAAACGTTAGATCACATGACCTGTCACTTGTTCAAGCAGCAATGATACAGTTAATACTGTCATTCTCTCTGATAATTGCATGTGTGTGAGAGACTTCCTTATATAACTGTTGTCCATGTGTTAATCAGTCTGTCTGTACAGACATCAGTATTTATTACAGCTATTTTATGATATTCTAATGATGTTAAACACAGTTTTGATGCAGTTCTAATGCACTTAGCTGCCCAAGCTCAACTATTATTAATCCATACATCATTTTTTATTCTCCTTACCTCAGAGACGGATGATTTCAGAATACCTGAGTGATATTCTTTGTGCCTAGGAAGTAGATAACAATGTAGACCACCATTCACATCATAAATGTTGTAGAAGCCTGCTCTCAAAAACAATTATTATGAATTTTATGCATGAAATAATTTCATGGAGAAACAACTTGGAGCAGGTCAGAGTTTGACATTGAGTCAATTCAAAGATTTTACTGGTTCCAGCTTATCAAACATGAAGATTGGCTGATTTTCTTCTCTATAATTTGGGGTTTTGAACCACTAGTTAGACAAAACAATATAGACCAAATGATTCAGGGATTAAACAGATTAATGGAGAAGATAATAGACAGATAATTTGATAACGAAAATAATGTTTAGCTGCAGCCTCATTTTTAAGCTACTTAGCTGTGTCTTTCAGTCAGTAATGGTGTCAACTTTTCACTTTTATTCCTCCCTAATAACGTAGTTTTCCTGTGTACTGCGTGATATTTGAGCACTGATTTGGCAGTGTTTGCAAATGGATGTAGGAGAAATTCAACTACAACTACAACTACAAAACCAACTACTGTACATGATGGTATATTTTCTTGACAGAATGGTTTTAGATATTGAATTAACACCAGAAAATTGCTAAAAAAATACCAACTTTGAGCTGACTGGGTCCCTCTAGCTGTGAGAGATGATACATGTTTGAATAATTGATACCCTCTCACAGACATATGCAAAAATATGTCTCTTATCTTTTTGCTCAGAAGCACTGCCACTGCTTTGGTGTATCAAAGGCAGGCCACAAAATGCTATACTGAGTGATGAATTATTGAGCGCCTTGCCCCTCTTGTCACTTGCACTCACAATCTTACATGTAGCAGGGTCGAATTTGGGATGATTGGTGATGTACTGTCCTTGTTCTGTCCGAGAAATTGGAGAGGATACGGTCTCACAATCAGGTTTAGAATTTCGGTTCTTGTTCTGTGATGATCTCCTTTTACTTTCACTTTTTTGTGATTTGGAATTTACTGACTTTTCTCACCTTTGACCCACACTGGAGCATTCACATTAACACACTGACTGATAGTGTGTATCAGGTATCACAAATCCATAAGTGTCAGCGCATGAGGTCGTATTGACATCCGGATTATTGATCCTGGGATTATAGGGCCGGGGACCCGGAGGGCACCGGTGTTGATGAAAGCAGAAGCGCCTGATTTTAGACAGCTGTGTGATCCTTCACAAGCTCATTAACACAGGATGGATGGAGTCGAGTGGGTTAACTCAGTTTATCTTGTTGAGCCAAAATCCCAGCAGTCAAAGGGACATTTTGTTAGACAGAAGCTCCTCTAGCCAAAAGAAGAGGGATTCAGGTCCCATTATAGCCATTTCATGGTCAGTCATGTTTTAAAGTGTAAGAGACACAGAGCTGCTCAGTACCTCCTTTCTTTTTGCTGAATCTGACTCCTCCAACTCAGGTTTTGGCAAAGATACAAAGCTTAATTGTATGAACCGAAAAACAAAATAGTGAGATAATAGATATTTAGTTTTACTTAAATGAACAATGATACAATAATTCTATTGAGGTCATAATCTAAGTATCCCATTAATGGGCTAGTAACACAACAGAAGATGCATTTGCACAGATGACTGTCCCAATGTAAACTCTGGGCCGCTGTGCTGTGAGGTACGCTCATTAGCTCAGACAGAATCTGTTTTTAGAGTACTAGAGTGCTGACTGGGGTCTTTGTATAGAGATAGCTACAGCCTCTCTTTTACAGCTGGGTCCATGCTGTCTGGCCTGCCACAAGCTCAGCTCAGCGCTACTGGCCAACAAGGCTGTACAGCCCCGTGGGCAGCAGTGAATAGCGTGTGTGTATGTGTGTGTGTGTGTGTGTGTGCGTGTGCGTGTGCAACAAGAGATTGAGTGATAGCAAACTGCGAGGGTATGCTACTTTGGTAGGTCCATGGCAGAGACTGGCTTCACGTGAACAGTATGTGTGAAGTTTTCCACACTGTATTATCCATCTTGGCTCAGATTCTTGCTTTCAAAAGATGAACTGTCAGACAAAGGCTACGGCCATTAAGGCTGGAGTAGAACTGAAGTCTAAAAGGTGACGTATTTTTCCTTAAGAAAGTGTGGCAGAAAACCTTTTTTTGATCTTCTTAAGTGGGTTTGAATTCTGCTAAGTCACACTTGTACTGCAGGTCTAGGCCTAGCTATAGAGGGAAAAAATGTTTGTTCTGTTGTGTCAGCACAAGAGTTCTCCTCACATCATCCATGTCGGCTATTTGTCTTGTGGTAGCAGATGTTGGTATAGCTAGAAGGATATGAACCAATGACTCTTGCCTTTTGCTGCAGTAGAACAAAACAGCATGCACAAAAGCAGGATGATAAAAGTTTCTGCATTGCAAATTGTAGTTAAACTTCGTAATAACAAATTACTGTTATTAGTGTAATAACAGCATTGACAAGACAACATTGATATATTATCACCTTATAAATCTGACATAACAAGCATGTTAACAAACAGTTGCCTAACACATTCAGCAGATACAGAGCAACTTAAGCATTCATTTGGAGTTGTGTTTGCTTCCACCTGATGAATGGAACTACAGTGTTCAACCTCCTTTTAGCTCTGTTTTGCTCTACACTAACTACCAAAAGAAATGTGTCTCTTCAGCTGATGAATGCTGTACTTACTTGTTTATTAGCAAGCCAGCAACTTTGTCTGCCTTGTGGTGCTGGGCAGGTAGAGTACAGAGCATTTAGCTGCTTGCTAGCTGCTTGCAAAGCAATGAGACTGAACCAAAAACAGTAAAGTTTTGGGCAGTAAAACCAAAACAATGAGCTGAAAGATGCTAAAACGCTCAATTTATTAGAAGTTTGATTTATCTATCTATCTTTTAAAAATTCAAATTTAAACATGTTTTAGATTAGCCAGTTTTTACATTGATTATAGTTTAACTATAACTAACTATAGACATTGTGATTTAACTGATTTAAGAGACTTGAAAAACATATTGAAGAACACTGAACAAGAATATAACTGAGGTGAAGGTAATGTCCTGGAGTCTGTTCCCCAGAGGTGTTGATTATGATCATTTGAGGAATGGTCAGAGATTGGCAGGTGTGAATGAAACAGCTCTTGGAATATTGATTTCTTCTGCTCCAAAAGCCATATAAAGGGTGTCAAAGAATAGATATAGTCAGTCCTCCTCAGTTCTGAGATTGGGGTCAAATAATGAGGTTATTGGGACACACACAGAGAAGCCTTTCCTCAATGGATTGTCATATACTGTGTTACAAATGTATCAAATTAGCATAAGAGCAGACATTTTTATCCAAAGGGTTTTAATAGCGAGAGTGTAATATTAGCATATTGTGAACCTGTGACTCTTTGAGTCTGTAAGACTGGCGTGGCTGATGCTGTGGTTTGTTTTGTTCACTGGATTTGACTGTAGGTCAATGTTGTTTCATTGTGAATTTGTTTAATGAAAATTAGGGCAAAGGTGGGAAGCAAATAAAGTAGGTTTGTGTGTCTGTGGGTTCATGTGTATGTATGTGTCAGTTCATGTGTCTCAATTGCAATATATAGATTCACGTGTGTCCAATTCATGCTACAGTGATCCTGCACACCACAGCAAGGAAGTCATGAAAACACTGCATTACTGGACCATGACAGCATCCAAATAAGTCCAGCCAAGCTCTTTCATTTTGCTGCTCGTGTGAGGCCATGAATCACGGCTGTCACGCAGTTCAGGATGGCTTCAGGAACATTTGCACGTGGTTTCTTTTTAAAGCTTCTTTTGTTAGCAAAAAATGGTAGCTGCATCGAGAGCGATGACGGCGAAAGCCAATTGTTAGGCTACTGATTGTTTATTTGATCTCAACGTAAAAGCCATAAACAAATACAGGACTTAAAAATGCAAAAACAAAGCACACAAGCGTGTTACAGCCCTGGCTGGTGTATAATTCTGTGTTTAGATAATGTTCTGTGTGTCCGTCTTCAGATGTGGATTGCTAATGTCAAGGTTAACCAGTTTAGTGAAGTGTACGTTTCAGAGCTTCCGATCAATCTAGTGGAACTGCTAAATGAAGTGACTTTGTGTTAGCCATGCACAGATACACAGATTATTATGCATATGCTTAATACTATCATTTCATTATTCTCATTGTTACCTTATGTTGCCAAAACTTCAAAAATTCTTGTGATTGACAGAAGCCAAAGGAAGGGTTTCAGGGTTTCAGGTTCGATTTGCTTAAACAAAACTGTATAAATGTTAACCATGCTTTAGTATCCAGGATATCATAGTTTACACATATGTTTTAGGAACCTAAATTTAGATTTGATAGTTCCAGGTTGTAAAGAAGTCCCTTGTCTTTGGGAAAGTGCTTTTTAAAGGTTCAAGAACTTTGGGGCAGTGTTTGCCAGTCATCATCGTAGATGACTGGTACTCAAGTATCAATATAAAAATCTCATTGTCTACAGTAATACTAACTGCTGTATGAGGCTGTATTTCGGTACAGTGATATTTTGAGCTAAAGGCTAACATCAGCATGCTCACAATGACCGTGGTTTTATTTAAAAGGGACTATGTAGACTTTAAAACATAAATGTCACCTTTTGATACCAGATTATAGATTTAAGATAATTCCCATGTGTAGTCCCTTGGCAGGTCAAAACAAAGAAAAAGCACAATAACGTAAAACAAAGATTCAGACGGACATATCACAATCTTTTGATAGAGCCCTGACTTTTCAGTATGATATGTTAATAGTACTCACTTCAAACGTTTGGCTTAGAGCCCCCTCTAAACCATGAGCCTATTGGCCCATGTCCAGTAATCCATCCATGTAGACTGAATATGAAAAATCATGCTGTTAATCACAAATGGTTGGGCGTCACCTTGGGGTAATCTGTTCGAACGTGCAATCGCACAGATAGTCAGAGCATCTCTGTAAGCTCCATCAAAATCCTGAACATGAAATATGTTTGATGTATTGTACAGCAGAACATAGCTTAATCCATACGCACCGAGACCCTGAGGGAGGCGTACTTAAACATTAAAAATAATTGCACAATGAAACACCTGTCCTTATACTGTAGTTCATTGATACTTTCTAAAAATAGCAAATACAGTATCCCCTCCCTTCACTCTTCTTTAGTTTGGTCTTTTGTGTTGCACGACTGCTGCAGGATATACCGCTTACACAGCTGTGAGCTGCTTTGTTTGTGCAACTAGCAGAGGAGTGAAAAGTGTTAGACCGACAATCTGGCTTCACTCTCCATGTGGTGGCTTTGTTGAACCATTTAAAAAAAAAAAAAAAAGTGATATCCCATTTACAGTAATCTCACTTGGTTACAGCGATACTGCCAAACAGAATGTAGAAAGTGTAATATCTGCGCTTACTGTCACAGTAAGCTGTTGTGTCTGAGCAGCCTTTGTGTTAGCGTGTCGCTTCCTCATCACAGCTTTAAGCCTGAGAACAAGGTTCTCGTGAGGAGTCCTAAATTAATGAGATCGCATAGAGAAATCCCTCCACTGGTGTTACTAATATTAGGAGGCCTCAATCCTCCGTTCTTCTTCTTCTACTGCCTTTCTATGCTAGGTGGAAGATATGCAGTCAATATTAGACGTCTCCCAGGCATCCTATAGGTCTATGCTATCCACTGTTTGCCCTCCCTTGTCCACAGCCCCTTTGTTCCTCACGCTCATTTCGACTTTCTCATTCCTCATTGCCCTCTAGTCATTTTCTCTCTCATTGCTTTGCTCTACATCTGTCTTCATCTTTGTCTTTCCCTTGCCTGCCCTTTGTATTGTTCCTTTAGATAAGACGGTCTCTAGGGTGCTGGCTGCATGGGCATTTTTTCTCAACGTGTTTCTGACATGTCATGTCACTGACGGCCAAGCTCTGCTATGTAAAGCACTCTGGGGAGTTATTCTAGTTGACTCCTTCCACGGTGATGCCGGTGATGCACAGTTTCTCAGATCTCAATGAATCTGGTCTCTTTAGCAATTTAGTATGAAACAAAGGATTAGCCAGCTTCTCTTTACATTAATTTCTCACATCTGTGTGTTAGAGAACCTGACTTGTTTCATTATGATGGCTAAATTAGCATTAAGTTTACTGAATTCACTGACCCTTTAAACCCTTTTCATCAAACTTCATATTCTTCTTTGAATAGGGGAATAAGTCCTCCTAAATGGCTGCATTTTGTTATATATTATATTAAGTTCCATTGTTTTTTATGAGATGAGTTTTCCTTATGTACGTAGTTATCAGTCGCATTAATCATTCTTCCTCTTCCTCTCATACTGGCCATGAAGACAAATACATTTTTAGTGTGATTCCAGTATCAGTGATGAGGGGCAAAATCCACAGTCCTCTTTGCATGCAAAGATGTTGTTGACTTCAGCAGTCTGTGTTAGCTAGATCAAGGGGGGATCTTCCAAATTTATGATCTGTTGAATGCAAAATTCTTCTCTTTTTGTTTGCACCTGCTTAGTCTGAACAGAAAGACAAAAAGAAGGACCATTTTACAAAACAGACTGTCGCAAAACATAATTTTGCGTATTGAATTTTACCTGACAGAAGAGAAATATCTGCCCAAATCAGTGTCAAATGTGTTGTATTATATTTCTGAACTCCTTGTCAAGGTATATCAACATCCTGATATGTTACTGGTTGGATGATGTCATGTAAAGTTTACATCAAGACGTTTTCGCAGCAGACATTCTGACTTCCCACAGTTGGAAAAAGATTTAGGTCTCGTTCCATTCAGGTCAAACAGAGTCAGGGTGCTGCTGTGGTGCATGTTGGCTCACTGGAAAGTCTCTGGTGCAATAAATGTAACTGAACCTTAATTAGTATCATTGGAAACACCTGAGTTGACCCTACTATTACGTGTCAAAATGGCTGCTGTGAAAAAAGGTCGATTATCATTATCATTTATTTTAGTATTTACGCTCGTGCTTTTGCTACTGTGACATGTCAAAATATATCTCTTGACAACCATTACTTTCTTATCCTAGCTTACTGAAAGCCATATTAAATCCAGACATTGTGCTTCGTTGCACGGGGCTGTGTTCTGTAAATAAAGTCATAATGAATGTCTTTATCCATGTATAGGAGTGCATGTTAGTGTCAAATGAGATTTTAAAGTCCCCATAGCATAGCCCTGGGAGGCATCCCCCTGCAAAGCCTGTAGAAATCCTGCATTAACATAGAAATCAAACTCTATGGCGGGCCTCTCTCTCATTGTGACTGATTTAATGGACCTCAGTGTCATATGGCGAGGTATTTCATCTGCACTGATGGTGGCCCGACTGCACATCTTCTTCAGCCAGCTTACAAGTCGTCTTTTTCTGCCGCCTGTTTCTTCTTCTGTTCATGTCATTCTCACGTTTCTTCTCCATGCTCTGCTTTCAGTACACTCCCTCTGTAGGGGCTGTAAAACGAGTCCGATGATTGGATCCAATCCCCCAGAGACCTCATACCTGGGCACTTTTACAATATGCTCCCTTTCAGCTGCAGAAAGCTTAGCAGAGGATGAGCAGCAGAGGAATGCTACTTCCTACTGTTCCTTAATCTTGATTTATCTTTCTTGCTCTTACGGTCTCTGCGTGCATGTGTGACATTCTTGATGACTCCATTGTGTGCATTGTGTGGTGTCGAGTGGGAACAGTGGGGATGGGAGAATTGTCCCTTTAACCTCGAGAGGGAAGGGAAAAAAAACTTTCAGGAGGCAGTAAATCTCTCTGATTAAACCCAGCTCTTTCTGGCTGCTCTTTGTGTGTGGGACTGGACTGTGTGTGTTGTCAGTCATTGGAAGGAAGCTCACAGACTGTTAAAATAATAAAAAAAACCTTCGAATAGTCATGGTAACCAACCCCCTCTCAGTCTTTGTGTCCAACATACACACACAGACATATACAAACATTAAAATGGGAACGCGTACGTTTGAACTCTTCGGCTGCGACTTCAAAAGCAGCTGTAAAGGCCATTTTAACACAGGCTTGTGGCATTTTTCAATCTAGACTTACCCCAACTATCATGCCATTTCTGCTATTTAATACTTTTTTTGCCATTTGTGTGAACACCCTAAACTATTTTCACAGTTTACTAAAAAAGAGTGAGAACTACAAAGTGTAATGTGCAGGAAGACTGTGGAAGACCAGTAATAAAGTGGTTTTGAACACCCTGGAACACTTCCAGGGGCTTTATCATTTTAACTGCATGAATCTACCCCACAAAATGTTCCTTCTCCCGAGATAGTACAAATACTGGATGTCACTGAGTGGCACAAGCCTCAAAACAGCAAGTTTACATCTTAATGATGTGCTCTGGCTTATTCACGTTTGTGAGATCTCACCGAAATGCATAAACAATTTGAATATCTATGTGCCAAGGGATTTGCTAAAGGGTAAGTGTGGAACATTGTATCTTTATGCGACACAATGACACGGTGCAATAAACCCAACCTGGCGATCATCTTAATGAGGCCATTTGTCATTTCCTGTCACATAGGTACATGCAGACAGATGTACGTGGTCACAGAACACACACACAGGGCGAGTAATAAATAACCCCCAAGGCCTACACCAAAAAACTCATCACACACAGATGGTAGGTCTGATACTTGATGCACAGACAACCTTCAGACTCCAGACAAACAGTCGACGCCGGTCTAGGCGCTACTGCTTTCAGTCACTGTGGAGACATGTCTCACAATTGTAATGTATTTTACATCACATCGCTTGACTCTGTGTTCTGTTGATATAGATGAGTTAGCATGAAACTTTTTTTCAACTTGAAGTTGGAAATGCCTTCAACCTCTGTCTTGGGTTGATGTGCTACTGACAATCTATGTTTGTAGAAACATTTTGCGAACAAGTGTTGCTTTTTTGTTTTCCGCTGTTTGCGCTGGCCAGCTCCGAGGCAACCGGTGTCTGGAAATCAAACATGCTCTCAAAAGCAGGAAAATCATTCTTCATGGCACCCTGGGCACTGGGCTTTAGGCAGCACAGATAATTTTACACTGTTTTCCTCAGTGGGATAGAATGAGCAGAGAAATGAGGACTGATCCATTTGGTTGGCCGCTTACACCTGTTACTTTGTAGAGATACAAAGCTCCAACTGTACAATTAACATAACTGTTTCAACTTTCCTTGCTTTATGACAGCCATGTTTAAAACAGTAGAAAGCAGACAGTGAAGAAACTCATAGTACATGTTGGCAGGGTTTACACTGACCTTAATTTAGCATCTACAGAGTAAGATATTTAAAAAGTGTTTATAAAATCAGAAAAAGGTGACAGGCTTCATGATTGTGTCATTTACTTTTTCAGATTTTTTTTTGCAAATTTTCAAGCACATTTTTCCTCTTTAAAGGACCAATCTGTTTGATTTAGTGGGATCTACAGATTGCAAACCCCTCACTGCACCCTCTCCTTCCTAGGCTGAGGGAGAAACTAGAATTCCTTGAAAAATGTGAAAGGACCAATGCAGAGCCAGTGTTTAATTTGTCCGTTCTGGGCTACTGTAGAAACATGGCAGTTCAACATGGTGGACCCTGTGTAAGAGGACCCACCTCGTCTGAAGACATTAAAAGCTCCTTCTAGGGTAACAGAAGACATAATGTTTTTTAATTTCAGGTGATTATACACTCATGGAAACATAGTTGTGCATACTATATTGCATTCCTGCCATCTTCTGTAAATAAAGACCCCTAAATCTTACACATTGGACCTTTAAATGGATATCAAGCAACTTGGAATTACATTTTGGTCACTAATAGTCATTACAATCCACATTTAAAGTAATGTGTGTGTGTGTGTGTGGGGGGGTTTATTAGGTTGTATATGACCCCCTATTGGGGTTGTTTTAATTTACCAGTTTGTGTGTGTGTGTGTGTGTGTGTGTGTGTGTGTTAATATCATGTAGAAATCAGATGATGGTAGAAATGGGCGTGGAAGCCAGGCGGTCATGGCGTGTGTTGTGTTTTTTTTGGGCAGCTGCTACTGTCGCTGATTGCTTAGGCCCCTCAGTCTAGGGGATTATGGCGCACACAAACACACACGTGCACCCACATTTCTATTCATGCCTGGGGTCAGTATTTCTATCACAGTCTGCAAAATCCCCTCCACCCCCTGTGTACCACACACACATACACACACACACACACACACACCGAAACATTCAGACACATGCAGTGTGGTTCCCTGTGGGTCAATAAACTCAGTCAGCTAATTGAAACAGGGGATAGATAGTAAATCAGAGTGGTATTGCACCGGGCTTTGGGACATACGGCTTTAGTAATCAGACATAGTGATCACACTGTAGTTGGTATAAGGACATTTAGAAACACTGGCCTTTATCTTCAGGGAATGTTTAAATATTCACAGAGCTTTCATTTCACATTCGCACTGTTGTCATAGAGATATTTTAGTTCCTTACTGAAGATGTGAACGAATAGATGTGTATTCTTCTGGAAGCTCATCAAACAGATTCAAAACATTTATTCTATGTTATATACTGTGGAATACTTTAAAATACAACACTTTTTCTAACACTTGTTTCTGTTCCTCCCTGGTTTGTAAATGATGCCAGGTTTGTTAGGCTTGTCTTTGTGCTAGAATCAGCATGTTTCACACAATGGTTGTATCAAAGTGCTACAAACCTCATCATATCATATTATTTTGATCATGTGTCATATTAGGTAGAACAACCAGTGTTGTTTGAATAGATTAGAGTCTGTCACCTTTTTGAAAAAAAGGAGACCATAATGAGGCTGGATAATTTCAGTGGTAGAATTGAAATAAACATAACATTTTTGCGTGTCCGGCTGTAAAATATGAAGCTACCAAAAGCAGCCAGTTAACTTAGCTCAGCATGATGACTGGAAACAAGGGGAAACAGTTAGCCTGACTTTGCCAAAAGCAAACAAAATCCACCTACTAGCACCTTTTAAATTCACTAATAAGTAATTCGTGGTGCCATGTTTGACTTCCTGAAACCTTGTCATCACTATTAGCTTGCTAGGCAACCAGCGGAAGCTCTTCGAAGTCACTGCTCCAGTATAACACCCCATAAAATAGCTAATTCTCACTCTCTCTCATTTACACTTGTTTTTTTTTTTTTACAAGATACAACGTGTTAATTAGTTAGCTTTAGACATGCTGGTAGATGGATTTATTAGCTCAGACCAAGGCTAGCTGTGTCCCATTGTTTCCAGTCTTTATTCTTAGCTAAGCTAACAATCTCCTCCCTATAGCTTGACTGGTATCAATCTCATCATCTAACTCTTAGCAAGAAAACGAATAAGCATTTCCCAAAATGTCCAACTACTCTTCCTGTTAAAAGAAATAGCGTTCTTGGTTGTCATGTGGTATCCAGGATCTGTCTCTCTCTCTCTCTCTCTTCTCGTCGCCATGGCAATGTGCTGGAGCGTGGGGTCATGTCTGCTAGCTTTTCTCTCTTTGCCATCTCCCTGCTCTCCCTCTTCTTCTACTCTGTCTCTGTATCTCTCTCTTTCCACCCCCATCTCTTGCGCTCTGATGATGAAGCGCTTTTAGAATTACCCGTTAATAATGCATGTTTCCGATTCCCATTCGGCCTTCATTTTTTCATGTGCTCCCTCTCTCTCTCTTGCATCGTCCTCGCTCTGCCTTTCCAGTTTTCTGATTTCTTGGTGCATTCCTGTCTCTGTTCATTAACATCTCCCCCTGTCTCTCTTTTTTTCCCCACTCTTTCCCCTCATCTGTGTCGGCCCCCTCTGGTAGTTCAATTTGTTTCAGTTCAGCTGAGATAAGATCAATGCAGTTCAGTGCAGGTTATGAAATTCATCATTCAATAAATACACTTTCAGGGAAACTTGCTTAGGTTTAATTCTACTGTGCCGATGTTAGACTTGAAAAAATAATCTTCGCTCCTTTTTTTCTGTGTTCCTCCTTCTTTCTACATCCTTCTGTTTCCATGGTAACAGGTCACGGCTTGGGGTTGGGTTGGGTCGCTGGCGTACCTCCAATCTCTCTCTCTCCGTGTGACAGCAGCTACTCATCCATGTCATCACGGGGAGTTCAAAGACACCTTCCTCATCCTTTTACATCATCCGACAAGTTCAAACTGCTCGACCTGGGCTTATTAATGGACACTCACATAATCCACCATCTTTCTCCTCTGAGCTAACTACAGTTTTAATGGCCCCGTGTCTAAATGGGCCGGCGTTCTTTGTCTGTCACGTTTGTTTTGCTAATGTGAGATGAATGGAGAGTCTCTCTGGAGATTATGGTAATGCATTCGTGGTCATGCAGCGGAGCCTATTCGCAGGAGGTGGGGGACACTGTGCGTGTGTGTGTGTGTGCGTGTTGACGGGTAACCTTTCATTTGTGCGTGTCCCCTGCTGGAGGTAAAACTAATAAAAATGACTGGAGACATTTGGGTTATTGATTGAAGGCCTTGTGTTCAGCAAGACGCGGTCATTTACTGGGTATTCCCCGGAGAGCTGTGAGGATGTGCCCATGTATTCATGGTGTGCTGCGTGTGTGACACTGGCCTTTTCTGATGAATGTCTGTTGGGTTGGAGAAGCTAATATGTCCCAGTGTCTCAATTATATTTTGTTAACTGCACGTGGCTACATTCAAAGGATACATATTTTTTATATGTTGTTATTTTTGTCAGCCAAGGACTTCTCTATTAATAGTTTAAAATGTTGCACCTTTGTACCATCAGTCATTTTTAGTGAGTACTATTGAACTGCTTGTTCATGTCCTTCCATTTTACTTGAGGCTGATGCAAGTTTGCATGAATACAAACAGTGCAGGACCTTGACTTGGTATTTCTTTGCCAAATGAGTTGCAATAAAAACACCAGTGCTACATAATAATCACAAGAGATAGTAGTCGTAATTGAAGTAGCACACATTTTGACTGTACCTCATATTCAGTATAAGACTATACTGTCTGGTGGCTTGAGTGTACAGAGTTAACTTAGATAACTGGGTCCAATGGGAAAGTCTTTTCTAACTTTGTCCTTCTCATTGTTGCAGGTTTGAACCACTTCCTGAAGACAGACAGTGGCTGAGAATAAAACCTCACAGGTAAGTCAAATATTGCAAATGGATATACTTTCTCTGCTTTACTATTGTGTCCATTATTTGGCTCTTTGTAAGGCCCAGTGTCTTGTGATGTGGTTAAACAAGGATTTTAATCCTTCTTAATTGGGTATAACCAGCACTACAGGTCACCAATCAGGTTCAGTGACAAACAATAACTCACTATAATTTGCTTTCACACACTCACAATGCATCTGCAGCTGGTTATTCTTTGCTCCTCCATGCTGTGTACACACTGATGCTGCTGGGTGTGTCGGTCTGCTTCATCCCTTCAACAGCCCAACCTCCTCCTGTTGATGGAGGGGTCTGGCCTTCTGGGTTTTGTATATACAGTATCTTAGTGACATGGACTGCACTGCTTGGATTCACATATGCACTAAATGGACATACATTATACCATATTGTGTGGTATTTGGTATTTTTTCAAACCATGGCTGTACTTCAAGTAAGAAAGGTCAGTTAGCATCGATGAAAAGTGCTGACTGTTGAGGCGTGTTTATAGCTGGCAGTAACTGATTTATACCCTTTGCAGTCTTGGCTGTGGCCTCTTGGTATCTGCAGTTTGTACACATGGGTGCAAACCTAGCGAAGTCATTTTATGCCTGTTCCAACCTCCTTGTGGCTGAGATTGAAGTGTGTTGTTTAATTTTTTTTTAGATGCTTTGTGGATGATAAGTAGTTACGCTGATGGAGAAACAAGCTCATGAAGGAAGTGAGAGAATATTAGTGAGTAAAGACTAGGGTTGCAAAACTCTGGGAATTTTCAAAGTTGGACACTTTCCATAGGAATGAACAGGAATTTATGGGATTAAACGGGAATAAACTGGGAATTTACAAAATTGAAGGTTGCCCTTAACAGGGAACCTAAATGTAGTTGGCGACAATATATTTTAGCATAATCTTGACTAAAACAACCAGATTTCATGCAAGTACACTGGAATATCTGCTATTCCTCAATCTCGCCCCCTACATGCACCGTGCATTCCTCCGTCACATGCACAGATGATTTTTACAACCCTGGACCACACTTTGGAGCCCAGAGCACAAGATTATTGAAGCCACACATTTGAGCCCGTGGACGACATAAAGTGAAGTAAGTTTTGATGATGTTATGGGGTAAATATATTTGATGTATGGTTTTAATGTTTAACTTGCAAATAGCACATGAAAATGTATTCATACAGTAGATAGCTAGCTGATAAGTTAGATGCTAAATAAGTTATAGCTAGCATCATTTCATTGATCATCTATGAGGCTATCTTATCATGATGCCAACTTACCCCCAATTACTAAATTACCCCCAATTTCCAGTTAATTCCCATAAAGTCCCATTAATTCCCATAAATTTGCATAATTCCCATGGAAAGTTTCCAGTTTGTAATATTTCCAAAATTCCCTAGCTTAATTTCCCATGAAAAGTTTCTGGAAATTTACCAGAAATTTTCCACCCCTTCATGGTTTAAAGGCCTGTTCTGTTAATGGAAGACAAAAAAATAGTATCCACACTCAGAAAAGGTGAGAAGACAATATGAATACCCAGCATGTGTTTGGACTTTGAATGTGAGCCACACGCCCTGGCAACACCCTCCTGTTCACCTGCTGCTGAGCACACTCACGTGCACATATGCATCACACACACAAACATAGAGAGGAGGGAAACAGTGCACAGATGCCATTAAACACAATCAGATGATGCAATTTTGTTTTATTCTATGTATTATACCCATTTTTCTGTAGATGGAGGTAACATGCCAAAATATGCTGCAATGCACCAGCAAAGGCACGAAAGAAGAAGACTGCAAGCTAGTAAACAAAGCTGGATTCAGAATATTTTATAAAATCAGCTTAGCAAATGTTTTTATGAAGAAGAAAATGTATTTTAGACTGAATGTAAACATCACCTTTGTTAACAGGAAAACTCCACAAGACACCATTAATGAACACTGCCTTGAGTAAAACCCAGAAAACAGTTGTCAGAAGGGAGCAATGTTTTAGTAAGCAGAACAGGCGCTGCAGCACAGTATTACATAACAACCCACTACAATGTTTCCACCTCCTATTACTATCATTGTTACCTGAATAGCCCCATGAGAGCACTCTACTATATTGCACTGATCCATACTTTAAACTGTGAGTCATTATCACAGCAGTTTATAGAAAAGTGGTTTGGATTCATTTATTATGGGTTGTGATGATGGATCTCTCCTCTCCTCTCCTCTCCTCTCCTTTCCTCTCCTTTCCTCTCCTTTCCTCTCCTCTCCTTTCCTCTCCTCTCCTTTCCTCTCCTCTCCTCTCCTCTCCTCTCCTCTCCCAGCCCTCCTACAGCTTCCCCTCTCCTCCTCCTCCATCCCTCTCGATATGAGTAATCCTGATGAACAGATGGGTGGAGAAGAAAAAAAGGGGCATGCCAGCTTGTTGTGCTGCTATAACACCGTCAATCAGTCCCCTCCCCCCGCTCTCTCACCTCCTGCCCCCTTCCATTCCCATCATGCCCTTTTCACTCCTGTCTGCCCATTTCAGCCAGCCCTATACCTCAATCTTTTCCCGCCCCCTCACCCATCCTTGTATTTGCTCCTCTAGCACTGATGGTGTTATCTGCCAGTCCATCTATCTTTCAAGCTCCCCAGAAAGTTACTAATTTTGACACTTCATGAGGGGGAAAAAAAAATAGATTTAAAGGTCTAAAAATAGTATCATCATCTGTGTGCTCAGCGTCCTGTACAACACATTTGAAGGCTGCGATGAACCTGCTACAATCAAGGTCGTCAGAGATTGATCAGGCCTAGTAAAATAGAATATGTAGGAACCTCAGCCATAAAATGGGATGACAGTTTTGCTCTGAAGGACAAACTAACACACACACACGCATATTCTCACACAAATCTATAGAGGCACACACAGTAACTCATGTCATGGTAACAGCCACAGTCACGTACCAAGGCCACGTGCGTCTATCTGCTCATCAATACCTTTTACCTAGCAATAGCACCCAGGAATACCAATGAGACTCGGCTCGTTTACAAGCCCAGCTGGATTTATGCGGTCACTGTCACATTTTCATGCTGTATTAGAAGGACTATTGATTATAGGTCTGTTTATCCAACAGACATGCGTGCTACTTTTCAAACACACTTTTTTCACAGTTCCCGTGTGATATTTGATATTAGAGGACAACGCTGCTGGTTTTGCACGGTTTATGCCATCAGTTACAAGTTCTACATCATTCTATATTACTGCTGAACATTATCTAAAACATACTGTACTGTATTTCAAGATACCACGTTTAAGATAGACTTCTGGGTTATTATAGTAATTTCTGTTCAGTTTACTTGGGTATGAAAATTCAAACCTGGCACTAGACATACTGGATTCTGGCAGAAGAGGGAATGAAAACTGCATCATAGAAGATGATATTACAGTAAATAAAAGTCTGTGGGGGAATAAAAATGTTTAGGAGCTGCATGTCATCAAATAATTAGTTTATGGAATGGTACAGTATGTTAGATATAAAGCTGATTATTGCTCAAGTCAGAATGATTCACTCTGCTTTCTGTAGCAGGTTGATGTAGTACGCCAGTACCTCAATTACAATAAAGAATGTTGTTAAATATCTAGATATATTTTTAGGGATATTGTAAATACTTCACTTTGTCATCCTGTCTCTATTTACCTCCATTGTTGGCCATTTTAAATTTCATATATCAAATACGAATGCACAAATACAACCACACACACACACACACACACACACACACATTGAGCCAGCATGACCCTCTGCTCTGGCTGAGCCCACGGCTTTTGACGAGATGACCTTAGACAGGCGAGACATGCACACACCAACAAGCACACAAACGCACACACAAGCATACTCATGTGCACATGGGCACACACCCAACAGCTAACCAAGCCCGTGGCAGCCAACAAACCGGTCCATACGCCTGGCAAAATGTGTGCAATCGTCCAAATATCACAGCGCTATAATTGGATGTCAGATGAAGCGAATTTTAATGGCAGCTATCAGTAATGGCTTTTGATGAGTTACACATTGATGAGTCCAGTGTTGGGGTTGAGCGATTATCATTTTTCAAAGGTTAATCCTGTACTAAACCACAATTTACTTGGCCTATATTTGAAATATATGCATACATACTTTTTATGTCAAATCTTCTTCAAATCTTTTGTATTTTTAGCTTTAAAAAGTTGAACAGTGTTAACAGTCCTTTGTCAGGCAGGGGCGTGACACCTTCTGAGAGTTCCCATTTTTCCACCTTTTAAGCAAGGATCACTCTGTCGCCTAAGTATGCCTGGAGGAAAGCTGTTAGGATTCTGTTCATGGAAAGGGAGGGCTGCTCACATTTCCTGAATAGGAAAAAGAAAAAGGCGAACAGGAAATGACAGTAAGATACTTTTGTAATGGTTAAGGCTATTCATATGAAGCATTTAGGAGTACTTGGAGATTCACGGGAATTCGCTGCAGCAGGGTTGAATTCTAAGTTTGTTGTCTAGGGAGGGGTCAGCAGATCTTCACTTTCACTTCTCCCGTGTCGTTCTCTCCGGCTTTAAATGTCAGTTATGGGACCAACCAATGTTCGTCTCAAGTTGGCAGTGATATGCTCCTGTCAGCTATCACATAAATCACACTTCACGTGATGTGCTGAAATTCCACATCATGTGAAGTGTAAAGTTTAAACTAGAGCAAAGATAGTTAAGGCCAACTGTCATTTGTCTCAGCAACTATGCCATGTACAATTAAGTGATGCTTGTCTTCATAGATGAAAAACGTGAATTAGTGAATGCTTATGGTGGATGATAATGCTACCAGATAACATTCAGGAGCCTTCAGTTCAGAGCTTTCAGGGACAGATGAGTATAAATCACACTGCATAGGTCTTATAAAACCTAGTCAAAAAATTGTTAATTAATGGTGAAAGAGAAAGCCATTCCAGTTTACATTTATATTAGCCATAACTATAACCATAGCTATACCACACCCCAAGTTTTCTAACCTTAAAATTTGGATTAAGCATTCCCTTATGCAGATGACACTCTCCCTTATCTGTAATTAATGTTATTCTTTGGACAAAATTGGTGATAAAATAATTTTCAATATTTTTATAACCAAACATTGCAACCATGTTTGTGTACATCTGCTTCTCTATCATCACTGTACTCTCTCTGATGCAGTAAATACCCACTTGAACTGTGGCCACATCTTTTACTACTGGATGTGTCACCTTGTGCCTTAGAACACCCCTGCCATTTCAGCGTTATCCCAGTGGTAAACAACATGAAGGACAATAGCCCCCGTGGGGTGGTTGTAGAGGTGTGGATGGAGGAGGAGAGGGGGCATGGCCTGGCACATGCTGACCATCAGCACTTCACAAAGCCTCAGAGAAAAGCAGGCGCTGGGGGATTCTGCAGATCGTGCTAGAAAAACTGACCCCAAAAAGGGGAAAGCCTGTGTGTGTGTGTGTGTGTGTGTGTGTGGGTGTGTGCGTGTGTGTGTGAGAGCAAAAAGAGGCTGAGATGGTTTATTCTGATTAGGTGGCTGCGTGTGATCCGGTTTGGGGGCTATTGGAGACAAAGAGGCTGCCAGTTCTGTCCTTTCACTGCAATGAAGTGGTGTTAGCGTAGTGAAAGCTCCTCTTACAATAACTTCCAGTGTTGCGGACAGCTTCCGATGAAGTCAGCATTTAAATTATGAAGCTCTCTAAAAATAAGCAGTTGTAATTTGTGACTGGAGAGCTGCTGGTTTCACACCTGGCTGAAGGGCTCTTGAGCAACAGCTAAACTGCGTACAGGCAAAAAGTACAAGAATAGACTGGTAATGTTTCAGGTATGAGCGTCTGTATATTTTGTGTTATTGCAGAATTATGTGTGTTATTTTCCCTGCGTAAAAAGTAATGCAGTGTGCAGACTGGTCTGTGGACATTTGGTGCATGCTGTGTAAACATTTCCCAGGAAATAAAACCGCACCAGTAATGCAAGCATGCCATTACCTCATCCTCACTGGAAGTTATTGTCTTTTTTACAATAACCGTCACACCTCACCTCTGCATTACCCGGTGTCAAGTATTTGTTTAACAGAATATCCAACTTGTATAACACCCTGCATAGCTTCACTTTAGCTTGAGAGTGAATGCTTTATTCCCATCCCTTCATATAATGTCTCTCCTTACATTCCAAGATGAGGAAAGTGTAATGTTATCCACCTATTGTCTGCGGCACAACTGTGCTTTTGTAAATAATACTTAAGTCAGTAAAAAGATATGAAACATGCATGAATAGCGGCCCATCTATCAAATGGATTAGTCAGGCAATGCAACCCCTTGTTTTCCTTTTTGATCAAAAAGTACAGTCAAGGCTTTGCCCCAAAGAAGTAGTTCCATTTTCTCACCTTACAATGGGCTTTGTTCGTGGCAGACCGGTCGCTTGACGGGGGTTTGTCAAGGAGGGAGGGAGAAGGGGAGATAAGGGGAACAAGAGACAGAGCAGTCGGCCAATAAAGTTATCAAATTGACAGATACTAAGGCAGCGACTGAGAGCAGGTTGGAGTTTACTGCTCAGGGTCAGCCCTTTCTTCATTTGTTTACACTGTAGACTGGTATGTTACCATATCTTTGTTCCTCTCCTGGTGTTGAATACATCTCTGTCTACTACCCACTGGCATTGATTTACATTTTGTCTTCCTCTTCTACAGGCAACGGTAGTGGCTTTTTTGTGTTCAACCGTCGAACACTGGTCTGTCTTAATGTATGAGAAAAAGCGATATATATTAACTTAAAGTTGCTATAGCTAATATTTTTAGATTAACAATGGATCACATGACTACGTACTTGCTTGTTGAATGTGTCGTGAATAGTGATGAGCTTGCCAAACTATCACTAAAGTCTTCAGTTCCCCTTAGCTCTACGGAGCTTTATTTTTATGTCTTTTCTGGCTTTTCTGTTTTCGTTCACTCTTTCAGTCAGAGCAGAGGGCTGTAGGGTACCTGCCAACCACAATTTAGTGTCTACCTGGTGAACATAGTGGAGTATTGACCAGCTAAAGAGCCATTTATTCACCTCAGGAGTTGATGGAGACCAAACCAGAGCTAAAAGAATGAGAGAAGGTGATAAAGTTAGTATTGTGTTTGCATCTTGTTTCTGGTGCCCCCAAGTGGCCAAAAAAAGATACTTATTGAAAGTATTAAGCATCAAGGGCTAACTATACCTACACTTAAATACTAAGGCAGTATTCCCTGATGGAAAAACACAAGCACCTACTTTTTCTTTTTTTACACATGACTGCGGTATCAGTGTTCAAAATACTGTGAAAAGTTATAAAGTTCTCACCTCGGGTGTTTGTTCAGTGTCATTAGCAATGGTCTATCTGGGTCGTCTGCACTGTTTATGTGTATTTGTTTAAAGGAGGTGTCTTTTTTTTTCTTTCCCACTATGTGTTCAGTTTTAGGGAGTTTTTTTAAAGAAGTTGAGCCTGATTTTACAAATGTCAGTTGTGAAGTAGCAGTTACGGTCACATTTAGGCTGCAGTTACCCTCCGTGGGTTTGTAGGAACTCTCATGGCTCAGAGCTCCTATTCTAGTGACCTGGTTACTGGGGTCCACTGTAGTTTAGTGTGTTATGATACATGTGCTGAATATCTGCCCAGAGGCATGAAATCTCAGCCTGCAAAGAAAATATAACTGATGTTACATTTATTTTCATGAAGTGGCATCAGCGTGTTTATGTAGGAATAGTGATCTGTCTGTATGCTGAGCTACCAATGAGTGAACATTCTAGTCCAGTCTGGCTGAAGGTGGTTCGACTCTGTCTATTGTCTCAGAAATATCTCTGTCACTGTGATCTGATGTGACTGCCGATGACTGTGTTTTCATCCCCCCTTTTTAATTCTCTTCCTGCCTGCCTTTGCGTCCCTCCCTCATCTGTCTAGTCAGGCTGTCGTGCCTCGGTGTCTCTCAGTGTGACTGAAGGCTGCGGAGTGACCAGCTTAGCAAGTTGCTTCAGGGTTTGCAAACTGAGAGGCAGGAAGACTCCACGTCATTCTTTGAGTATGAAATATATTTAAGTCCTTTCTCATCTCTTTCAATAACCTTCACACTATACTGAAGATATCTATTGACTGCTTTTATTCATGGTAATTTCTCTGCAAATAATAGTATAACCTCTTTGTCAAAGGCACTGAAGTCAACACAAGTGGTTGAATGGACACAATTTTCTCAGGAATTAACTTGTTATTAGATAAACTCTGCAAAAATCTCAATTTCATTCATAAGTGCAGATTGTACCCTCAATATCGATGGGATTCTTAGCTGATCGCCATAGTGACACCGTTTAAAACTCTTGCAACAAGACAACAAGACAGCTCTGGTTGCTCCATGTTGTGCAAGTGATGTTTCTTGTGTCATTTCTCTGACAAATCAGTGGTCTGCAGCGTTTTAACTCCACCTTTTAGTATCATATTAGCTCACTTGGAACCAAAAAAAGTACCAGGCACTACCCACAACTGAACGCTGAAAACCAAAAAAGAAGAAGGTTCCAAGTCGAGTTGAGCCATACCATGCAGTAGAAATGGGGCAGTAGTTGCTGTGCGATCTCATCACTGAATTGCATTTTTATAAGCACTTAGCAGTAATATGGACTACTGACCATTATACTGACAGCTCAGAGTATATCATTGCAATCTCTCGCTATTGAGCTTGAAAGGGTGACAGAAGACAGACATAAATTAGAAGAATGCGTGAAGATATGATGGGTTTGCATTAACTGTTAAAGTGCAGAGATGTAGAATGGACTAGTGGACATGAACATGAACACTTACCTTTCACTCGTACACTTGTAGAAGATGAGTGTCAGTAAATGTAAATGCTCTAAATCTATAAACGTCACACTGAGACCTAAATTAACCAGACTGCACAGTGGTCGTGTTCAAGGAGGGATGGCAAAACACAAAATGACAGAGAGGAAGGAAGACAGGAAGTGAAATAAAGAGACCAGTATAAAGTGATCTAGATGGAAAGGCAGAGCTGGGTACTTTGACCTCTGGGCTTTGACCCCTGAGTCAGAGAAGAGAGGAAAGAGGAGGATGAGAGATGACCTGCCTACTAGCTAAAGTCATCCCACTCATCCTGCTTTGAGTCCTCTTTGTCATCATCAGCTTTGTTTTTTGTCTGTGGCCTGTGAGAAAATGAGCAATGGGAAATGAAGTTACCCACTCAGCTTTAGGATGAATGTTAGGCTGTACGTGTAATAGTGTTTCCAGACAGACCTTGTCACTGGATAATATTGCCTCCAGAGAAATGTCTTCCACCACACAGCACAGTACAGCCTTGTGGTAAAGCCTTTAACTAGGAAAGATTCACTCAACAGGCTTCAAAAACACTTGCTGCAAACAGGTATGAATGTGTGTTTGTTCTCTTCACTTAAAAAGGTCAGAAGATCAGTTTTATGGTGCATGATCATGGAAATCTGTGAGCCGTGAAGAAGCTCCAATGTGAATGTCTGTTGTCTGTCTGTGTCTGTTGAAATATGGAGATGTTGACATTTGCACATGGCAGCTAATTTTATGTATATGTGTGTCTGTTTTCTGTTTGTGCCCGTGCTTAGGGAATCATCTGTGTTTTTTTTTTTTTTCTTCTACCCCGGGGCAGTTAATCTCTATCTGCCTCTCTGGAGATGTGACCCAGGTCAGACATAAAAACAAACAGACACACAGGAGAAGAACAGATGACAAACAGAAGTGTTATATTTCATGATGGAGGAATTTTTCGCAGACGTGATTGCATTATATAAAATCTAGAAATAATTTGTATTTAAGGAATAGTTTGACATTTGATACCAGCCTTATATCTGTCTGGCTATGGCTAGTAGCCAGTAGCTTAACTTAAAGACTGCAAACGGGGAAACAGCTACCTTGGCTCTGTCTAACAGGAACAAAATATGTCTACCAAAAATATCTAACTTTTGCTTTGAGAGTTGTTTTACAGACCAGTGATTTAAATCACACTGCTTCCATTAATATGAACCATTTGAGGCAATGTCTACTTTAGAGTAGAGCTTAAAAATTAAGCCATGGTGATTATTTATTTAGCAAGGCATATAGATAGTATAGCTAATAATAGCCTAGCTCACTGACAGGGCAACTGGGCATACGTACAATGGGATTCCCCTCTGTATACTTAGAGACTGAAAATGTTGTATTACAGATCAAATATTTAACCTCATATTTATCAGATTTTTGTATGTTGGGAGACATGTCAAGAAAATTGCAAAGCAGCAACCGCACATTTTTATTGGCATTTTTATGCATATTCATCTTTGATTTTTTTCTTCAGTTCTTTTTGATGTAGTTGTTTTTTTCTGCATTCATAGTATTTTTTATAGTTTACTTTTCAGCTGAATTTATTGGAAAAGATTAAATAAAATATGGGCTTAAATGCTGTCATTGAATTTTTTTTTTTTTTTTTTTTTGTATTTTTAGCCCATTCATATAGGCCTCAAAAAATCCGGAATTGGCCTCACTTTAAAGGGAGATGTGAAGTATCTGATGCAGCATTTCATTTTTTCTCACATCACATCACAGTCCTCCCTCAGGCTATAGAATTTCTCTTTCCGTTTCCTCCACATTCTCTGTACTGTCTTGAATGTCATCTTCATTTTTACCCATTTAAACCTTCTGTTCATCAGTTTCCGTCATCCATCTCCCCTTTCCTTTTTGTCACTCATTACCTTTTAGACAAAAGCCCCACTTATAAGAAGCCCTACCAGGTAAATGGGCTTCGCTGTCTCACTCTCTCTCTCTGGGAGAAAATGGCCTGAGGTTCAGCCTGGCTTAACATGGCCACTGTCGCTGTGGGGGAGGCCATTAGTGCTGCAGCAACATGGAGCATTATTGTAATTAATCTGAAGATGGGTTATTACATTTGCATCATATGGCATTCCCTTTTTCACAATGAGATTAGAAGATTTACCATGCATGGTCTGCATTTAAAACGGCAAGTGCATTTCATTGTGTTCCTTCCTTTCTTTCTCTTTGTTGTCTTCCCTCTCGATTAACTAGTGAGAGTGATATCCAATAGGACGTGTCGGCGTAATTAGCTGTGTCCTCGGGTTGTATTAGCTCACACACTCTGCCTAGCTCAGCTGGATCAAATCTGACACACTACTTTCTGCGTGTGTGTTCATTACCATACTCTCCCTGTGTCATCAGACATGCTTCCTCTCCAGCAGAATAGAGATGTAACAGGCCTTAACAGGTCGAACAGTGAGCTTGATAGTTTCACCTTCAAATGCCTCTGAAGACCTCCAACCCCCCGCCTCCATGTGTTTGTGCATGTGTGCGTGTGCTGTGCCTGTATATCCACATGTGTCTGTGTGTTTACAACATATGTGCAAAGATGCATGTGCTAGTCATGAATAATGAGGATGTCAGGATGGACTGAGCCATTTACCTGACAGCAGCACACTGTTCCATCTCTAAATCCATATCAGCCTGCTGACAGTACACCCTTTGGCTGCTTTGATCCAGCCAGCTCATGCAGTGGAAAAAAATATATCCATTTTAACAAATCAATCTAGAGAGAATCTAGGAGAATTAATCTAGTTTTGTCAAAACATGAAAAATGTGCCGGTTTATTGGAATAAAATTAAACATTAATAATAATGGAAGTGAAATATTGCAGACAGTTTAAGACTGAATGTTATATTAGATATTGTGTTCACCCCCCTGAATTAGACAAGCCGAATATTGTGCAGAAGGCAGAGACATTCATCAAAGCATTATATTGCACACAGGAGTATCTTGATTCCAGTGGTGCAGTGATATAATACCAATTTGCTAATAAATTAATATTGACTAATACACATGTGACAGAGGTTCACACACTGCCAGACAGAGGACATAAAAGGGAAAAACAAAACACACACACACACACACACACACACACACACACACACACAATTTCCCACTCCCCATGGTGCAATTTACGAGAGCCCATTAATGCCAACATGGTTCTTTGTGTGTGCATATCAGTCTGTCTCTGTTACAGACTACGCAACTAAATAGCTAGCGCTTGTGGGCCTGCACTCATGTGTAACCTGTTCCATATGATGCACCAACAAGGAAGCTTTCACTAATGTGGCGTGTTGCGCATGCATGTGCTAATCTACTGCGCCGCCATATCTGCAGCAGAGCTGTGATTGTTCCAGCCGAGTGCACTCACATGCCATATGTTTACAGGCAAACACGTGGGTTAAAGAGGGCATCTCGGTGGTCCGCATGGGGCGTTCGAGCAATCATCTTGTCTTCAGGGCGAGGCAGTTTGATTACAGCTAGCTCAAAATAACAAAGACTGCCAAAACATGCGAGTTTATGTCTTCTGTTGAGAATGACGTTCTACACCGATGCCTATATTAAGCTGCTGTGTCTCTTGAACACTGGAGATGGTAAACAACAGTTCATACGACTGACAAGTGCAGGATGCGTAAGTTTGTTTAAGTTACAAGGGTTGGAATCAAGTTTGTTTTGACTTTTCCTCCTGACAAAGTCTTTATGTTGGCAGGATGTCAGGTCGTTCAACGGACAAGCCACTTGTGATCCAGGACTTACACGCACTCTAGTTTGGATGTTGAGCTGTGAGAAGAAAGTAAACTTTCCGTTGTGGTTCAGACTAAATAGTCTGTGTACCTATATCTTTCTTTTTTATGGACCAATCCTGTATACACATTAGACGTTTTGAGACTTGTCTGTGTGCGTCTGTTTGAGCAAAAAATCCTTTAAAGCACATGCACTTCTCATTTTAATTTTGCAAAGTGTGTTCAGGACCATTTTGGTCATCATGTAGTCTAAATAAGTCCATTAAACATTTTAATGACCCATGTAGTAATTTGTTGTTTTTTTATGTACCTCTCTCTAGTGTGGACACAGACTCCGTCACTCAGTTGACCACCCTGATTGTGTCGTTGAATTTCGACCAGAGGTTTTCATCGTGACACTCATTCAACCATGGACAGGAACAGGAAGTGGGTGCCGGGCTTCGGAGCCGTGCTATTGATACTTATGAGTCATGTGACCTCAGCACTGGAAGTGCCTCTTGATCGTAAGTATTGCCCTTATTAATATCACATTAACTATGATTGCCAAAATAGTAACTTCAGATAACTTTTTTTTACCAACTGTTCTGCTTACATTAACATTTAATGCTCCATGGAAAACTGTAATGGGGATTCTTTAATATTGTGGGGCATAATGAAGAACATTACAGCCTTGATGGGCCACTAAAACGACTTTAGAGTGGCTGCAGATGGAGCAGCATTTAACTGGGTTTCTTGTGTTTCAGCTTTTGCATGTTTCAGCATGGAATCAAGTTTGCAGTTTTCAGTAATGAAATGCAATTCAATTTCTTAAGAACTCTGTCTTTCTTTATCACACATGCTGTGTGACACTACGATGTCTTCAACTACTTTTCTTGCATTGATTGCACCTGCCTGATTCAGATGAAGCCATAGAAGTATTCACTAAGGGAAATTACAGGCAGGCTCAGTAAGATGCTTAAAAGTACTTGAACGTGCAACTATTTCACCTGAACCTGTGGTTTACCCCTTGCAAAAACTAACACCTTTCCTCACTATTCTATCACTGTGGTACGCCGTGTCCTGGCGGACAAAAAGCTAAAGTACTGGAAGGATGTAAGTTGCTACAAACGCTGCTGTGACTTCTAGTGTTGAGTTTTTGCTCTTAAAACTTATTTTAACTTGCTTTTGTGTGGATTTTTAGCAGTGTTAGATATGCATGCAGTTACCTTTAACACTGTTACTGTGTGACGTGACTTGCTTGTTTTGGAGTGGTGCTTTGTTTAGTGTCAGTTCATGAACTGGTAAGTTGTTATCATATCAGACACCTGTGTGGCCATTGTTTGCAACTCCAGATGGTGTTGCACTTGATTGTCAAGTTTGACTGAATGCTTGCTGCATGTTGCTTGCATATCCTTGATTCTATAAACCCCAGTGTGCTTGCTATGTTTACATGTCATTATGTTGTGCCTGAACTATGCTTCTATTCATGTTTCTCCAGTGCCCCAACCCCCCACTATAACGCTACAGTCTCCAAAGGATTACATCTTTGATCCGCGGGAGAACATTGTCATCCACTGTGAGGCCAAGGGGAAGCCTCATCCCAGGTGAGACAATCACTCACATTGATGTTTGTTCATCAGAACATGTGCAACTAACACAAAGTATGCAGGTTTCAATCCCTGTGACACACTATGCTAGCAAAAATCACTGGTTACTTCTCTGGTTAACAATGCAATTGCTCATAAAAATAATAATATGCTTAAGATGCAATCAGCAAACTGATTTCTATTTAGTTTTATAGTCCGCTGTGTGAAATTATAGATCTCTTTCCGAGGGCAACTTAACCTGGAGTGGTGTGGAAATATGAATCACCATAGCAACTGTTCTCATGGAGACCACTTGAGAAACACACCTGGTGGAGCGAATTAGACACAGTTTAGATTTGCCACCAGCATCTGAATCAAATGAACTCTCCAAACTCCTGCTATTAAGTCAGTGATTCACATCAGTCTGCACGAACAGACCACAATGCATCTTGATGATTTAAACTAACAGGTTATACTGTGTGTTGTCCTTGTTTTTGTTGATCCTAGCTTTTCATGGACAAGAAATGGGACCCACTTTGATGTAGAGAAAGACTCCAAAGTCCTGATGAAGCCCGGCTCAGGAACTCTGGTCATTGACATCAGCGGGGAAAAGGCTGAGGCTTATGAGGGAACTTACCAGTGTACAGCACACAATGATCATGGCACCGCTGTATCTAACAGCATTGTCATCAGGCAGTCCAGTAAGACTTCTGATTATATGCTCTTACATTATTTCCATGGTTTTCAGAAATAAACGCCCACTACAAAACAATAAAATACAAGTTATTTCTGAAACTTCATGTTGGAGTTCATGTTGGAATTTAGCTCTTCAAACAAAAGAATCACTTTTGTTAATATGAATTAATGTGATCCATACTATTTTGAAGCTATGGAAAGCCTGCTGCACCTTTGTTTGATGTTTGTGACTCGCAGGGTCCCCCTTGTGGTCGAAGGAGAGAAATGAGGCCATCGTGGTGCAGATGGGGGTCTCTTTGGTGCTGCAGTGCCGACCCCCTGCAGGGCTACCCCCTCCTGTCATCTTCTGGATGGATAACAGTGAGTCATTTCCATGTGTGCATATGAATTTCACATTCAGTAGAGCAATACCTAACAAAGAAGGAGAGAATTGCTGAAAAACAATTTACTGGCCCTATAAAAAAGGAAAGATCGTTTTCTTGTAAAACTAAATAAAACAAGCTTTTTGTATAAACATGTGTTTCTCTGGCTTCATGTCTAACTCTCTCTTTCTCCCCATCCTTCAGACTTCCAGAGGCTACCACTGGATAAACGAGTGTCCCAGGCTCTGAATGGAGACTTGTACTTTTCAAATGTTCTCCCAGAAGACAGCAGGCCTGACTACATCTGTTATGCCCGCTTCCCTCACACACAAACCATCCAGCAGAAACAGCCTATCTCGGTCACCGTGCTGAACAGTAAGTCAAGACACTGGATACAACTCCAGTTGACAGTATTCCAGGACTCAAATGGTACCTGGGTAAAACGTCTTATTTTCTGATGTGCAAAACTTTAAAGATTTTACCTTTCACAGTGAATTTTATTTGACATTTCTAGATGTTTTTCCTGCATTTTGTGATCATTGGGATCCTGTGTTACTGCAGTTTCAAATCCATGGTTTGGTCATGCAGAACTGTCTTCTCTCTTCCTGTATTCCAACTTTCCTGAGCTTTACAAAGGGCTTCGAGCAACATTTGATTCTACAAGTGTAGCATACCTGCAGTTACCGTGCAGAAAAGCCATTGTAAAGAAAAGCATTTCCTGTTTTCTTTCCTAGTTTTGCATGCTTATGATTTTCTGTTATATTACAGTGGAAACAATGAATGAGACTGTGGCCGCTTTATACAATATCACTGATTTCTATAGTGGTGAGTGCTGCTGGTTTATTCCCATTCAGCCCCCTACATGTGAACCCAGCCCTGTTTTTACTCCCTTGCCTAACCATACCACAACACACACACTCAACTTTACATTGGCCTCAATCCCCTCCTTTGTGACGATATTAACCAACTTTTCCTCAGCTTTATCTCATTTTTATCCCGTTAGAGTGTCTCCTCATGCAAAATCAGCGTCTAAGGATAGAGAGTCAGACAAACCTGTGATTTTGGTCAATATAATTAAAAGTGACCAAGCTTCAGAGCATGCATAACATTAAATGTCAGCTGTAATCATATTCAGACTGATCTTGTGATCTGCTCAGTCAAGCATAAGTTAAATAATTATCCACCATGACCACATACATTGCTCTTTTTCCACTTTCTGATGTGGAAGAAGATCATTCATTATCTATTTTCTGACTGCTTCGGCAAAGGATGCACGGATCCTTCCATTTAAAACTTCTGAGGGATGTGTGTGGATGAGTGGTTGCTTTTCGCCAAGAACCCCTCTGTTGCCATAGCAACAAACTTACGTCTCTCCTCTCAGGGGGATTCCTCTTGCTCTTTGATGTTGAGATTCTGCTCACATGTAATGAGGCATTAAGAGAAAACTTTGTGTTGCGTCATCACTCGCTCATTTACTATCCCTTCTATCCATTTTGAAAAATCGCTTAATGACTTGTCACTTGTCACACAACTCATAGATTCACCCAACCCCTTTGGGGATCACACTATGGCAAGAAGAGCCTTCAAGTCTAATGTCACAGTTTGGTTCTGATTTAGCTGTGTGTCCTCGTGTGTTCAGACAGCCCAGAGGGGGAGCATCGTCCCGGTTTCATGATGCCCCTGGGCACCGCTAGCACCAAGATGGTTCTGAGAGGGGAGACTCTGGAGCTGGAATGCATTGCTGAGGGCTTGTAAGTGACATCTGCTGTAACTTGTCTTTATAATCTGGATGCACTTTTTTATATTATGTGCAGAAATGGCACAAAACAAACATCGGATTGTAACTGCTTCTGTGACAGGCCCACTCCAGATATCTCCTGGCAGAAGGATGGAGCAGAGCTGCCGAGCAGCAGGACGTCCTTTCAGAACTTCCAGAAAACACTCAAGATTTCTGATGTGAATGAAGGTGATGCTGGAGACTACCGTTGTACAGCTTCAAACAAGCTGGGCACTGCATACCACGTCATCAAGGTCACTGTCAAAGGTATGCAGTTTTCTTGTTTCACTCTAGGGCCGCACAGTGAAGCAATTTCTTCTTATTGTTACATCAGAATTGTATATTAATGTTTCTTCTGTAAATTAATTCAAGGTTGACAACCAGGGTTAGCATGAAGACATTAATTTTTCATTTTGTCTGCTGGTGTGTTGGGATTCAACAAAGCTGGCAAAACAACAGACCTAAATGTTGATTTGAAGTGGGATCGTTAATATTTGCAACACTTTGAAAGCACAGGGAGTCATTAGATTCAATGTTAACATGAAAATATGCCAGCTTTTAACTGGCAGATTTGAATCTTACATTTACACAGATGCAAATATAAGACATCCCTAAAGTACATTATGTATCATGTTGCAAAAGGTTTTTTTGGCATTCTTTCTAAAATCTGGCTCTGTCTCTTCTTTATATTTGTCCGTCATCCACAGCGGCTCCTTTCTGGGTCAGCGCCCCGAGGAACCTGATCCTCGCCCCGAATGAGACCGGCATCCTGACTTGTCGAGTCAACGGAGAACCCAAACCGAAGATTAGTTGGTTTGTCAATGGAGTCCCCATAGAGAGTGAGTAAAATGAGACCATACTTTAAAAAATAGAATACTACATTTACACACACTTATATACAAAGCACCTGGCAGCAAAAGAGTTGCAGTAGTAGTGTTTTTTTTTTCTCACGGTATTCTATACAGTTTGATGTGATGCGCCAGGATTGCTGTGCTGGTTTCTACATACACAAAACGCTTATGGTGTCTCTCATATTATAATAGACGCACCCGAGGACCGCAGTCGGAAGGTGGATGACGACACTGTGATTCTTAGTAATGTGCAATCAGGGTCCAGTGCTGTCTACCAGTGTAACGCATCCAATGAATTTGGTTACCTGATGGCAAATGCTTTTGTCAACGTTCTTGGTGAGTTAAACTACGTCTGTTTAGCTGGAACTGTACACAAAAGTTGATTGTAAATTTTGGCTTATTGAGATAACGTTGTGCTTCTTCCCATAGCTGAGCCACCAAGGGTGCTCACGCCACCCAATCGAGTGTACCAGGTGATCACCAACAGCCCCGCATTACTTCACTGTGCTTCCTTTGGCTCGCCAATACCAACCATCACATGGTAAGATTCTGATCAGGTTTTTTTATTCGAAAACAATACAAGTTTTGCATGGGTAACACCAGTGAGAATAAATGTTTTGTTAGTTCAGCCATTTCTCCACCAAGTTTGCTGCACAACACCATTTAACGCATGTTTGCTGTTTCTGTGCAGGTTCAAAGATAGTCAGATCAGCATTAAGAATGGTGACTCTTATGTGATCCATGAGAATGGTACATTGGAGATCAATGTGGCCCAGCCTGTAAACAGTGGAAAGTACACCTGCATTGCCACCAACAACCTGGGGCTCAAGGAGAACCACGTCTACCTGGAGGTTAAAGGTCAGCTATGGACCAGTCACAACAGTGAGACTGGTGGTTCGACTCTTAGCCTGTTAAAAATACTATTATAGCTCCAAAAGGGCATCTATGGCTATTAGGCCATGTGGTCAAGCTATATTATTTATGAATATGGACTTGTATTTTCTCCATCTTCCAGAGCCCACCCGTATCCTGAAGCAGCCAGAGTACAAGGTGGTCCAGAGAGGAATGAGCGCTTCATTTGAGTGTAAAGTCAAACACGATCCATCTCTAATTCCCACCATGATCTGGTTAAAAGACAATGGAGACTTGCCTGATGATGACAGGTACAAAGACCTTGAGAATCACAGGAGATTAATTTCATTCATTTTAACTCTCGTTATTCACATCATGAATAAACAGTGATATAACTCAGAGAAAAGGAAAAATGCATCCTCTCTGTGTGATATTTTCATCAGGTTTGCGATGGGCGCAGACAGTCTGACCATCCAAGATGTGACAGATGGAGATGAGGGCACTTACACCTGCATCATGAACACCACCCTGGATCAAGACTCAGCCAGTGCCATGCTGACTGTCGTAGGTATGTTCACAGTCGAACACTCATTCCAAAGTCTTCTCAGCAGGTCGCCAGAGGTCGGGGATTGTGAGTGGAGAAATCACGCAATGTGAATTCTGGATGCATGTATTTTTAAAGAAAGAAAGAAATTTTAGTGAAACATGGAGAAGTATTTCATTCTGTTGTTAATGACTGACTCAACGCAAGCCTGAATGAACAAATGAGATCTATATAAATTTTAATAAATCTCATCTTTATAAAATTTCAGCAGTAGTGGGTATCAGTTATAATCTAATTTAGTGTCTCATTGCCAAAGTATTTTTCCTGCTTTTCTGACGTTTCTAATATCTATCACTGACATCTAATCTCTTCTACTCTTGCTTCTCGCTGTCTCAGAGGCTACACCTACTCCAGCTATTGTCTACGGTAAACACTGACCACAGATCAGGATTTTGTAGCCTTCATCAGTTCTGTCCGTAAAACCTGTAGCTTCCATTTCACCTTAATGTTTCTTTTTTGTCCATCGTTGTTATTGCTTTCTTTATTTCACATTTTACCCCTTGATATACATTCAGTTCGTTGCATATGGAGCATGTGTTTTCCATTTTAAAGAGTTTCATTTAATTTTGAAATGCCTGTTAGAAAAATCCACAGCCTCACCCACACAGATGTTTTCACAGGTGCTGATTGCAGAGGTCTAATCAGTCAGAAGTGAAAACACCTGTGCTGGTGTGCCTGGTCTTAAAATGTTTAATTAAAACAATTTTGCTTTTTAAATTAAAAAATAAGAATCAATGTTTTCTTGACAAAATTAGAAAACGTTTTACTACTGTATAAACAAATATATGTTATTGGCTGACATTTAGAATTGATGAGTTGCACTTTCAGCTCTTTTTACTCTCATTCAATGGACATTTTCATTAAAAAAAAATGCCAATCAAAGTAATTTACTCTGCATTTTACTACAGCACTCTGTTTTCAATTTTAAAATTGTCGAATCAGATGCTAGGACTGTCTGCAGTCAATAGCAGAGAGAGAGAGTTTTAATGTTTTTTGTGGTCCTCATTGTGTTTTCAGAGAAACCTGACCCTCCAACTGACCTGGAACTGACTGACCAGACAGAGAGGAGCGTTCAGCTCACCTGGATCCCCGGAGACGAACACAACAGTCCCACACAGAGTATGAAATGTTTTAACGTTGCTGCTTAGATGTTTGGCAGCAAGTTTATGGAACTACACTACACTGTTCCAGTGCCAGACCTGAAATTAGACACTATTGTAACTGACAACAAAAACTGAATTTCCACATAAAAATCTTCTCTTGTGCAGGAAGTTCAGATACAATTTATGTTTCTAGAAGTAGCTGTAGTTTAGTGGAAATAAAAAAGACAGGGACTTGGAAGTTGGCACGATGTGTAATGAGCCTCCATGCCTAAATATACACATACTTAACCTAAATGAAGTCATCATCAGAAAGAAATATTTGTCTTTTCTGTCGAGTGTCTTTGAGGCAGTGCCTACTCTTGAACAAATTATTGAACCTGAAAACTTTTTCACATTCCCCAGTGTTTCTGATCCAATATGAAGATCTGCTCCACGGGCCAGGTGTTTGGATCAACCTGACAGAGGTCGGTGGTACTGAAACCACAGCACGGTTAAACCTCTCTCCATACGTCTACTACTCGTTCAGAGTCCTGGCTATTAATCGCGTTGGCCCCAGCCAACCAAGCCAGCCCTCAAGCCAATACAGGACCAACCCTGCAGGTAATATACATGGTCACCCTCCAGAAAAAAACGTTGCAATGTGTATTTCGAAAACAGTCACTGATTAAACCATAAATTTTTGGAATTCCTAGCTCCTGATGAAAATCCATCAGATGTTCAGGGAGTGGGAACTGAGCCTGGCAACTTAGTGATCTCCTGGACAGTAAGCTATATTTTTGTTAGCTTGGCAATCACTTATTGTGGGCTGAATTTTGTGAGTCTATTTGTTGTTGTTGTTGTTGTTATTGTTCTTGTGTGTACAGTACGTATTGCTTGGAAAACATTGTAGTTTTTCAGCAACTGACTCTAAAATATTTTCTGTAAAGCCGCTGACAGGATTTCAGTCCAATGGGCCCAATCTGGAGTACAGAGTACTGTGGAAACGAAAGGACGTGGATGAGGACTGGTCCTCGAAGAACGTGGCCAACGTTTCCCAGTTTGTTGTAACTGGAACTGAAACCTACACGCCCTATATAATCAAGATTCAAGCTTTTAATGATTACGGCAGTGGTCCAGAGCCTGGCGTAGTTATTGGCTACTCTGGAGAAGACGGTGAGTGAACTGATTATTTTCCACATTGTAGGGTTCAAAAAACTTTAAAGAATTTATTTAGTATCTTGAAATTCTTGTTGAAATACACTTTTATATAAGCTGTTGGTTTGCTGGTGTTAGATTTACATTGTTTTACTTCATGAAAATAGTCTTTGTCTTTATATATTTTTTGTTTTGGAAGACTTGAAACTAAATCTTAACCAGATGCTTCTCTCTCTTATTGCTCTGCAGTGCCTTTGTCTGCTCCTGATAATGTGCAGATCATGGTTCACAACAGCACACTTGCAGAAGTACACTGGGAGCCTGTATCTTCCCCTTCAGTTAGAGGAAAACTACAGGGATACAAGGTATTGTTTGATACTGATGAAGGATGTGTGTTGAAACGCGGTGGTTGGATTTGTAGAAACTTTCATTAATTCGACTGAGTTTTCCTGCTCATTTGGCGTGCAGCTGTACATCCTAAAACATGCAAATACCAGAATGTTTGAATGCGTGTCCAGTTGTGTGTGACTTTGTGTGCATAGAAGTCTTATTTTCAGCAAATTTATGTCATGAAATGGCTTGAAATAAGTCTAATCCCACCAAACAAACTGTTCCCTGTCAGACATAAACTAAAAGTGTTTTCCTAAAAATTCTTCTCCACTGCTGATGCACTCTGAAGATTGAAATCAGTGTGAAATGGCAGCATATATTAAATTTATCACTGTATATATTTGCAGTATGTGAGTTACTGCCTACTTAAAATATATAGCTCAGACCTTGATAAATCTCATAGTGATTTGCTTTCATTATAAGTCATGTAAATAAAATTTAAGAAATGAAAGAAATCCCCAGAAATCCTTTGATTGCTAATATATGATTTTACTCCTGGTGTCTTTTCTCTAGGTATACTACCGTCGCGTGCGCGGCTTGCATGAGACAGAAGGGGAGACGGACCAGCAGGAGCAGGTTTTGACGTTCAGTGGGAATCGTAGCGAGGGACGTCTGCCAGGCCTCCAGCCTTACAGCCTCTACAACCTCACCATCAGGGTCCTTAATAACAAAGGAGAAGGGCCTCCTAGCTCCAACAAGAATTTCGAGACACCTGAGGGAGGTGTGTATGACCGGCGTCGGCTGACGTGGTTGTTCTGGAGGCCTAGAGCATCATCCATATAGAAAATCGATGATTTTCTTGTCTTGAAAGTTATTTTGTGTGTAATTCTAATGCAAGACCAATGATTTGCTATTAAGGGTCATACAACACTTCCATGTTCTGCTCCATAGCCACTATCTTATGAACTTCTGCTATGCTGAATCCCATAAATAGGTCCTGTGTAACGTTCTGACACTAAATGTGGTTGTCTGTTTGTTTCAGTCCCAGGGCCTCCCTCTTTTCTGAACGTCATAAACCCTGGTTTGGACTCTCTCACTCTGGAATGGGGCCCACCAATGAAAAACAATGGCCGCCTCGCTGGATACACTCTGAAATACCAACCAGGTAGGCTTACAAGCTGTCCGACACACTTCCTGTTCTAAACGGTATGATGCAGCTTTTATGCAAAGGGTTGTTGCGCATTTCTAACTTCAACCTTTACTCCTTTTCAATTTCTTCATCCTTTCTTTCTGTATCTCTGCAGTCAACAACACCAATGAACTGGGTCCAGTAAAGGTCAAGAACTTCCTAGCCAATGAGACCATAATTACCTTGGACAACCTGAACTCCAGCATGCTCTACAAGTTTTACTTAAGTGCAAAGACAATCAAGGGCTCTGGCCCCATCATCACAGAGGAGGCCTTCACTGCCATGGACACAAGTGAGTTATTTATGCATTCGCCCTTTAGCTTCATCTGTAGCAAATTACATGCACGACAGGAAGAAAAAGTCCTTTCTCAGTGGTATTTAAGCAAAAAAAATAAGTGCAAGGGTCAGAATCACAGCCCCCCGACAGACATTAGGGATTCCTGTGAGTTTAAAAGTACACCCATGAGGTCTTACTGCATTCCACACCTTATACGCGCTCTATCTCTTTCTCTTTTTTTCTTCTCTCTGAAGTTCGTACTCAGCCCACTGTAGAGACGGGCAAAGGTAACCCAAGTTTGCCAATGGAAGCACCTGCATGTTATTCATACCATCAGATATTAGAAACAGAAAATGAGCTTAGCATAGACATTGTCTTTAGTTTAATTATCCCTGCATGTTACTAAGTTAGCATGTCCTGTGTAAATAAATAGGATTTAAGTGTGACAGACTTCCATGGCATCTGCAAGCAACCATGCTTGTGTCCTCCTGTGAGAGAGTAGGTTGCACTTACTGCAACATAGTTTAAAATATTGGGTCTTTAAAATAACCGTGCTTGCAGTCTTTACCTTTTGTATTTGCCTTCTTCAAATGAACATGTTTTCATTCGAAGACTTGAGCATGATGCTTGTGAATGCGTTTCAGTCCAGTACTAACCCATTTTATATACCTGCTGATGCTATAAACTGATGGATCTGTGTATATAAATAATTACAATCTGGTTTAAAGAATATGCATGCTGCAGTGCTGTGCTTCAGAGCTGGCAATTTCTTTTATTTGAATGCTGAATCAGGTGCTAAACTTCACTCTAAATCTCAGCATGTCAACTTTATTTGTAAAACAGATACTCTGCAGTTTTTACTGTATGGTGTCTATTGTGGTGTGTATGTGTGATGTCTCACTCTTTTCCATGTTCTTTCAGGCCCCACAGAGCCCCCTCACCCAACCTCCCCCATCACTCAGTCTCCGCCTCCCCCGTTTCACAAGGGTACAAGCGCACTCCCTGTGTCCCCGTCTACCTCCCCAAATATCTACACATGTTCTCTGCCCTGCAAAAAATGGTCCATCTCGCCAAAATATTAGCTTTATTAATGGTTTCTATCAGCATTTTTACATGTCTTCACAAGTTGACAAGTAAATTTGACTGTGGATTTCTCTCACATAACTGGCACTTGTTTGGCTTGTTTAAAGAGGACTAAGATGAGAAGTCCTCACTGAGATGGCCATTTTTAGCAACAATATTTACTGACCTGCTTCTATGTTGTGGCAGGATCTGACACTATTCTGAAAGTTACTTTGTCATAACAAAAACTGTGTTGCCATGTATTATGTAGTGGGACATTTTCCTGAAACTGACATGCTAAGTGGGACACACAGCCAACATTCAAATGCTTTTAAATTGTAGATGCTGTTTTAGTTGTGCAGTTTTATTTTCTCTAAGTCAAACTGGAGTTCCTTTTGTACATTTTAACTTCAATTTGCTGGAAGAGCTCTGGTCACAGCTGGTGTATTTTTTTTACCTGATCATGAATTAGTAGATTTTTAGGCACTCATTTGAATGAGTTGGGAATGTGACTTTTGAATTAAACCCCTTGATTCTGTTTCTCTCCTGTGTGCTCAGTGCCACCTGTAGGCCCGGCGTTTGGCACAGTTAACACGTCTGTATCGGAGGAAGGTGCAGTGATCAGTTGGGATTACTTTGGACACCATAAGAATGTATATGTGGAATATATTGTAGAAAACAGTAAGGCTTTACTTTGTATTTGCAGTCATCTCAAAACATGAGTACATGCATTGATTGGCTGTCTATAATTGATCCATAAATATCATCATTTAAATAATTATTTTCACCCAAAAAGCTCCCTGAATCTGATTCCTGTCCATCCACTACATCGATTCTAGGTAAAGAGGACTGGAAAAAGGAGTTGGTAAACGGTTCACACTGGCATATGATAAAAGGTTTAAAGCCGGGGACGTCCTATAGGGTGCGCGTGGTAGCTAGAGACCCCGCTGACCCGACGGTCCACAGCACAGACGAAGTGTTGGTTACGGTGCCAGGTGAGGCGGCATGCCTCAGGATAGATGGTCTTTGTTTTTTGTTTTATTTGCCTGTCTCATCTTCCCATCCCCTCTCTGTTGCAGTACTTTCTCATTGTCAGACATACGATGCTACATTCCCACGTGAATGTACGGTAGTTAGCTTGGTAGTGTACAAGCATGTTGTCATCAAGTTGGTCTGATGCATAAAATCATTACTAAGAGGTTCATTGTTTTACTGTTGTGACTTTTGTTTTTCTTTCTTTTTGTCCTGTTTACAGCGCCTAAACAATCATTGCACATTAACCCATTTTTACATTCCATTTTTGTGTTGACAGCCTCTGTTAATCTCAGTGTTGTGCAGCATGAAGAAAACAGATTTCACCATTTTAGCAGCCTGGATTAAGATTTGGACAGTTATGCTTACTATTTGTCTCCGTCTGTTTGTGCCCAGCTGTGCCCAGTCGTCAGGTTGATATTGCCACCCAGGGATGGTTTATTGGACTGATGTGTGCCATTGCTCTCCTCATCTTGGTCCTTCTCATAGTCTGCTTCATCAAGAGGAACAAGGGTGGCAAATACCCAGGTAATGCACACATTATCACTGCAATTTCAAGCTTATTGACATGTATGCATGGAAATTTAAAAATAAAATTGTGTAATCTTCAGTGAAAGAGAAAGAAGATGCTCACCAAGACCCGGAGATCCAGCCCATGAAGGAGGATGATGGGACATTTGGAGAGTACAGGTGAGAGATCAGTCGGTGAAGATCGCAACGCACAGTTGTGTAGAAGTTTTTTTGGTGGTGCACTTTTCTTTTTTTCATTCATTGTGTCCTGACTTGACTGTTTGTATGTAGAACAATTTACCAGGCTGCAGAGACACTCTCCACACCAGACCCCATTACCAAACACTCCATAGAGGCAAGGCAAAGATCTGCACTACTTTGTGTTGATTCTTATAATGACCGGCTCACCTGCACGCTGGCCATCTAATCAACAAATGCAAAATCTGTCATTTTAACTAGCAATCTAATCTCTGGCTCAGTCACATGTATGCTAACTATTCTCAGAACAAGTGTAAACAAATTCCATTGTAGTTTTTATCAAAGCTTCATGTTTTTCTAGGAATATTGCAAATTTTCTGATGTAAGACTTGAGGGCTGAAAGTTTGTGTGAATGTATTTTTAAAAATGTGGATGTGTGCTTTTACATGTTTCCATACGCATGCTTTGTCTCATCTGTGTCCTAGGCTCATGAATTGCTTTTCATGTGTCCTTCCATTCTTATCTTTGTTTTGTTTTTCGGCGGGTTTAGGTCAATGGAGAGGTAAGAAGAGATGTGGTAAAACCAAGCATGCATGCAAGCTATGTTTCTGACTTAAGCGGAACTAAAAGCACATCAACTTATCTGGTTTTGCTATGTCATCGTACTCATTGACATAGTCAAAACCATAACTACAGTTACAACATTAACACTAATGTTCATTCCTGTAAATGGACGAGAAAATAGAGTTCGGATTTGTTCGACTCTGATTGTAGAGCTTGAATAGTTTTGACTGGAGTAGGAACTTTTTAGACCAAATGAACTCACTGACAGAAGGTAACAGACTTTATATTTTGTGGGGGCGAAAGTGCATTTTTGAGTATTGCATGTAAACTGAAAGCATATTGGTTGATTTCATTTCAGAAATTATATATAAAGGTAAAGTATTGCAAGAGACTGAACAGCACGCTTCTGCAAAATCCTCTTCAGCAGTGGTCACTAGCCCTAAATCTGAACAGCACCCAGGCTTAAAACAGCACTAACACTATAGATAATACTATAAGATACCATAGATGTAGCTGAGCTGCTCCACTGTGCAAGAACCATGTTTCAGGCATCCATTTGTTATTGTGGATTATAATAACCAGTGAGCAATTGTGTATATGTTTGGCGACTTAGGGTTAGTCACTGGGGCTCTACCAGCACACTTGTAGCATCAGTGCCCAAACCAAGCTGTAAGTATATATAATTTGTGGCATTTGTGCAGTGGAAAAGCCAGATTTCTCATGTAAAATGCTAATGCTTGAATAATAGCCTGTCCTCTGTGTGGCACCAGGGTTTCTGACCACTGCAGAAAAAGTTCAAACTCTCTGAATTGTTTTCTCAACCTTCCCTCCAACCCTTTCCTATCCTTTTTATAGTGACACGGAAGACCACAAGCCACTGAAGGGCAGCCGGACGCCGTCCAACGGCACGGTGCGGCGCGACGAAAGTGATGACAGCCTGGTGGACTACGGGGAGGGCGGGGACGGACAGTTCAATGAGGACGGCTCCTTCATCGGCCAGTACAGCGGCAAGAAAGAGAAAGACACGCACGAAGGCAACGAGAGTTCGGAGGCCCCCTCGCCCGTCAACGCCATGAACTCGTTTGTCTAACGCTGTAGCCACGGGCCTGGCTGCGACAGTTGCTACGGCCACGCCTTGTCACCCTGGCAAATGTGACCATGGGGACTGTCTCTGTGGTGACAGTTGCTAAGGTGACAGTCGTTGCGGACACCTACTTCTTACCATGGTGGCTGTCACTTCGGTGGCCATCGCCATGGCTACCTGTCACCAAGACTGCTGATAACGCCCTCATCTCCACACCCGCCATCCCCTGTCACACTGTGACCTCCTCTGATCAACACACACTCAACATGGCAAAGACCGACAACCCCCCCACTCCCACCCCCTGACCCACCCACCCATCATTGAAAGAAGGTGTGAAACGCGGGATGTGAGGACTCTGAGAAGGAGAGAGGAAGCAATATAGAAAAGCAGAAGGAATGTACCAGAACGAGTTTTACCACTCAGACTGAGCAGAAGTGTGGCCAAGTGTGTGTGTTAGTGCCATCTCCTTTGCAAACACACTAAACATGATGTATCCAAATATATATTTTATCAAAGTACATGACCCGCAGGCAGGCAAATATGCATTGAATCACACTCATAAACACCTGCATGGAGTAAATCATGAATCTATTAAGCATTTTAACATCCTCATGTCAGTTGTTGCAGAGGTGAGCTGGGACTGTATATGGTGCACGCCTACTAGTGAGTGGGTTATGCCTTTTTATTGTTTTTCTCTTTTTTTTCCAGTCAAAGTGTTCAATGGCGTGTGATATATAGAGAAAAAACAGCAGCAGAGTCTTTTTGGACATGGATGTGTAATGTGTGACTCAAATTAGAAGCTAGCATATGTCTTTTTGAGACAAATGAACTGTTTGTACATATGTAATAGAATAAAAAGAAAGCTATATTTCAAGGTCAGGGATTGTCCATTTGTAGTCATTGGAAACCTGGCTAGAAACACTTTGAACTCAGCGTTCGGTCACTCCTTATCACACCAGTCCTCCCACACTTTATTTATTAATCGGCCCGTTTTAAGCCTTGTGTCTTCTCAAGCTTATTCTTTGCTTTTTTTTTGCGTGTTGTTTCCTGATCTGTTCCTTTTACACCAAACCTTTGCTTCTCGTTACTGAGCACTAACTGTACACAAGTAGAGGTGTGATTGATCCAGTGTTATTGTCAAGTGCTTCCACCCCAAACTCGTGCCCACTGTGCAGGCATTTGTTTTAGGTAATCATGTTATTGTCAGAACTAACCGCTACCCCGACATTGTGTCTGATAGCATTTCAACTTATCTGCTATGTATACTGGCAGAAAATGCGTTACATGTAGAGGTTTGCTGAGTACACACTGTAGTTTCTGGATATTTACTGTAGATGTCGAGGATCAAGAACCTCTCAGCACGGTTTCTAGTGCCTTTGTAGAGAACAGTGACTTCATAGAGATCCATAGAATTACATCTCTCTTCATATATATAGGACAAATCTAGGCTCAGTGCAGTTCATATAGTTAATGAATACAGTACACACAGAAAACCGCCGTACTCTTAACAACTTAAAAGGCTATGCGAGTATTCAAAACTACATTAAACACTGGAAAATAAGCTCGACAGGATTTCGCTGATAAAGAATTTGTTCATTGAAACTACGATCCTTTATTGTGAGCTATGTGGTCATTGAGTATTGTGAAACAAACATCCTCGGGTCTCTAAATCCACTGGGCATCAGCCCTATATACTATTTTAAAAATGGATTTCAAAAATGACATTTTTCACAGTGGTACGCTGGCATTAGTTGTGAGGAATGATTTTCAGCTATGGCCTTGTTGACAATCATACACCCAGTTATCATCAGCCCCGTGTTGTACACAAACAGACCACCGAATCACACGATCCATCTAAGATTTAAAGGCTGAGGAAACGTGTGGGATACTGAGACGTGTAGGACACCTGAGGTCAGAGCGCGGACACGTCGTGCGATGTCTCCATGTATTCATTTCAAACATTCTCCTCCCAATGCATTCATCATGAGGAGGAGACGCTGCTCAGCAGCACTAAACTACTGCCAACCTACTCACCAGGTAACTGCCAACAGGAACCAGACTCACCATCTGGCACAGACTATTATCAGTATGGGACTTACTGTTACTGGTAGCACTTAGAAATGAAGGGGTCGGAAAATTGCGTAATGAATACTGAATGTGGAAACAAGTGTAACTGTTTATGTGAATGAAAATATTGCTTGTTTCACTGCAAAATGGTAAAACACACTGGTGACTTTGGTTTATGCATTTAACCTTGTATCTGTGTATGTTGTCACGTTCTGAGCGCAGCACTCAGTGAGTTTTATATCCCTGTAATTGAATGAAGCTTGTGCGTGAATGTTTTGGGTGCATGAGTGTACGTATGTGTGTGTATGTGTGCAGCACATGCATGCTTCTGTGTTACGGCGTGCGTGATGTATACTATCGCTTTCACTTTCCATGGATAACCGTCTATAATTCTGATGTGTGTCCAGCAGTCTACTCCTCCTCAACAGGAGCTACAGGACTTTTTTTTCTTTCAGAGAACATTTCCACATCGTAGGTTTATCATAACTTGCATCAAGTTTTTAGGTTTGCAATGTGTCAGCTGTCCACATGTAGATATTTTTGTTGTATTTTGTAAATAAAGGCTTGAATTGAGCGTAGAAAGATGAGGTCAAAGGTGAGAGCTTGACCTCAATAGGCCCTGCTGCATTATGAGTAGGAGGGTAAAATGGCGTGTGAGATGAGACGATTTACAGTTTTCACTCTTTCATTTGCTGTGAAATTTCTTTTATTTCTTTCATTTTTTTTTGTTTTTGTTTTGGAACTTGTCAGGTGGATTTGCTAGCTCAACAGTTTAGCTTTTCAGGTATCAAATGAGAATATTTAACTTGTGACTGAGCTCTTGTGACACCTGTATTGTTTCTGTCTCTGACAGTTCATGCACCTTTTTTCTGTATTTTTTTTTATAAAAAGGCACACACTTAAACAGGACGCATCATTTCAAACCAATCTGGGTGTCTAAGTTTACGACAACATCTGGTGTCTGAACGCAGCACGGTGGAAAAATGTCCTAAACTAGACATCAGATGAATCTGACACATCCTTTTAAGAGTGTGCATTTTGAAAAAAAACCAAAACAAAACAAAACTAATTTGGAGCATACAGAAGGATGGCCAGCATGGAACAGATAAGCGGACTGTCAAATTGGAGCGTGAATACCCTGGAAACAATGTTCTAGTGACTGGTGATCATACAGTAGGATATACAGTATATGATATGATTATAATATGACATTCTGGTTAATGTTAAAGCTACATGAGAAGCATGAAAGGCTGTCAAAATGGTTTACTCTACAATATAATATTGCAAAATATTTTGTATTTTAAATGAAGTTTAAAAAATGAAATAAATGTTGGTTTCAGGATTTCAAATCAGTTCTGTTTTTTTTTTTTTCTTTGTGGTCCTACATGAAGTGCAGCATACCAAGTGTGTTATGTGTCTGTAGCACCACCTAGTGTATTGATGTTTTATTTTTTTATCTGTCAAACAACCCACTGAGATAAACCTCCAAAAGTTAATCCATGGAAGATTAACATACATCTGTGCACGCATGCGTGGTGTGTCTTTTATTCTCAATGGCTGGACGAGCTTTACTGTAGTTTTCCATAATGGTCTCTTTCCAACAGGAATAAAAATGACAACAAACAGCTAAGATGCAGATTGAAATTGCAAGATTCAGAATTTAAAGTGTAATAATAATTATTATTATTACGAAAGAACAAATAAGAATTGGAAAAAAAGAAATATAAAGGATACAAACAAATAATACATATATGAAAGTGATGCTTAAGTGTGTATTAGCCCAGTGCAAAGGTGTAGCCTACTTCAACCATCTTTTTCCAAAGAGTCACACTGTAGAGGATCCAATCATATGTCATATACTCACACCACTGGACTCTGTCATTAATAATTGATTGAACTGAAGGTCATTTATGATGCAGAGCACATGGTGGACTATAGTACAAGCACCTTTTCTAGTCATGTGTCCTAAATTAATACACCTTAATATTCCTAATAAGGAGTGACTGTGGTGCAGTGACTGCTTTGTTGTACTTTTTTTTTTTTTTTTTTTAACAACAGGTACCCAATAATATTTCTGGGATTCCTTGTTTTGTTCATCTAAATAAAAAAAATAAAAAATGAAAACAATGGTTTTCTGTACAGGCTTTATTTCCCTTGTCTGGGATGCGCAGCAGCATCATGATGCTCGCATCCTCCTCCCCTCGCTGACCAATCGCAGCTTCATCCTTGCTGCCACCCGGAGGTGTCACTCTGCTGCTTTCCTCCAATAGAAAAGTTCCTCTGAACGGGACGCTCCGGCGGGTGGGCTGTGGTGGGATGATGCGGTTCGGGTCCAGGTGTGCCATGCGGACAGTGTACTGAATTTTTCCCATTTCTGCCTTAAAGGTAAGAACGACATCACATGAGAGTGTGTGCATGAACCTAACTGGCTCTTCTGTTTGGACTTAGTGAAGATAAACCGGAGTGTGTTCGGCGCTGTAGTGCAGAAATGGATCGGCACGGGAGTACCGCAATGCAGAGCAAGAGAATCACCGGTGCCGCTCAGTCGTCATTGGGGTGAAGTGATGTAGCTGCGCAGTTGCTTGTTGTATTTTTTTTTTAACATAATGACTGCGACAAAGTGAACTCTGCTAGATTAAAGAAGGTTTTAGTTCCACACTCTGACTTTTAGTCATTGACAACACATGCTGAGATAAGAAAGTCTTTCTGTGGGTGCAGGAAGGAGACGCAAGGTGACAAGAGTCAGATACTATATGCGTCAAGGGCGCAGGAAGCTTCTGGATGCACCATGGTGTCTATTTGGTGAAGGACTGATTGTGTCCTTCATGGCAAAGAGGGCAACTCCCTTCTAACTCAAACACCTCTTAAAAGATTGTCATAAATCTGTAGCAGAAAGTCTGAAATAGTCTGAAATATTTTTGGTTTTTAGATTAAGTCAGGCATTGCAAATCCTGTGTAATGCTATACATTTACATATATCTTCTGAATATGGATTACTCTTCACCCCCTGTCCCCTGGACAGTAGAAGAAAGATACAAAATGTACCAGAGTCCGAGAACAATTTACACCCACCCTCCTTTTTAGATGATCAAACTGTCATGGCTGCAAGATGTTGAGGAGAAAGTGATTATTTCTCAACATGAGGCCCGACCTTTATTTTTGACATATTGATGCTCTTGTGGTGCAGACTAGAAAAGCCAGTACAACCACAATCGCTCACTCAAACACATCAAATTCACCACTAACCCAGTAAACTCCAGATTAAAAATGGTTTTGGATGTGACCACAGCCAACATGGTTGGTAAAACACCGAGCTTAATACATGTGCTGACCTAAATTTCGCTGCTCTGTCCAAAGAGGATCTGTCATGGGATTATTGTGAGAGAAAACACACTGATGAATTGACTAGAATTAGTGGTGGAACAGATTGCTGCAACAATAATTCATATAAGCCAAAGCTTTCTTACACAGCACCGGAATCTTCTGTGTTAAAATGTACTGATTTCTGAATGTTATGCCACTTTTTGCTGCTCTTTTTTGAAGACATTTAGCTGTGCAAAGGCAGGCTAACCTCGAGTATGCTGTGGTATTCGTGTTGAGTCATCAAGAGTGCACATGAGGAGTCAGTGCTGCAGTATCAGGCTTCATGTGGATGTGATGTATGCCTCTGCTCGCTGTCTGTCTGTCTGTCTGTCTGTGTGTTTGATATAAACGTGGATGAGGCACATGGGAGGTGGCTGTCTGGCAGTTTCTTCTTCTGAGATTGTGCCTTCTTATTCAGCCTTTTCACATCCAGAATGACTCAGCATAAGGACTGTGAGAGTGTTCGGCTGCAAGCTAACTGTTGTATAGACTGTTTGTTGTCAGATGGCTACTGTAGATGACCACTTCAACTTAAAACACATAGTATATACATACATCTACTTTTTAAATATAGCTTTCATAATCATGTTTTTTTTTCAATATATTATTACAAGATGAGTTTTTTGGACTCTTACATGTAAACATTTCTAAGCTGTTTTCCTGATTTCCTTTTGATTTACTGTCCCTGACCACACCCCCTTGGCCTGTGACATTATAGGAAGATTATTATCAGACATGGCCTGAGCTTTAAGCTGAATGCTTAGTGCAAAGGTTCAGTTCAATGGAACTGATGCATTTTGGAGTCAACACAGAGGCATGTAGAGCTGGTATATCCTCATCAGTGAAAACAACCCCCCCCCCCAAAACTCAGCTAAACTCTACAGTAAACACATATTAATGCTGTGTTGATGTCATGTGTTTCCCTCATTGGAATATCCACATCTAAAATGATTTCGATGTATTAATCTACAGTCAACCATAAATGGACTTAAGCAGCTTCTGTTTAGTAAAGATTTTGTTTTTTGTTCTTCTGGACTGTTTCAGCCTAAGTCACACACTTGGCACTGAAATGATACTATTTACATGAGGGGGTCACTCATACAACTTTTACTGTCCCAATGCAGATTCCAGTTAACTCTGGGTATCTGCAGATACAGACTACCAATCAGATACCAGTGCTCCCTTTTTCCGAAATTTAAAATCTGTATAGCTGACTATGTGGAGCTCATGATTGTCGACACAGTGAGGGAATTTTCTTTTCCAGCATGTCACATATGGGGTTTAAACAGGGTCAAGTATATGTCTTGAGGTCACTGTGGAGATAGTGTTAACTCTTGTGTTCAGAAAAGCAGGTGCCATTCTAATCGTTACTATGGTAACCAAGGTCAGAGGATATGGACGTCTCACTCCCTAGACTCAACATGCCTCTACAGAGTTACATAACGTTGTCGGACCACTAAGGGGAAACATATTTCCTTGTTTGTAGACCAATGGCCATTTAGGGACATCGAGTAGTTTTCATTTGGGACAGCTTCTTCAGAATTGAGGCGGCATCATGTCATAAAAATTGCCTTAATAAATATTTCAGCATAAGACATCTTGGAGATACTAACCCAGCCTAGAGTTTTCTCTACTGGATACACACCCTAGAGGACATGGCATCATGGGCTGCCTATGTACTGCAGTGCTGACTTGTGTTTTGCTGACAGACAGCTCTGCGTGCAGGCCTGTGTGTGTGTGTCTCTGCAGGTGCATGTCCTTGTGGATGTGGATGCACATTGCATGACTGTTTGCAGTGTTCTGCTGAGTCACTCACAGCCTGAATCATTTATACAGAGGAAGGATTTCAGCTAGTTCTACTCTCATACTATTTCTGGTGTGAAAAGTCGTGCAGAGTCATCAGTCTCTTATTATCTGGTATTATATTTTAAGGGTCACAAGTGTTTTAATAGGACATATTCCCATAGTGATGATGTCAGACAAAATACAACGCTATTCTGTTTTTGGCAGCATTAAATCATTTCTTTTTTGTCTTCTCTTATTCAGCCCTCTCTCCAGTTCATGTCCTGTCCATCAATTTCTTATTTGTGTCGCTCTGCACATCCACCTAACTTACGTGGCTCTAGTGAGTCGGTTTGCTGACTGTCATGGCTTCCGCTGCCTTACTGCTTCTGGCCCTCTCCTCTTCTGTCTCCCTCACAGGTAAGAGGCACAGTGATGCCAGAAAATAAACCCCACTATAAGTCAGAACAAGACCACCAGTACTGCCTGCACACCATTAGCTGACATGACCATGTTTTTGCTTTGCAGTGGCGGTCCTATTTGGTGAGCCCAGAATTTATGGAGGTGAGTTCAGTTTTTTCGAAATTGTTGTTTAAAAGATTCAGGGCTAAAAACAGGGCATGCTGCACATTCGTCAAGACGTTTCAGGCTGAATTTTAAATTAGTACATCAGCTAATTGTTTTGTAAAATTTGTCAGAGGATGCCACTGGATATGGCCCCATCTTTGAGGAGGAGCCTGTGGACGTGGTCTACACTGAGGATTCACCCGACGGGAGAATCTCCATGAACTGCAGGGCACGAGCGAACCCACCAGCTACATACAGGTTATACTCACTAAAGAAGATTTTCATTAAAAGCCGTAATATATGTATGTTATATCTATCTTAAATAAAATTGAATTGTATCACTGCTAGGTGGCGCCGTGATAACTGGGAAATCAAGCTGATGGAGCAGCCGGATGAGCACTACAGCCTTGTGGGGGGAAACCTAGTAATCACCAACCCCAGACAGAAGAAACACGCTGGGACGTACATCTGCGTGGCCAGGAACATCTATGGCACCGTCATCAGCAAGGAGGCCAGGGTCAAGTTTGGATGTGAGCATGTGAATCCTGCTGGTGCAGCTGATGCTAGCTAGCAGGGCAGTATTACTCACCTGATGTACTGTGGGCTGTGAAGTGAAGCGTATGTGGAAGTGCCAAAAACTGCAGTTCCTCGAACAGCCACTTGAGACTTGCTATTTTTACTCATCTATTCATGATTAACAGCGTGGCCACTTTGATTGACAGGTGGGTGATGTTACAGATGGCTTGTTTGAGCACCTAGGCATCATTCAGCCCACTCAGGTCCACCCCACAGATGATCCATGTCTTTGCCAATTTTTAGATTAGCCAGTTGGCGGAACAGGCAGGACGGCCAACAATCTGAGCTCTTCTGGGTGACGTCACAGATATGCCGTCCATTCTTTATACTGTCAGTGACTCCACCATGGTCTCACTACTTTGTATTTGATGTACTGGCATCACTACGTTTTTGGCAGTGATGTCTCTTGGGTTCACCCACATACTAGATATTGACTCAAATTCCTTCCTAATTTGAAATATTTCTTAGCTTGATCGTTCTCCCATTTATTACCCCCAAAAATAGCAAGAAAAAAAAAACGTCCACGATTGCCTGTCTCTTTAAGTCAAAGTTGTGTGCATAAATTAGTTGTATGTGATATGAAGGTATTTTTTTATGTTTTTCTTTTCCTGTTCCCGTTTCTCCTTATGTTTGATGTAGTTGTGGAGGAGTTTCCCCAAGAAGAAAGAGACCCAGTGTATGTCAAAGAAGGACAGGGAGCTGTTCTGCTGTGTGCCTCTCCAAAAGCCTGGCCACGTATGTACAGGTCTTCATGTCTCATAGAAAGAAAAGTTAGTCTTGTGAAGATAACAATAACAACCTGTCTTTAACTTTACAGAGGAAGTAACCTACCGCTGGATCTACAATGAGTTCCCAGTTTTCCTGTACACGGATCACCGTCGGTTTGTCTCCCAGAAGACTGGGAACTTGTACATCGCCAAAGTGGAAGCTCAGGATGCAGGAAACTATTCCTGTTTTGTTTCTAGCCCCATCATTGGGAAGAGTGTTTTCTCCAAGTTCATCCCCCTCATCCCCTTACCCCCTGATGATGGTTAGTAAAGAGCTGTGCTGCAGCTTAACAAGAAAAACCTCTTAACATATTAAAACGTTTCTAATCTATAACATTTTGATATAATTTTCTTTTTTTTGGCCTCAGGTGAGAGAAAGTACCCAGCGGACATCAGGGTGAAGTTCCCAGATACTACTGCCATGCTGGCCTCTAATATTACATTGGAGTGCTTTGCTCTGGGAAAGTAAGTTTTCATTTTTGTATCGAAGTTTGCTCAATGCAAACTTGTTGTACAAGCGCTCATAAGATGAATGCTTTCGCATAGACACTGGGGTATTTGACACTTTCTTTGAGTCTGAATTCAATCTGTTTAATCTGTGCTTTCAGCCCCATCCCTCATATTGTTTGGAGGAAGGTGGACCACACAGACCTCCCTCCAAATCATGAGATCAGTGAATCAGGAGCTGTGCTTCATCTGTACAATGTACAGTATGAAGATGTGGGTGGATATGAGTGCGAAGCCATCAACACTAAAGGAAAGGACTGGCACAAGGCCTGGCTGTATGTGGAGTGTAAGTGATCTGATTAATGTGTACTTTAGCTACATTTAGATTGTAGACATTACTGGAGTGTAGACTTAGAGTAGATTATTTCTCATGATTGAATCTGCCAGTGGCGTTCCTTTGTGAGACAACACTTTTGGTCTTTTGGGACTAATGCAAAAAGCGACACGACTGTGGTGCATGTATTGAATATAATCACATTTATGCCCATCTTGTTCTTGCAGCTGCTCCAGAGTGGGCAGAAACCATCAACAACACTCAGATCGACATCGGCTCAGAGCACACCATGCGCTGTGTGGCGTCAGGGAAGCCCTTCCCTTTCATCCGCTGGTACAAAGATGGATATATGGTGAAAAGTCATACATTTGTCACTCACCATTAAACAGGAAATCATGATGGCTTCTGTACATTTGTTTTTTTTCTTACGTTTGGTTGTGTGTGTGTTTTTCAGTATGGGAAGGGAGAGCTGAAGTTTTCCAGTCTCACTTTTGATGACTCAGGAATGTATCAGTGTATTGCTGAGAACTACTGGGGCATCAAGTATGCCAATGCCGAGCTGCGAGTCATTGGTGAGTCCATTGTGTTCTATACAGTTTCCAATTAACCAAAAAATGGCTGTTAAAACAAATAACATCTTTGTGTATAATATAAATTATGTCTTTATTATCTCTGTTCAGCCTGTGCGCCTACATTCGAATTTAACCCTGTGAAGAAGCAGCTCCTTGGCGCTAAAGATGGCCGTGTGGTGATCGAGTGTAAACCCAGAGCTGCTCCTAGACCACGGTACACCTGGACAAAGGGCAAAGAGCTCCTCTATAACAATTCACGGTCAGTCCAACCTATAATATACTTGAGAATAACTTACCATCCACTGTCATGCAGCTGAGCTTAACTATTCGTGTTCATTTTTAGCATTTCCATCTTGTTTGATGGAAGTTTGGAGATCCTCAATGCCACCACCAACGATGAGGGTGTCTACACCTGCTTTGCCGAGAACGACAGAGGAAAGTCCAATAGCTCTGGTTATCTCACCATCACAGGTCTGTAATATGCACGTATCTGTGTGTATCATTAAATACAGTGAACATCTATAGTGACATATTCTTGTATAATAGTTTTAACTTGTGATGTTTCTATTCACTAGAGGCTACCAGCATCACAGAAGCACCTGAAGACACTGAGGTATTGGTTGGTGATGAGGTGATTTTGAAGTGCGGCGCCTCATTCGACCCCATGTTGGACATCGCTTTCATCTGGGCCATAGACTTCAGGATCATCGACTTTGAATCTGAGTGGGAACACTACGAACGCGTTATGGTAGGACAATGGTTCATCCTCAGCTTATTTAACATCTTAATGTGTCTAACTTGACACCAGAAGGTGTTTTCTTTCCCTTCCTCTTTTATCTCATTGTCTGCTTCCTTACCATCAGAGTGATGATGGCAGCGGTGACCTGAGAATAATAAACGTCCAGATTTGGCATGAAGGTCGCTACACCTGCACAGCTCAGACAGTCGTGGACAGCGATACGGCATATGCTGATCTCAAGGTTGTAGGTCAGTCCCAACATGCTTTGCCTCAAATGATCAAAGATGCCGAGGTCGTTTATGATCACATATTAGCTGTTGTTGGTTTTGTTACAGACGAATAAGCAGAGCATCAATTAATTATGTACACAACTTTTCCTCCTTGATCCAGGTGTTCCTGGGCCTCCCGGTGTGATCCGGGTGGAAGAGATCGGGGACACATGGGTGAAGCTGTTGTGGAGTAAAGGAGCGGATCATAACAGCCCCATTCTCTCTTACACCATTCAGACCAGACACTTCTGGGCTCTGAATGAGGACGACTGGAGGGACGCAAGCACCTGTGAGTAGTGCTCGCTGCCAGTGGAATGCCAAGTCACTCTACATTTTAGATTGGCACTGGAGCTTCATGATGAAATGTACTTGCGCATTGTTGAACGGATTGTCTAATTACACTAAAGAGACAGTAAATGTAACACAATTTTGAGCACAGTACAATTTGACATCATATTTGTGTCTCCTTCAGCTCCAGCCTTTCTTGATGGCACTTTGGAAAAGGCAGAAGTGACAGACCTGTACCCCTGGATGGAGTATCAATTCAGGATCATTGCGACCAACGAGCATGGCTCTGGAGAGGCCAGCATACCCTCCCTCAAGATTAAAACCTGGGATGCTGGTAAGGGGAAATTACTAATATATGACATACCTTTTTAGTCTGTACGTCAGGACAGTTGTGGGGTATCTAGCAGTATTGTGGTAGCTAGCAGTGTAACAAAAAGACCATAGCTGTGAAACTTCTCTCTTTATCCAGTGATTACTAAATTATTTGATGAACAAGTCTTGCGACAGTCTTGTGACCTTTTTTCTTCTCAGCTCCAGTGGTTGCTCCCACTGATGTGGCAGGTTATGGAGGTAGAAATGGCGAGATCGTTATCACATGGACAGTAAGTAAGTCCAGTTAAGAATACTTACACACATCCCTGCATTAACAGAATCTGAGGGTTTTTTTTCTTTTTCTTTTTCTTGACCCCTACCAGCCTGTGCAGCCATGGTATTTCTACGGCAAAAAGTTTGGCTACATTGTGGCATTCAAGCCTCATGACGCTTACGACTGGTGGTACGAGACCATTTCAGACCCCGAGACAAGGCGTTACGTTCACAGGGACTCATACTTCATTCCCACTGATGAAGACTTCCAGGTCAGGGAGTTTCAGGTGAAGATCAAGTCATTTAATGTGAAAGGAGATGGACCATACAGCCTCACCAAGGTCATCTACTACCCAAGAGATGGTGAGGATTTTGTTTCTTTGATCAGTTTAAAGTTTGGGTTTCCTTGGAAAGATAAAGGGTATGACTTATTTCTTTACTGATTACACATTTATATGACTTTTCCAGTACCGACGGAGTCTCCGACAGACGTCTATGCCAGGCCGGTGTCCTCCCATGAAGCTCTGGTCTGGTGGTTGCCAGTGGTCGACACTGGTACAGGCCTGCAGCAGTACATTGAGGGATACCAGGTACAGTACAGAGCTTTTACTGTACAAATTCCATACACTAACTGAAGATGAAACTGTGAAACAGCCAAAGACTTAAGATTTTGCCCTCCTTTTTTAATTTTCTTGTATGACACATCAAAATTCTTGCTACCACGGTCTTGATCATTTTTGGCCTTGGTGTCAGTTTTAGGCAGCTAGCAGTGTAACAAAAACACCATAGCTTTGAAATTGCTCTCTTTATCCAGTGATTACTAAATTATTACCGACAACTGATTTTCAAAAATCATGTGTCTTGCTAACCAGGTCAAATACTGGAGAAAGTACGATGATCCAGAGCCGGGAGCACACCGTATATTTGTTGCAGCCTCAGTCAATCAGACCAGGTTGGAGAACATGCTCCCAGACTCTCACTACCTCATCGAGGTCCGTGCCTTCAATGGAGCCGGCCTTGGACCCCCTGGTGAACACTGTGAGATGTTCACAAAGAGAGCACGTAAGAGCAATCAGCCACAATATGGACATTAAACAGCTACAATAAGGGTTATCTTATATGATATATATATATATGACAACGACTTGTTTTGTTTACAGCACCACCAGACCCTCCCAGGATGTGGCGCTATATCTCCTGGACAGGACAGTGGTTGTATGTGTGGTGGGATCATATCCAGTATGACTGGTTTGGCAATATTTCCTTCCCACTGTACTACAAGGTGAGTGTAGAAAGCTTTGCAAAGCATTGGTACTGGCTATTTAGCACGCTTATGTTTTTGTTTTGTTTTTTCATTTGATCTAAGACTAATCCTTTGGTCTGCATCTTTTCCAGGTCATGTTCAGAAAGACAGGCTACATCTACGGCAAAGTCTACATCACTGGCTGGCACTTTATGGACTTCCCCATGCCTCAGGTTGGAGATTATGAGCTGATGGTACGCGGTCGTTATGAAGGAGGAGATGGCCCAGTCAGAAAGATTAGGATTCAGGGTAAGACTAAAATAATGTAATGAGCTATTAAATATGTTTTTGTCCCCTTGATCCATTTGTCTCATGTTGTTTCTGTTTCCTCAGGTAAAGCATCTATGATCACACCCACTCTAAGCCTGGTGTCTTTGGTGCTGCTGGTAGTGTGCGTTATGGGATTGGAAATTTGAGCTTGCCACAACTTGCTTGTATATAATAGACTCTGCTAAGCAGATATGTGGACATACTGTAATAAAATATCCAGTCTCCTCCAAACACTCCTCACACTGTTATTTGTTGATTAAGATTCTACATCATGCGTCTGCCCTGCTTCTGTTCTGTTTGAACACCACACAGGAAGTTGCCTGTTGGCCCTACTACCTTTTTTGAACTGATCTTCTAAATGAACATGGCAGTGCTGCTGAACTGCGTAGGACTCCTGCGTCGGCCACATGTGTAAAGAGAAGATCCAAAATGTACTCTGTCAATTTCAGATTTTTTATCCAAATCACCCCAAAGTCAAAGCCAAAACAAAAGAAGACCAGATGATGATCATTGGACCATATAATAAGACACTAAATTCTTTTAATTATGCTCTCCACCACTGTTCAGATAGAAATGACTACATTCGGATCATTTTAAAGTTGTTTGCCATTCAGCAATTTCATCTTTTGTCTTTTAACTTCCTTTATGTTCCAATCACTGTTTCCTGTGTGGATGAACATACCAAGGTAGAGTTTAACCCATAGAATGGAGGAATGTTATTTAAAACAAGCACTATAAATTTCTCAGATGGTGAAGTAATCAATACTATGTAAAGAACTGCATATTAATTATGAACATAATGTCACTTATCCATTCTTCGCACAGAGTATATCACATATTTTAAACATTTTTTTCTAGATTTGTTTTCTAAACTTTCAATGGTGGTCTGACAGGTACAGATGCCGCTTACTTAATGTTGCTGCTTAATGTTAATTTACATATTCATCCAACCAACAATCACGTGCGTAGACAATTCAAGTATGAGTTCTAGCTGCACCAATGAATGCCGTGTCATTTTGATGGCAACTTTCTTTGAGACCAATGATGATTTTTGAAAAGTGGAATATTTGAATGAAACATGAGGCTGGGTTGGACATTAACTGCTGAATATCACATATATATATATATATATATATATATATATATATATATATATATATATACGTATGCTTATTTCCTTTATGTCACACTGCAAAACCATTAAACAGAGTACAATAATCTATATTGTCTCATTGGTTGAATTTTAGCCCATTTTTGATTTAGCCAATTATTCCTTCCAACACAGCGTTCGACTCCATCTGTGATCTCAAAACACAATGTGCAAATAAAACTATGTCTGTCAAGTTTGAACTTAGTAACAATCATTAAGATTTCATGAATGCTGGAAAATATTTAATCCATCTTTAGATACTTCTATTATTTTCCTGAAGCACGATCAAAAACAACTTTTCCATGTCAAGAACCACAGGCCCAGACTTTAAGACGATTTTGTCTTAAGGAAAATATATATACATTTTTATTCTTATTTTTAGGTTTTATGATAAAAGAAATTTTCATAGTCAATCAATGATCAAACTAGGACAACAACATTTCTTTCCTTATTGTTCCAACTTCCAAAAGATGTGATAAATATAAAATGTTCTGTTTCTTCCTTTGCTAGGGACCCACTGCAAACCAATCAAGGATCCATGTTGGTCCCCAGACCTCAATTTGAAAACCACTGATCTAGAGTTCATGAATTATTATTTTAATACATTGTTTCAGGTTTCGGATTTTGCCTGGGCTTTGGGGTTGACTTCTATTAGTGTTTCACTTTTAAATTGGTGACAAAGGAATTAAAAATGTTGTGTCATTGAGCTCTCTGAGTGTGCAAATTTAAATGTAGTCTGTCATTTCAACCAGCAGATGGCAGTACATCCACATGCTATTTTACCAACAATTAGGCTATTGCTTAGTCTTATCGGACTCAATATGATTATTTTTTTTGTTTGCTTCTTTCCCCTCTCATCTGAATTGTGACATATCATCTACAATTTTCTTCCTGCAAAAATATACAAATTTGTAATCTTATTTTTTTATTTTCTGTTTGTACCTTTGTTTGCTTTGTTGTATTGGTTTCCCTGAAGGTTATTCTGCTATTGCTCATTCCCTCTACAGTCTGATCAACATATCCACGAGGAAAAAAAAAAAAAAAAGAGGAAAAACATTTTTTATGTCTCTTTGTTTGTGCTTTAAAGGTAGCTTGCTTGCATACCGTACAGTAGTCTCTGTGTGGGTGGCTTTTATCTCTCCTATTTCCACCTACATTACCAGCATTTCTCCCATTTTACCTCCTTCCCCTCAAACAAATTACCTATAGACACAGAAAATCCCAAGGCTCAAATCAATGCTGCCATCATTTATAAACAATCACAGCAAATGCACAAAGGTGAGTCTCCCACATCAGGGGAGTGAGTCTTCCTCCAGAGAAGGATATTGAAGAGCCTGTTGTTGTGACACACGGTTCCCTCTGCTTTTATTTACATGCTCTGGCCTGTCTGCTCTGTGGACAATGAAGAACAGCAGCATATTATGTTCCTTTAGTCTGTCTCTGTGGAAGCAATGCATCTCCCACATTCTTTTTGTATAGTATGAGAGCTCACCTTTTTGTTGCTTTCAGTGGCATCCAACATATAAATGCAGCTGTGCTTTTGAAAAAGACTCCAGAAAACAAGTTTGTGAACTGAAGAATTTGTTTTCCCCTTTGTGGCTTTGGCAAATTTGTGATGAAAGGGAAGGTCTGTCCATGCAATTGCCAAATTGAATCTCCACAATATAATAAAAAAGAATCCCCCCTTTTATAGCAACGGTGTGAGGTGCCACTGAGCACGGCACTAAACCACAGATTAACTGCGGAAGTGGTTAGCTACGTCTGATATTACACGGTCAGTTGCATGGAGGATTGTGTGCATGCAAAACATTGCATCTGCTAATCAGTGTGTGGATTTATTCGTGGTGGGTCTGTCTGATATTGTGCTAAGATATGTGCAGGAAGTTCTGCACTCCATTCCGCCATTACTGTAAATAAGAAAGGTGATTTGGTCAACTCCCCTGATCGAGGATGCATATGCAAACCAAACTCTGTGCTGTCAAAATAAAATGCAGTGCATGGTGTTTTCAGGAAATTTCAGGGAATGTGAGCAACTGATCTCCTGAATGTTGCTCAAACAGCAGTATACAGAAAACTGCACAGATGTGTAAAAAGTTGCATCTTTGGCGGATAGTCTTAATACCTGCAGGGTAGGTAAGCTAGTAGTACACAGCCGAGTGAATAAGTCGACAGTTTTTCAAAGATGGCTGAAAATAAAATGAACACATAAAGGAGTTGGTCATAACAAGTGATGGAAAGTAAAAATAAAATCCTCCTCGATGAGCTGCAATATTAAAAATCTGCTAATGAAATATACATAATATTATAACACTCTCAGAGAAGCCATTCTACATAATTACTCCTTTAACTTTTTATACTTCGCCATTTCCTGATAATGGTACTTCAGTCAAGTTTTGAATTCAGGCCTTTTACTTGTAATGGAGTAAAGAATATTAAGGAAAGACTATTTTGTCACTACCATGTCACCTCTCTTACATTATTTTCTGTACATCTTCATCGCCCCCCTCATTCTGTGTATATCTACAAGTCCCTGCAAACAAACTCCTACATTTTTATTAATTGTTCTTGCCAATAATTCCTCACACACACCAGGTATACTAATCCCAGGTGTTAGATACAGTAGATAAACTCCCAACTATGCAGTGGAATTCAGCTGATTATTTGCGTATCAGATATTCCCTTTGCTGCTTTCCATTTGATCAGAAGACGCTCTCTGGCTGTCAGGTTGGACCTGTGATGATGGGAGCACATAAATAGATTTAATAATAGAGCTGGAGCCCTTAGTGCTCAAAGCAGGTTCATGCTGTGTGATTTCCTACCTCTCTCATGTAGTCATTGCATTTTTATCAAATCTTCTCAACCCTTTTAGCCCCATTTCCATTCTCTGAATTATCCCAATCTTTATATCCATAGCAGTGGCTGTTTTTTTTTTTCATAACAGAACACCGTAAATTTAAATAGAGAACGCATTTCTATAATTTAGCAGTAGCGTTGAAGAACAAAGGGGAATGCTATGAATACTATAAGCATCAGTGGTATGGGAATGCTTAAAATAAGGTCTTAAAAACCAGCAAAGAGCCAAACCAGGACATATGCAAAGCAGCCTGCATTAGCCTTCGCACTGGTCCATAAATCACGTATATTTGGCAGGACCCCCTAGCTCGCTAGCTAGTTAGCTCAGACTAGAGAAGCCACTCCTGCTGGTCCCACAGAGCGGGCTAGCTCCTGGGGTTCAGAAAGAGCCTCACTAAATCACCCAGACCAATTTGGTGTAGCAAAGCTGGCCTGTCTTAGCAGCGCGGCTAACTTGGTTAGTAGCCTGTAAGACCACGGTTGGAGGCCCCTCCTGCTGTTCGATTGGCTGAAATAGGTTGTGGTGTCAGATCAGGAAGTAATTGCCTCTTCTATGGGTAGTTTATGACCCTGTTTACCCTGTGAAGAATAGCTCCTTCACATATCCTTCTTTCTGGTGGTGGTACTTTGTCAGGTTGATGGTTGATGTAGGTGTCCTTTCACTATTAGTGAACAAAAAGAATGTGCACCTTGAGGCTGAAGGAAACAATTTTAGCTGTATTGTGTGGCATTGAGTGGGGATTGATTGCTTACCGTGCATTGTATACTCTCTCAGAAAAGGCTTTTCCCGTCCATTGGCTAAATTGGGAGTTCATTGTGAGAATATTCCCTAGATACCCAGTGCCTGACAGTGCTGTCTAAATTCAGAAATAACAACAGACAGGTTCTACTATTGTGTGACTAGGTTTTGTGTGGATCATCAGCCTCCTGCCAGATTTATGCTCACTCTGCACCAAGACCCCCTAGTCTGCTTTGGCAGTCTCACCAAATCCTCTCTCTTCCTCTCTGTCTTCTGCTGGCAGACCTGATGCTTGGTATCGCTGATGCCAGAAAAACTGTTTCCAATCCTCTTTGAGTCCAATTAAAGATTAACAGCAGTACATCCACAGAGCCAGGAACCTTTTATTGCTGTAAATACCTTTTCAGCTTTTGTTTAGGACATGTTCATTCAGTCTGGTTGTTAAAATTAGCAAATGGGCAGGGTACACAAAACATGCCCTGAACAGCTGGCATTGGTAAAACAAAAAAGGACAAGGCTGTGTTCAACTGCTGGGATACATTTATTCCACAATCTGGATCAAATATTTCATTGATGTTCAAGGGAAGGACAAGGACAGTGGTCTTTTTTTTTATCTGTAAAAGTTAGGGCATGACCACCAATATTTTTTTTAGCTGCACTTATTTAGTTGGTCGTCCACCACTTTGGTCCAGGCTGAAAAAAACTCAACAAAAATTGGATTGGCATAAAAATTTACATTCATGACACCCAGAAGATATTTCCTAATAACTTTGCTGACTGCTAGTGCCACAAGCAGTTTGATTTCAGTGAATGTTTTCTGTTGAAAAATTTGAAAATTTGGAAAAAATTGTCATTGAACTTAGAACATATATCCATTATCCGCAGAGGATGAATCCTAATGAATAATAAAGGATCTAGATTAGACACTTGACTTTTCATTTAGTGTCACCAACAGGTCAAAGTCTATAGTTATCCAGTGAAATACTGAATTGATTGGCACAACATTTTGTAGAGGCATTTATGGCACGCCGATGATGCATGCTAATGACTTTGGTGAGCTTTCATCTAGAATCTATTTTAATCAATCCGATACATAAGGCAATACCTGCACTTCAGCTTTACTTTGTGTTTGATGCTAATTTACAGATGTTAGCATGCTAAACTAAGGTGGTGAAGTAAACGTTATACCTGCTAAACATCAGCATGTTGGCATTTTCATTGTGTTAGCATTGAGCTCAAAGCACCGCTTTGCTTAAGTACAGTCTCACAGAGTCACCAGCATGGACATACTGTAGACTCTTAGTCTTGTTTCTGTAATATCAATGGAAACCAGAGCTTGTATGACATATTATCACTCGCTATCCCGGATCTGATTAAGCCGTCCTTAATGATTGAAGAGGATGAAGCAGTACAAGGTTGTCTGCGGCTCTAATTACTGAGAATCAGTCTCTACAATTATCTAGTCAATCAGGTAGAGTTATGAAGAGGACACTGGTCAATGATTAATCACTCTGCTTGTATTCACTCTCAGTATAATATTTTCTTAACAAATAGATAGATTTGCCTTACATACGTTTATATAATTTATTTAAGTTCAGGTATAGACTAAAGGGAAGTGCTTTACTTTCAATGCAAAGCATGCACGTAAACAAAAGAGTGAAATGAGAAAATCCTTGACAGAAGAAGGCTGAAAAGTATTTATACTTCTAGATAAATATATGAATTTAAGATTAAAACTTCAATGTTAAATGGCTAAAATGAATGTAGTTTTTGCAGAGGGTATTAAAACTGCTGAATATCTCACATTGTTTCCGGTGTAGAGAGGTGAGAGGGGCTTTAGCCATTAGCATGTTGCACTCTCAGCTGTCACACAGGAGGCCATGCAGTGAAGGATGGATGTCAGCCTTATGAAAGAGGAATGTGATACCTGTGCTGTCAAGGAAGGAAAAGCTTGGAGGGATGGAAGCAGAGAAAGGCAGGAAACAAGCTGGCAGAAAAAAAAGTAGAAGATAGAGAGTGAGAAATAGAGGGAGAGAGGGAAAGAAGATAGACTTTGAAAGACACCACAAATTGATGTGGCATTACTCAGTGCCCGTGAGGTAAAATCACCTCCATCCCTCCTCACACACTCAGAATAATGGCAGGATTTATCACACATTGCCTATTCACAGAAATAGATTTCTCCAACAGGGAGACATTAAAGATGGGCTCGAGTTAAAGTTTAGAAACAGCTCTATAGCATATAGCTGAGCTACACCTACAACAAAAATATCCTTTTAAATTACCCTTGTTATGATGAAAGATCTTGGTCTGTCTGGGGACAACGATGAAAATGTGATCTCTTAAAGTCTTTTTCACAGTTCAACACTGTCTTCATCTGAATCTGAAGTGAGAACAGATGCGCAGCAAGATGGACTCTCTGTGTTGTCTGTCTGCATATTGTGTTTATACATCTGACTGTGTGACTGTGTGTTGCGCAGTCTTTTCTCTCAGTTTTAAAGGCAAATCTTTGGGGAGAATTTACCCTTTTTTCCCCTTGACGGCAAGTAACATGAAATGATTTTCACATCTCAAACTTGTGTCAGCGAGGCAAGCAGATTACATCAGGTGTCGCAGGCAGAAACAGGCTCTATTGACAACACAGCGGTTCCATAAAGAGCCATTACTGGTGTTGCGTTGTTAAGTGAGGAGACAAATCCAGTCTGTTGCGTGTCTTCTTGTGTTATACACATCTGCACACAGCAGACATTGTCCATCGTAACAAGAAGTTTTATCTTCTGTCAGTCATAAAATTTAATTTCCACGGAAGAAACAACCCAACAGTAAATACGTCATCCCCTATAAATGATGAATTTGCTGTGTGGGTAACATCGTCACATTGTAAGCTTTTACAATGGTTCCCCGTCTTTGGATATACAGTGGGGAGAACAAGTATTTGATACACTGCCGATTTTGCAGGTTTTCCCACTTACAAAGCATGTAGAAGTCTGTAATTTCTATCATAGGTACACTTCAACTGTGAGAGACGGAATCTAAAACAAAAATCCAGAAAATCATATTGTATGATTTTTAATAATTAAATTATTGCATGACATAAGTATTTGATCACCTACCAACCAGTAAGAATTCCAGCTCTCACAGACCTGTTAGTTTTTCTTTAAGAAGCCTTCCTGTTCTCCACTCATTACCTGTATTAATTGCACCTGTTTGAACTTGTTACCTGTATAAAAGACACCTGTCCACACACTCAATCAAACAGACTCCAACCTCTCCACAATGGCCAAGACCAGAGAGCTGTGTAAAGACATCAGGGACAAAATTGTAGACCTGCACAAGGCTGGGATGGGCTACAGGACAATAGGCAAGCAGCTTGGTGAGAAGGCAAGAACTGTTGGTGCAATTATTAGAAAATGGAAGAAGTTCAAGATGACGGTCAATCTCCCTCGGTCTGGGGCTCCATGCAAGATCTCACCTCGTGGGGCATCAATGAGCATGAGGAGGGTGAGGGATCAGCCCAGAACTACATGGCAGAACCTGGTCAATGACCTGAAGAGAGCTGGGACCACAGTCGCAAAGAAAACCGTTAGTAACACACTACGCCGTCATGGATTAAAATCCTGTAGCGCACGCAAGGTCCCCCTGCTCAAGCCAGCGCATGTCCAGGCCCGTCTGAAGTTTGCCAATGACCATCTGGATGATCCAGAGGAGGAATGGGAGAAGGTCATGTGGTCTGATGAGACAAAAATAGAGCTTTTTGGTCTAAATTCCACTCGCCGTGTTTGGAGGAAGAAGAAGGATGAGTACAACCCCAAGAACACCATCCCAACCGTGAAGCATGGAGGTGGAAACATCATTCTTTGGGGATGCTTTTCTGCAAAGAGGACAGGAAGACTGCACCGTATTGAGGGGAGGATGGATGGGGCCATGTATCGCGAGATCTTGGCCAACAACCTCCTTCCCTCAGTAAGAGCATTGAAGATGGTTCGTGGCTGGGTCTTCCAGCATGACAATGACCCGAAACACACAGCCAGGGCAACTAAGGAGTGGCTCCGTAAGAAGCATCTCAAGGTCCTGGAGTGGCCTAGCCAGTCTCTAGACCTGAACCCAATAGAAAATCTTTGGAGGGAGCTGAAAGTCCGTATTGCCCAGCGACAGCCCCGAAACCTGAAGGATCTGGAGAAGATCTGTATGGAGGAGTGGGCCAAAATCCCTACTGCAGTGTGTGCAAACCTGGTCAAGAACTACAGGAAACGTCTGATCTCTGTAATTGCAAACAAAGGTTTCTGTACCAAATATTAAGTTCTGTTTTTCTGATGTACCAAATACTTATGTCATGCAATAAAATGCAAATTAATTACTTAAAAATCATACAATGTGATTTTCTGGATTTTTGTTTTAGATTCCGTCACTCACAGTTGAAGAGTACCTATGATAAAAATTACAGACTTCTACATGCTTTGTAAGTGGGAAAACCTGCAAAATCGGCAGTGTATCAAATACTTGTTCTCCCCACTGTACTGATAGCAAACAGCTGTAATGTCCTGCTTGGGCTGATGTAGTCAGTGTAATGTTTGAGTACATGGTGTTATTCAACAAAATCCAACAAATAATGTACAGTGATGACTGAGTTAGATCAAGCAATTTTGAAAATTTGAAGAGAGCATAATATCACACAATTTTATTAAAATCCAGGCAGTAGAATCAGAGACAAATGTCATTTATCTCCCAATTTAATCACAGTTTACAATTAAATTCCAGTACTTTATTTCACATGAAAATGTGGAGTTGCTCGGGGACTCACAAGAGGTAAATAAAAATCAGTCTACGTTCATGCTAACAGAACTGTGAGGCTGTATATGTACAGCGGTGTTGTGAGCTAAACGCTAACATCACCATGCTCACAACGATAATTCTAACATGCAAATGTTTAGCGGGTATAATGTTTACGATGTTTACCATCTCAGTTTAGCATGTCATCATGATTACATTTTTTAATTAGCACTAAAGGTTGAGGTTGATGGGATGTCATTTGTTTTCCTGGCATTTGGACATAAACTAAAGTAGTGCAAAAATTAAAATGACATTATGCAATACTCCCCAGGCTGTGGGACTAGCAAATTGGCTTTGACATTAGAATCAGTGAAGTGTCTCTTTAAGTTGCTCACACATACACAAAACCTCAATGAAGCTACATACTAAACACACCTTTGTACCTAACAAACACACGTTTTTTTCCAATAGCTACCCCCGTACAAGGGGTGTGAGTGCCTTTTGTTGTAAAGAGTTAATGTGTTATCACCTTAATTGAGACAGATGCATTTTTAATGATTGGTCCTTGCTCAAAGCAAGAGAGGCATCAAATTATGCTAAGTAAGTGAAAAATGCTAATGGCTATGGCTCTGGGTCGCTGCTAAAAGACGAACTTTGCAGTTTTTTAATGTCCTTTCCCCTTGGTGGAGCCATTTAACCCACATTCGTTTTATTCCTAAAAAGCTGAAAGGGTTTGTCTGAAATTGAGACAATGCTGGTGTGAAGCCTTACACCCAAATACCTTAGCAATATTGCATTTTCATTATTTCATTCTTGGTATACTGCTTGTTCTTGACACGAAAGAATTTAGTAAACACAGACTGTTCATAGCTTCATGATCCATGATAATATTCACAATCACCAAACAAAACATCTGTTTTCCTCCACAGTTCAGTGGTGTTTATCTCCAAGCTTCAGCTCTGACTGCACTCCTGAGATGGCATTTTAACTCTGTTAACGCCCGCAGAGAATCAGGCAGCTATCAAAGAAGAAGCATTTCAGTGTCGCAGGGACCGCTTGTCAAATATACACACAAATGCAAAACACAGGTATGCAAACATAAGGACACAAATTTGTTTGCACGTATGCAGATGCAGGAAAATATGAATGTACACAGATGGGCAAATAAACACACACACACACACACACACACACACACACACACTCACACACACACACACACACACACACACACACACACACACACACACACACTAATTTCCTGTGCTGCCATCTGTGGGTTGTAGGCGCCTCAGGGGAGTTACAGTATGCTGCAGACTGTGCCACAGTTGGGTGCTAAAATGAACAGCATAGCAGATGTTTGGGTTGCTTTTTAGTAAGTTACTACACTAACCTCCAAGAGAAGACTGCCACTTTACCTCCTGTCATCTAATAATGTCATTTATTTAATGACACCATCACAAAATGGTTGGACAAACAGCTGTGCTCTGGTTATGCTTGCCTCTGTGAAGGATGTGCTGCATACGCTGAAGAAAGTTAAGACCAACAGAAGAGCACCCAGCAGGAGTGCCTGCAACGACAAAATGTTGCTTCTTCACTCATAAACATTATTATTATTATTATTATTTTCCCATCACACGTACATCTGGAGCAAGCCCTCTGATAAGATTTAGGTGGTTCAATAAATGCATTTTTATATAAAACAATATTTTTAACACATTATTTAAAAAAACTGCTAGAAATACAACATTTACTTTTCTACCAATAAAATGTGACAATAACTTTTAAAGGTCCTGTGTGTCAGATTTAGGGGAGTAACAGAAAATAAGAATCATGTTTGATACTCTAAAATATAGTCCTTTTGGTTCGTTTTGTTGCTTTTTGAATTTTAAAGCTGCATTAAATTCTTGTTTGATGGCCACTTGGGGGCAGCATAACAAGCTGTAAACACAGCACTGACATAATACCATGATATAACATTGTTGCTTATTTACACGCAGAGAATATTATTAGCATTGAATTGGAGTCCAGTATTACAATAACTCTTCTTTTTGCTCTGCTTTGGTCTCTACCGATTCTGAGGTAAATGTCTGGCTCTTAACTGCTAAATCTTTCACAGTTCACATATTCGAAGCTAGTTGCTAATTTTTCATTTTAAAATGATTTTACCACTGTATTTGCTGCAATGTTATGATTTCCCCAAAAGATTAGCTGCTGAGACTTTGCCTACAGCTCAAAAACATCTGAGTTTTCCTGCACTCCATTTCTATAGAGGAGGATGGAGAAGACTAATGCAGGGAGGAAAAGGTTTGACAGATTTGATGTGCATACGCCCACTATGACATCACCACCACATTGTAAATAACGCCTCTCAGACAATAGGACCATGTCCTATCAATTCCCAATAGAAATGAGTCCACAGTCTTGCATTAGTCATTGACGGATGACACAGTGAAGCCCCTCTTTCCATTGTTCCTGAACATTACACAAATTAGCTAAGTCTCTAAGCTCACTCCCTGCTGATGTCACCAGAGCTCCTCTGTGAGAAAAGATTAGTTGCTAATATCCTCTGTTTGAAGGAGTAAGTCTTTAAATAACTATTGCTTTGAAGAGTAATATACAGTTCTACTTTTAGGTAGTTCTGTTTGGATAAAAGATTGTATGAGGCTCAAAGTCGTCAAAGAGAAAGGTTTCTTTACTTCTTAAATCTGGAATTTAGCTGTCACTGGAGAAGCGTGCAAGCAAGGATTTAATGTCTTACTCAAGGACGCTTCACAAGGACACATTGGGTTTTTTATACCATTATTGCATATGTGCCCTGAAAAGAAGAGATATGAAGAGTTTGAGTCTTGCAACATCTTGCATAGAAAATATTCCTTAAAGCTGCTATAATGGACTGAAGAAAGAGGAAAGAGGTGAAAGAGGTTTCTCACCGTGACAAACCCATAATGAGAGTAAGAAAAGAAACTTCAATCTAAATTTCCATAAAGACTATGTATACAGCATCACTTGACATAATCTCAAATTAATCTGCCAAGGTGCTCTGTCACTCATACGATGTGTAGAGTGCGACTAAAAAATAACCCTTTGCAACACAATAACGTTGGTTCCGCTATTGAAAGTCCCTCTACACGTTGTGCCTATGTGAATGCTCTTAAAGTACACCTAGGTCAATGAATAAAAATGTTTTAAATATTAAAATGTAAATTATTTTTATCTGTGACTCAAAATTATTAAATAAACTGTATAACTGACTCTGATGGCAGCTACACTCTAACACACAGCTATCGTTAGTGTTGTGGCCACATGCAGCAGCTCTAAAATTTAAAACTGCAGCGTACACAACATTTAGACAAAGTTTAAACTGGCTGGTGAACACAGTGGACTATTCAGTAGCTAAACAACCAAATTTTTCCTGCAGGAGTTGTTGGAGAACGAAACGGATCTAAGAGCAGAGTGAACTTGACTCCAAATTGGTGCTCCATACTTGCAAGATGTGTAAATACACAACTGTTTGCTAAGAAGTTCACCAAAAATATCCATTTAAGTTTGTCAAAATGTGTTAGGATTAGTTTCATTCATTCATTCGTTCTGCTTGCATTTGGTTCATGTTCTAACCCCGAAACCCCACCGGGCACGTCTTTGTCATGTTGCGGCTGCGACGCTGTTTCGGTCCATCCTGCACGCGACTTCAAACCCCACCGGGAGCGGTTCAGAAGCAGAGCGTTTAACGCGCCAGACTTTGTTTACTTGCTCAGATTTGGTCATTTTCCTGGTTTATGTGCTTCTAAATATGCTTCTACATGTGTAAATATGCTACGTAGTTTTATTTATTTAGCTTTTGTCTGTTTTTAAGACCGTCAGTTTGCACGGGGTATTTTAATTTGAAAATCCACTGGATTCTCTATGCTGTTTATGTGTCTGGCTTCCGCTAGCTTGAGGTGCTCTGTGTAAATTAACGCGGGCTGCTGGCAGCGCCTGTCAAAAGTAGAACAGCAGCGTATCCGTTCATATCCCAGCCTGTTTTTTTTCGACCTAGCCTTAAGTATTCGGATTCTGCCTCAGCCTAGCCCTTTAACTTTGTTTGTCTGCCTGGATTTGAGCATTTCTCAAGTAAAAACTCTTTACCTAAAGTTTGCCTCCTGAGTTGTGCATTTGGATTTTCTTTTTGAACCGTGACAACAGTTATCTTACTTTAATATCCATTTTGTACATGAGCTACTTGAGTTACTTGAGTTGTCTCAAGGTAGGTTGTGCTACTAGTTATTTTTATAAGGAGACTGTAGCTCTACCAAAATGGTAAATATCTTTTGGCACAAATCTCTTCAAATATACCAGACCACTCATGGATCATCTCACGAAGCCACATACTGTATGACATGCTTCAAACTTTTATGTTTGGTCCATGATTGAGTTCATATGACACAATGTTTTTGTCTCTCCTCTCCTGTCATTCTCCACTGTATGCTGTCCAATGTGAGCAAAGTAAATCCAAAAAAGCAGAAATGTACAATCCCCTCTCTCAACAAATCATTAACCCCTTGCACAGTAAAGCCTCACTCATCGATTCCAGACAACCTTTTGTCAGATTTGATTTTTGAACCCATTTCTCACAGTCCTTTAAAATGTACAAGGTACACACACTGTGGATCAGCAGACAAGGGTACCACACTGTGTGTTTGAAGTGATGGGCTGACTACCACTGAAGGAAAAGAGAAATAATGAAATCAACACTCTCTCAATTGGAGGAACACTCAATCGCTCACAATAACTTTCACTGTGACAAGTCAAGCTAAACAAATTAATGTTAACAAGTGGGGCTTGTCAACCTCCTGCGACCAGTACATGGTTTCATTTCCATGCAAAGGTTGGAGAAGTGACAGTTGTGGACAGAGGGCTTGACCCCAGTGTGTGCGGGAACGTCAGGATGAGGTTAAAGGTCAGAGGGCAGGGGCTTTGGGGTAATAAGGTCAGACAGTGATACATTACTGTAGTCTTAATGCAAACTACTCTTCAACTGGTGGAAACCAAAGAAGAGCAGGGGGTTGACTAATATTATTGTAAGAGATACAAGTCAGTGATATGTCATCAAAACGTGATCTTCTTGGTTTTTCCTCTGACCTATGATCTTTTTATCATTCACTTACATATATCTGTTTCCTTCAACTTTTCTTGTTGGGTTTTCAATATTGAAAATGTAACATTAGATTCTGTTCATTAATCTGAACAGAATCTAACATCGATGAGCCCTCGCACTGTTAAACCCTTCAATCTTTAAAACACATGGAAGTCCATGACATAACATAAGCCTTTGACAGATACTGGCTTTTTGGCAGTCAAGCAATAACATGTTTCAAATTACTTACTCAAAGTTATATCATTGTGCTTGCTTCAGTCACTCCTTGCTAAAGGTACCCTAGTGGTTCAGAAAAGGATGCAGAAATACCAGAGGAGCATAAAGGTTATTTAGTGACCTTTAACCTCAAGAATGACCTCAATCACATCTGAGTCTGAGGTACAACTAATAATAATGAGTAATTATGGTTGTTAGCAATTGTTGAGGGAGAGGGAGAGGTAAGGAGAGAGAGAGACCTGGCCACTGATCCATCTTTTATCAATAAATCTGAAAGGTTACAAGCTTTAGTGAAAGCATTCGTCATTATTTATCCCCAAATTTCCACCTAGCGAACACAATCTGACACACTTCACAGGCTTTTTCTTGCTGCTTATGCCCCACACATTGTCACACATAATTTGGAGATTTTTGTTTGCAGACAATGAAGTAATTTGCCAAATACTGTTTACAAAGCATGTCACTGAAAATCTGACATGGCGCATAGCTGATGGATCACAGTTGGTCGCTGATAGGTACAAAGCTGTTGCGGTGCATCTGGAGCTTTTTTTTTTGAAACAGTTCTTAATTAGAGGGAGCATCTGGACGAACCAGCCGGGAAAAGAAAATCAAACTTCAGGAGGCGATGACATTTTTTTAAAAGGCTTTACTTACAAGACAGAGCTGAGACAGATTAGTTTTTATTTGTACCAAAATGTGCTGTGATGCTGAACAATTTTAGTCTAGTCAATTTTATTTATACAGCCCAATATCACAAATCAGAATTAGAGTCAGCTTTACTGGCCAACTATGTGTGCACATACGAGACTGGACTACTATGACAATACACAAGTATGTGACCAGCGACAATGAAAAGTGAAGATACAAGTATTTCTATAAGAAACTGGCTTTAGGTCTGGTTGTTTTGGTGTACAGTGCAAGTTGGAACTGGTTGTGTCCACAGTGTGATGGGTCTGTAGTGATGTTTCCTGCCTGTATTCCTGACTTTGGGTATGTATAAGTCCTGAATGGAGAGCAGGTTGGCACCACTGATTTTCTCTGTAATCCTAACTGTCCATTGTAGTCTGTTCTTGTCCTGTTCGGTGGCCGCCCCAAACCAGACATTGATGGATGTGCAGATAACAGGCTATAGGATTATTGCCGAGTAGAACTGGATCAGCAGGTCCTGCGTAGGTTGAACTTCCTGAGCTGGCAAAATCAAGGGGATTTACAGCACCCTCGATCCTTAGACTGTCAATCTGAGAAAGAAAAAAAACGTTAAGAAACCTCAAGAAGAACAACAGAAGAGGGATCCCTCTCCCAGGACGAACAGACATACAATAGATGTTTAGAATAGACTAACACAGTAAAATTACAGTATTAGAAGAGGGCAGACAAGAGAAGTGGCTGGACCTCCTGGAAGATGAAGATTCAAATGCAAAATATCTGGAATGAAGCATCGACAGCCAGTAGATGACAGTTTTAGAAAGTTCACAGTATTCTCAGGCAGGACAAACTTGGACTAGAAGTTCTACGCTTAACAGGTTCATTCTGGCCAGAAGGAGAATGACTAACTAACTTAAGCTAAGGCAAAAAGATGAGTTTTAGATGAGCTTCGAAGCTGCAAGCAGATAGTCAGTCTTTCATTTTATTATGCTGTTATTTTTTGCCTCAACTAAAGATTCCTCAGAACAATACTTTCTATTTGCATATGCGGTGAAAAATAAAATTGTGACCCTGAGACTGATGAAAGTAATGGGCCCTGGTGTGGGCAACAAGACTGACAAGCCTGAGTATGAGAACCAGTTCCTCAGACAACAAGACTTAGCAATTATCTCCACCGCAGGCCAATCAGACACACTACGCTGTACCACGAAGCCTGCAATCAATCTCCAATGCTTGTAATGAGAAACATATTTTTCTCTGCCAGTGAAAAGATAATCAGCAGCTGAACGGAAGGGTCAACAGGTCCCCTCTACTAGGATGTAGTGAAACAAATAACACAAATCTCTATCAGCCTCCAGAGCTGCACAGCTCCTCAAACAAGGTTACCTTCAAACCTGGAGACCCTTAACTCAGCTGCTGGCTGTGGTATCGATCAGAAAATGTGTGTGTGTGTGTGTCTGTGTGTGCAAAGTATCTTAGCCTGTAGTACCAGCAGTTTTCATATGTACCCTATGTAAAGTTTGCATTGATTTGAATATGTGATATAAGACTGTACACAACATACTTCACTCTCTTACACTTTTCAGTCTATGTGCCTGTTCTGCCTCTAGAATGTATCCTAATGTCACTGAGGGAGAGAATGAAGGTTACTAAGTGCTGTCAAAATGTGCTGAAGAGAGCAACACATTTTCATGTAATTACCAGATTAATAAATGGACTAAATTTTGAACAAAATCTCAACATTTTGGTGCAAAAAGCATAGCTTTTAAGATTAACCTGAGGAAAAAATGTTGAAAAAATTATTCAAGTGAATACATTAGAGCCACGTGTTGTTAAAAATTAGCGTTTTGGTTCACTCATTATTCATTTCACTGCTTTTTGAAGTATGAAATAAGTGCACTGTACTTGGATGCATAATTTACTTACATACTTACTCATTATACAGAGTGAATGTATATCTAGTACAATCAGACATGCCTATATCGCTCAATGTGGCTTTAATGAGATGGAGTATTTCTCTTCAAAATGGTTTCTAATATAATCTTACACACAATACCAAGATAGTGGAGTTTAAAGTAATAGTGTAAGACTTTGGAAGTACTTGCTTTTTGGCTGACAGCATGGATCCCACACTCTTATGAACAGCCAGCAGCTAGTTAGCTTAGCTTAGCATAAAGACTGGAAACCAGTACTACTTAAGCTCACTAATAAACACGTTATCTAGACTAGAGGCAGATTTGTTTTCTTATTTACAAAAGAAATAAACAACATGTTAGTTTTGTTACCTTTTAGAAAGAGCCGGACTACTTTTATATACATTATCATCAAACACAGAATCAGAATATTGAGCAAAATGAGCAAATGTTAACATTGCATTTGAAGAGAGCCAGGCTAGCTCTTTCCCCCTCATTTCCGGTCTTTGTGCTAAGCTAAGCGAACCGACTGCTTGCTAATATTTACTGTACATCAATGAGAGTTGTATCATCTACAGTAACTCTACAATAAAGTATTTTACCTGAATCTCAAACTATTTCTTTAATACATTTCGCCATTAAAGCTTCTTCTGTATTGTCAGTTGCAGCTCTTCAATGCTGTTTGTATAATTCACTTTCCCCTCAGACACTGAAAAATGTACCCGACACTCTGAATCCTACTGTGCGGTTTAATTGATGATCATTTAATTGATAATCAACTCATGATTGCATACAAATAGCTTTGCATTATTTAATATCTGCAATAATAAGGTTCATTTTTAAGGTTATATAATCCCTGTGGTGTGTCTCTGCATGTTCAAGTGTGTGTGTATATGCATGTGTATGTCTGTACGGGTGTGTGGAAGTTAATGGAGGTTGTTTTATTCTGTCATTGTTTGTGAGATGGAGGTGAAACCAATTTTGGATAATTGGAATCAGTAATTGAAATTTATGTTGCTACTTAAATTCCCTTCTCCAACTTTTATTTGGCCAATTAGAAGAATAAATGTGTGCTCCAAGTTTCAAAGTGGAAAAACATTAAATCCTATAAAGTGAGGCAGAAAAACATGTTAAATAATACAACAAATCCATTAATTACGCTCTTCTGTTTTTTAGTGGGAGAAAATTCAATATCTCATTTCTCATATCCTGCTGAGTGGCCTTTGAAGCTTGTATGTGTTTTTTTTTCTCTTTTGTAATTACAAGACTAATTCTTCCACAGTTATGAATAGTTTGCTACTGAACAGGTTGTCCTTATATAATCTCCCAATTGTTTATTTATTCAAGTTACAAAATATGAAGCCAAAGAAAATATTCTCTTTTAAAGTAGCGATAACCAGAAGTTTTTTGTTTTTACCTTTTGTGGGATAAGTTAAACACGTTTGTGTTGGTGCTTGAAGCCACGGACACAAAGAAGCGCATACAAATAACGACAAATACAAAGGGTGGACAGGATTTGTTTTAAGGTGACCTCAGTGTTCATTTGACCTCTCGTGACTCCCAGTTTATGACCTGTGAAAGGATACAAAGGCTTCTGACCATAGACATAAATCCATATTAGGCACTGTGAAGGGGATAATTGGACAAAACCCATCATTTATTATTGAAGGTTTTGAGATGCTACATTTTATATTTGACAGTTGATCTATGTTAAGGACAAATTGCTTGTGCACTGAGATGTGTTAGCAGTAGTGGTGCTTAAAGACCCTAAAAACCTTTTTTCTTAATCACCTTCTCATTGTGAGCAGTGGAGTTCTATATGTTCACAAAATGTTTGGCCAAAGTTGGGACCGTGATGATAAGCTATTTCTGTATTTGTTTTCTCACTGGTTTGAAGGGGGCGGGGCTCGATTGAATCAGAGTGTGAAGAAAATTGTGAGATAGTTGGAATCAAATGTGACTGAACCTTATCCACAAAGATCTGATAAAGCAGTTTAGCTGACCTTCTGAGTGTTAAACTCTTTATAAATAATGAAGGATGTTTTTTTCCAAACTCTCATTTGCCATGTTTCAATACAAATATAGCCTTTCTGTGTGAAGTTTGCATGTTCTCCCCATGTCTGCGCCAGTTCTCTCTGGATACTCGGGCTTCCTTCCACAGTCCAAAGACATGCAGTTAATAGGTTAATTAGTGGCTCTAAATTTCCTGTAGGTGTGAATGGTTGTTTGTCTCTATGGGCCCTGTGATGAACTGGCTGACTTGTCCAGGGTTGTCCTCGTCCACTGGAATAGGCTCCTGCCCCTCACAACCCTGATGAGGATAAGCGGTTACAGAAAATGGATGGATGACCGATCAGCTGTTTTTCATTGCTCCCATGGCTCTATTACACATTATTGAATGAAACAAACAGAAATGTATTCAAGTTCCAAGAATTCATATTTCCATCATGTTTTCCGCATTTTTTTTTTAGTTGAGGTTCGACTGGTGCTCTTTTAATTACATCATCTTGTTGTGTCCTCTTTTGACTGGATAATCTGTGCCACCTACTGCTTATCTCATGAACCAATCCTAATATTTGCATAATGTTAGTGGATAAAATATAATATTGGAAACACAGCCATTCTTACTTAGGTTGTCTACTGGTAGTAGTTCATAGAGAACTTTTTGAAAGTTTTGAAACCAAGATTTCAGGCTTTAAACCTGATGTAATCTCTCTAACATCTTCCCCACATAACAGCACATATGTAGAGTTTTGATGACGTTAGAGATGGAGGGATAATACATGCACACTACAGGTTTCCCATATATTACAGTCAATCTAACATCAAATTAGCAGGAAATCACACGAGGTGTTGCTGGCACAAAGCAACTGTTGACAGCTGAAGTTTTTTGCCACCACTGGCAGGATGTCATCTCATGGAGCCTTGTTTTTTATTGTTCACACAGTCTGGAGCAGGATAATTGTCATGCATTGGAAGCAGGAGAGCATGACAGGCAAAGATAGACAGGGAGACACACCATATATAAGCTGTAGTACATACTGACAGAGCTACTGCCATTTGTCTCACCCAGAGCGGGACAGGCCAACTCTGTCTTTTGATCAATGTTTTTTTTTTTTCATCACTGTGTCTTTCTCTCCCTTTACACCTCACTTTCTGTCTGTGTTCTGTCCATCTTTCTTTCTTACTGTCTCTTTCCTTTTTTTCCCCATTTTACACACTACTTTTTTATGTCACCTCTTTTCATATCCCTCCCTTTTTCTGAAATATACTTTTCCTTTTATAGTCTCCGTACACACCACACACAGACACATTAGCATTTATACATGGCTATTAGGTGGTCAGCAAGGTTGTAAAGTACATAATATAACCTTCTAAATCAGGATTTTCAATTAAATGAATCCTTTGTTCAGATATGGTTACACTATAAAGAACACAGGGTATGATAACAATAAGTTTGTCTTTAATTGATTTGGAGTGATGAGATCGACTCTGGTAATTCTGTGTGCTAAAAATGTAGATTTGGTGTTAGAGAACAGAACAGCCTTGCTCATCAACATTTGGCTTTTAAATTAGGGTTTTTTTGGGCAACACCAACCTTTTAACAGCTAACAGAGAATGCAATGTCTAATGGACGTTTTAATTTTTGCATATAAACCTATCCATTTCTGTTTATAAAAGCATAATTTGCATCCTAGGTTTGTTGTTGTGTGGCCAGTTAGTAGCTAGTTAGTTAGCTAGTCACTGTGTATTATCACTTTTAATTAACTGGTTTTCAATTAAATTTTGTTTTTTTACTGTTCTTTCTCTCTGTTTTTGTGCTTCTTGAAAACAGTGAGCAAAAACTGCATGGTTTGGCTGATGAATTCTGAAAATGCTTGGAAAATTAGACGTAGTGATGAAAAAGTAATGGCTGGGGGAACAAAACGACATGACCATAGAAGTGGTCTGTTAAATGCACCTAATCTTCCATTAGGACCTATTATAAAGCTATGACTATGTTTGGCATGATTGAATGCTAGGACCTTTAATAGAGCTCTTCATGTTTTCATCCCACATCCTCTAAAAGGTTTGAGTGGTCTTGGTTTCCAGTGCAGCACTTGACGATACTCATGGAAGCTGCAAGTCCAGACCGAGCTGAAATGATCATAAAACCTAAACATGGCCTCTCAGGTGAAGTAACCACATAAACAACATACAGTAGATACTTTACAACTTCTAGTTTAAGTGCTTCAAACTCCTTTTTTTTAATTGCCTGCATCATATTGCTCACATAGGTATTGCTATATTATCTCCTATCTGTGTAAAAACAAACAAATAAAAACAAAACAAAACACAAGAATCAAAATCAATCAAAAAACAATTTCTCCCTGCAGTAATATGTGGTAATATCTGAGTGAAAGGGGTGAGATGAGAGCGATGAGAGTCAGAGCAAGTTCAAATATTCCTTCACACACACACACACACACACACACACACACACACACACACACACACATACACACATATTGCTACACCTGCACTGCGAAAATATAATGTCAAATATGTCTGGATGTGTTAACAGCAACACCTCTAGAATTCCTGTACTCGACTGAAGTGTATAGAAAACATAACGGGGGGGAAAAACACTGCATTGCACCAATGTTGCGTTAACACAGCAGAGTTGTATGAAATGGAAAAACACAGCAACACATCCCAGAGTGATGGCAGATGAGAAGTTTGAGTGCAGAGAGGTGTGGAATCACACCTGTGACCAGGAGCTGTTTACCATTTCTCGCAGCTTTACCCAAGACCTCCATACTGTGTGAGGACAACCTCAGGGCTAAACTCTAACTTTTTTTTTGGTCTTTTTGAAGTAACAGAACTCTTTTCTACCTTCTAAAACAATTCACCTGGTGAGACTGTTTTCACAGAACTAAGTAGGAAGAAGAAGGAAGAAAGCTGAAAAGAACGAATGAAAAAGTTGAGTGGTGGCTTTTGAACTCTGACACTTAACTGACCTTGTGGCATCATGGATCCACTAAACAAGCGTCCCTCTCATGAGATTAAGCCTCATAACCATTTTGATCTTGTTGACCGAAGAGGACCCCCCCACTGGGACACAGGGTGACCCTAACATGCCCTTAATGCTCCGTTCTGATGAATTGACCACTAAAGGTCACCAAACAAGAAAGTGCTTCTTCATAGCAAATTTGCACATGCACATTTAACCGTCAAATTTGGAAACATTTACCAAACACATGATCTGATGTACCATCTGTCTGACTTCCTTCATTTTGCTTTAGCAAAGAGAAAAACAATAGCTTAGTTTACAGACAGTGCCCACTATTTTAGTATAAGACACAGTTGTGCTTGTTTACTGAATTTTTAATTAAAACAGATTGAATTACAGATTAAATTTTTCATTTCTACCCGCATTGTAACAGTAGTTACATTTTTGAATAACAAGTGGTGGTCCAGACAGAGGGATTTTGGTTTAAATGACGAGTGCAAAGACTTAGAGTTTTACCACATCCAATGAAACTCAGTCAACACATCAGAACAGATATGCCTTATTCATTGCATTTATGGATGTGACATTCTACCACCAAACACAACGTCCTTCTGAAGTGATAAAATAAGTTATGGTGCTTTTCATTGTATGTCAGGGGTTTTATTGTTGTTTTTGCAGGTTACTTTTATTCCTGCAGCCCTGACTTTAAGTCAAGTACAACCAAACAGAGAACCCTGACACACACACACACACACACACACACACACTGACAAACACACTTGACATCGCCTCCTTGTCATGTTTGTGGTGAGAGGAGAACTCCCTGATCAAATCAAAACAAAATGATTTGACTTTTTTCTGTGGACACAGCAGAAGAGAAAAAAGTAATGGTCCATCCACACATGCGTGTTGATTCATCTGTGCACCCACACACACTTTCTAGTTCACATACACACATACAGGTACACACATCATTATAACATGGCACCACCATATGAGGCTATTTCAGTGACAGATCTACGCTTAGCACTCCTCTGTCATCAGCTCTGTCATATTGCATGGTTGCTATGACAACCACAGCACAATGTCAAGTAAAGAGAGGAAGGTAAAAAATAAGGTCTTAGTGCACGGCATCCTACTATTTAAAAATGAGACTGCGTTGATTAAAACATATGGCACATACTGTACATGCTTATGAACTTGGTTAATTAATGAATATGTGACAAGTCCTACCATATCTGACAGGCTGATATGTCTTTAACAAGCAGTTAAAGTGCCGTAAAATGCTTTTGACAGTATTATGGTATATCATTGTTGGTATGTACCAATAAAACCCTGCACTCTGACCTTGTGTGTTTTTTCTCCATCCAGGGTGGCTGTAAAAAAAATGGCTTGATATTGGCTCATAAAACTGACAAGGCTGCTGCTGCATTAGAAAAACAAGAGATTTTATAAGGTGAAAATAGGGCTGTAAACATCAGTGTTTGTGAAGGTTCCTATAGCTCCATCCTGGTGAGAACTAATGTGTTAACAGCTGGTCACACTAGAAGTTAAAACATTTCCAATGGAATCGCTGTGACCTTTGAATTCGGTCACAGGGCTGAAGTATATCAGCGGAAATTTGTGTCGAATTTTATTTTGGTGAACTTTGACCCACAAATTTACACCTTTGACCAGTAGCAAGCCGTCATGACATGACTGCTCTGAGGGCATGAGAGAGTCAGAAAGTCCAGAAGCTAGCTTACACCATACAGTTTAATTTACTATCCTCTGTTGGAGAAAAAAAACTTTCACAAAAAGTAATGGTTTACAGACAGTTGAGTTATGAGACAGGAGTGGACGGTACATTTTTTGAATAAACTTTTATTGTCCTGTTAGCAAACCAAGCTAAACTAACAAGATACCAAGTTTGCTAACTGAGTAGCAAGTGGCAAGCTTGTTAGCTTTGGTAGCTTTATTTTCCTTTATTTTCCACTCTTCAAAACATTTTATTAAACAAAATAGTGTACAATGGTGAACAAAATACCGAGGCAAGTTAACAGAAATCAGCCAGCTAGTGAATTAGCAGTCAGCTCACAAGCTACAGTAGTTCAACAGTTAACTTCAAGTCATCACAGCATCACCAAGGTAAGATGCACAAATGAGTTACTACTTTCTGGTGAGACCAAGGGTTTATGGAAAGCCAGGTAGTTCAACTATACGTGGCTTTCAACGCATAAACAACACGTAAACAGCGTGTTGGAAGTCACATATATTTGAACTAGCTGGCTTTCCATAAGGGCTTTTCACTGTCTCTTGCTCCTTTAAGGGCTAGTTTAAGTTAGAGCTTGGGGTCAGATTTGCCTTTTAAGTTGGGGTCAGGTTTTAAGTAGGTTGGTCATGGTTAGGGGAACGAATGTAGTCAACTGAAGAGTGACGAAATTGTATATACGTATGGATGTGCGTGTTACTATAATCAGTACTTGTGAAAAGGGGGTCCTTCACAGTCCTCATTAGCATTGTAAAGACTGAGGCCATCTGATCCTTGCATCCTTTTAACCTCTGGGGTCATAAGAGAGCTGGTGTCAGAGCTTTGTGTGGACCAAACCGTCTGTGTTCAGGCGGCTTTGAACATCATTCTATAATCTATGAAATGACCTAGGCCATATGTCAATGATAAACATGTGTCTTTTTAGTTGAACTTTACATCATTGTGGCTCTTACTGTATTTACCTTGTAAATCTTATGAAATCTGGACGGTTCAAAATAAACTCAACACATATCATCTCTGACAAAATTATCACAGGCATGTAAGCAAATCTCTTCTTGTTGCTATCCCATGTCGGCAATTTTGATCTTTTAAGATCGAGATTTTTTTTTTTTTTTTTGTTACCAATAAATACTGTATATTGCAGAATGAAATGAAACAAAATGAAACCATTCAACTGGACTGTGATGGGTCATCTTCTCCTTGTAAAGCCATTTTTTCCTCTGTTGTATGGCAATCGTGGGGACAGTAAATTTTTTATTGGTCACTTTGGACAAAGATTGGGACCAGCAGGGTACAAAAGGCATGGCCAGTTGATCAAGCAATCAATCACATTTATCTCTGTATATATCTACAGACGCCATAGGTCCCCCTCCTCCTCTTCCACGGACTTCGCCATGTTGAACCACCATAATTCTACAGTAGCCCAGAACAGACAAACTAAAAACTGGCTCTATAATAAAATTGCTACAACAACTGTCAGCAAATGACAAAAAATTGTTAAAATAGACATTTCTGTCTATTAGAAATCCTTTCTGATCTGCTGTATAGATTTACTTAATATACTGTAGATCTGTGTTCTTTGGGATATTCCAAATTACTGTATGTTCTACAATCTGCACTTTATTGAGCATATTGACTGCAAGGCCAACCACTGCCAGTTAGCTAGCCACACCCTTAGCCACAGAGGGCCCCAAATCAATACCGTGTGCCTCTTCACTACATGGGTTTAGGGCCCTGTTGTTATGGACGCAGTGTAGCGCTCACAAGGCATCCAAAAGTCAATGTGGGCTCCTCCTGTCATGTAAAGGAATTGATGTCAACAAAACATTTATGTGTATTTTCCTGTTGTTTGCCTGTTCATGATTAGAATTTCCCCAGCAACCAAAAGGCTAATCACAGGTAAAAAAAAAAAGAAAACTCAAAGTTAAGTTAATTCTCCTGTATACAATGACATCTCAACATGTGTCTTATCAATTTTGTGCCTTTTTTTTGTTGTTCCAGATGGAGCCATTGTTCAGTGTTTTTCTGCTGTGACCACACCTCAGGTTGGCACACTGACATAAGAAGCACCATAATATCCAGACATAAGGAGGATCAGGGACACAATGGACACTTCCTTATCTTCCTGGCAGGCAGTAGCTTGTCCTCCGTCAGGATTAGACAGGGAAAAGGGGGCACCAGCAGCTGGAACCAGGAAGTGAGACGCCACGCGACATCACAGGCCCCACTTCGAGCTCAGTGGCGTATGACTAATCTTGTGTCCTCTGACCGAACACGCTCTGTCTCTTACACTGCTTTATCACCATGTGTGGGGGGGCAGATTAAGGCCACATTAATTCACAACAGGGAAGCCCTTTTAAACCCAGCCGGTGCACTGATAAAAATCGAAAGGGGCTATGCTCCGCCAAGGGGAGGATGTGCACGTGAAAGATGAAAAAGAAGAGGAGTGGGAGGCAGGAAGAGAGTTGGTGAAGTATTTTTCAAAAGATGAATCCAGTGCCTCCCAGTCATAAAAAAAAAAAGATTAATGGCATTAGCATGAAGATAATTATGGTGAGATTTTATTAGTTTAGTTATTTTTGCAAAACACTCCCACAGCCAGAAAATAGTGTATTTGTTTGTCATAACGGATCTTTTGAAGCCCAAACTGAGCAAATGATACAGATCAAAAGGGCTCCAGATGGCAAGGCTTCCAGGATAACAAAAAAACAGAGCGAGAACGAAATTCACTGAAATAACTGTTGCAAATTAATGAGGTACCCTTATTGTTGCTAAGAAATGCTAGGCCTACTGACTACATAATTACACCTTTTACACCTTTAGTTCCTTCATGGTTTATCCAGTCCTGACACCTTATTTTCAGCATAACGCCATGGATGGCAATGTCAGGTAATCAGACGGTGGGTCAGCCACTCAAATATCTCCACAATTGAATGGATTGCCATGCCCTCATGGTCCCCAGAGGGTGGATCCTACTAACTTTGATTATCTCCTGACTTTTCTTCTAGCACTTGAATAAATGCCAGCAGCTCGATGCTTGGTGTAGTGATCTGCTATGATTTTTTTTTTTGTGAAAACCAGAAATGTCAAAGTGAGTGACAGCGCGTTTAGTGACTGGCAGGTTTTCTGTCACTTTTTAAAAATTGAACACCGGTTTGAATGACCGAATGCAATGTATATTTTCGGAGTGTGGTATTTTTACCAACTGCGACACAGTGGCTGGTGTTGTTTCCACCTTGTGGATCTCTCTGTGTGTGTGTGACATGATTGCAAAATGTGGTCCTACTGTAATAGGTACTACCACAGAGGTGGTTTTGAGTACTTTGGCAGGTGTTTGTAAGTCTGTCTCTCTGAAGACAGATTTTGTCAATGCAATCGCACCAGAACCATGCACGATGCAACCATGAAACTTTACAGGTGTGTAGTTGAGATAAAAATGAAGATCTATTCCAAAGATGGGTGTAATCCGACAGTTATGACTATGACTGTGAATGTTTTATTGTGTGACGCTCTTTGTGTTCCATTATGCTTATATGAAAAGTGCTATACAAATATATATATAGCATTGTGGCTGCTGTGATCTGATGACAAGATGGTCTCTAGTTTTGGTTTATATACACTATTTTTGTAACATCAATAACAGTATCTGCATGCTTGGCCAAGCATGGCCCTAGCTCTTATCCGTAAAGCCGAGGGATGATGTGTCCTTGTGCTTCTCACCCTGCCTTTGAAGTTTTAGGTTAAGTCTGTATACTGAAGTGTGTGTATGTGTATGGACGAGGCTGGCCTTGTGCCCCCCTGTAATCCTGTTAAGCACCTGGACAATGGAGGAACAGCTGGCTTGGCCTTCCTGCACTCTGCAGCATATGAGTGGAGGAGAGGATGATGTGCGCAGCATTCAGATTGGTAACTAAAAATGGAAAAAGATGGACAGAGATGGAGATCTATGTGTCTTTTTATCTATCTTTTTCTACCTATCTGTCTGTTTTATCTGTCTTCCTTCCTCCCTTGGGTCACCGGTGGTGCTGTCTTAGCCCTGGCGTTCCACCCATTCTCATGGTTAAATACTGGCACAGATGTTGTGGAAAGATTGAGAGGCCCACTTGTGCCATTAGTCCAGCAGCAGGGCCTGGGAGCAGCAGGGGAAGACTTCTCTAATCAGTTTTATTGGAGCTATGCTATTGGGTTAACACAACAGGGAGAGGCCCAGAGCCCAGCAACACTCCAGAGTAAATGTGTACGTGCAGACAGAAGGTGTCTGTGTATGTTTACACCCTAAGGGTATAACTCAGATAATAATGTCTCCCTACCTGTCTGTCTCTTTTATACACACATACGCACACACACACACACACACACACACACACTGGTCAGGGTGGAACCTGAGACCCAGCTGTGTGGTAGATGAGCACCAGTTGTGATCAAATAACTGCATGGGTTCACATCTCACACTAGCAGCTCTGTAAGCGCAGCGGTGCATTGAGCTAACTGTCAGCATGCTAACCTTGTTGATGTTTAGCAGCTTTAATGTTTCACATGTTATCTTTGTTCAGCCTCTTAGCATGATAACATTAGCTAATTAGCACATATTATTATATTATCATTTCACAACCTAAATAAAATCACCAAAGTCAGGAGGATTCATCCTCTGGGGACCATGAGTCTGGATTACAATAAGATTTTAGCAACTCATCGAGTAGATGTTATGGATATGGATATTTTATAGGATAAATGAAATTTTGACCTGCCGGGGGCACTAGAGGAAAAGTCAGTGGATCAAAGTCATTAGAGTCATCCTCTGGTCACCACGAATACCAGTACCAAATTTCATGACAATCCATCTAATAGTTGTTGAAATATTTGGACCAAAGTGGCGAACAAACCAAGAGACTGAGATCTCTATCCTTAGAGCCATGGCAAAAAAACAATTGAATGTACAAACTAGCTTAGACCAGTCAAATTTAGAAAATCTTGTCTTGGATTTGAGTCATTTTGTCGGACTAACTGTCACTTCTTGCAAGAGGTAAATGTCATTCAGTGGAACAAAGCTTTTCCACATTCATACACACTGCTCAGCAGTCAAAGAAAAGCTGTCAAGAGAAATCTGAACCTGGGTCTCAATGCCTGAGGACAACTCCATCCTTATGGGCTACTTGACCCTCCCTGGCCAACGTGGTGTGAGGTCAGCTGGTCAGACGCCAGTTTGGCTGCTAGCTTATTGAGTAAAAAGGCTGTCAGGGTCTCATATTCCCCCCCGGTCATGCTGCATGTAGTGGTTAAGTTGCTGTATATATTGAATAGCCAGCGAGGAGTGGGTAACAAAGCCTCTGGGTTTCTGGTCACAATGGTTCAAGACAGATCCAGAAATGTTGCCATTTGCTTTTCTTAATAGCCTTGTTCAATGGAGCAATGAAAAAGAAAGTGTTAGCAACTGATTCAACAGTGATTTGACTTGCTTTAATGGCTGCCTCGGTTCGTTTGACGCCAAGCTCTGAATGGTTTCATTATTGCACATTTTGTCTGTTTGTGTGTGAATTTGTGAGCTTGTGTCTACCGTGCTTTGGCTGGCTACTCAAAGGGAATATAACTAAGATTGGACATTACAACACACTGTTTCTACAACAACTCACTAATGAATGATTTTTGCCCAACTGGCAGTCTGCAAATTATGAACAAAAGGTCCCTCTGTGTTCCATTAAATGGATCCCAGTTTAGTTGTTTTGTCTCTTCCTTACTTTTGTGGGCTGACCGCCTTTTGTTTCTCTTATAACGCTGTTCATAATTTGATAATTAAATGACTGGAATCACTCGGGCTCTCTTTTTTTTTTTTTTACAGAGTCAGTCATTTTGCTTCAACAATCGGGATCAGGAGACAATGAGTGGAGGAGAGATAGTCATTATGAGGATTGGATCTGAACACTGGCCTCCTGCAAAGTAATTAGACAGTAATGAATAGTTACAATGTAATTACTAGAACAAAAAACAGAAAAGGACGTTGCTTTTCAATTACCATCACGTACCATTATTTCCCCTCGGCCTTTAGCTCTGTGCTGTAAGTAGCACTCTAATCGTGTTTTTACCTAGATGAATGGTTCAGAGTGTTAAATAATGTATGGGTTATGCCTATTGAGAGCTGTGTGTCGGTCGCCCTCAGGCTCTTCTCACGCCATTGGCTTTGAGACGCCAAGCTGTCTACTCTAGCAGAAATGCGGATGTTTTGCATTGATCTTTCCACACATGGCGTGACATCTAAAAGTCACATTAAAAGCAAACTTTTTCACCACAGGTGGTTGAGAATTGATTTGGTCTTTTGACAAAAGCCAAGCTGCTAATTGGAAACTGACATCCGAGCCTATTAGCATGTTTTCCTACTTTGGTTAAAAAAAATGCGCTGCAAGCATGTCAGCTCTGTTTCTGACTTCCCTGAAAGAGAATCTGGTGCTGGTTTGAACTTCATAACCGTCATCCTAAAGAGTCATAAATGACATTGATGAAGGACACTCTCAGATCATCATAAAAGCTCTGAGATCTACACGTCCTATAGGTGGTTTCGTGCCTTTCTGTTGTATCTTGGATGCGTCTACGCTGCTGCACTTAAAGGCAACTTTATGAGAGAAAGTGAGAGAAAAGTTTCTCTGATAACTTATTGAGCACCAGTTTGTTGGTATTCTGCAGGGCAGGCCTTTGAGCACAGAACAAATGCGTGATCATCGTTCCTGATTAGATCAGCTCTCTACCCATGACGCACTGCTCCGTCTGTCGTCAAGGATACTGTGGCCTTTGAACATCTCAGTGAGGGATTCACGCAGCTATAATTACCTGTTATACCTAAAACTCTGAGAATTTTCTTTTTAAAAGTTTATACTCGAATTGACTGTAGAGTCAATACTGAAATGGATCAGAGCTTCACCTAACAAGTTTCTATTTTCAGAGAGGAACGTGCGAAGTGGCCAATTTTCTTTCGATCACAGCCATATAGGGCATTATGCAAATGTGGTGTTTCAGGCTGCCTTTGAAGTGCAACACTTTCCCCCTGCAGCAAGCTATTTTTGGTTAAACTTTGACTGACTGGCAAGTCACACTGACGGACTTCACCATAAAATATGAAATGACCAGTACGGCTGTTTGAACCCACCCTAAAGTTAACTACTTGTCAAAGAAATATAACATGCAAACTTACAGGTATGACACAACTCTGCTGCTGTATTGCCTGTGCAGTTGTCAGACATCAAAGACGATGAAGCAGGCATTTTGTTTGTGCAATATTCCTCATATGATTTCTGATCTGTAAAGGTTCAAATCCCACGTCTATTAAAGTTATACAAGTCTCTTCCATTTTATATGAGAACATGAGCCTGTCCAGTGTACACAGAGACAACAGAAGAGGGTGATGAAATGGAGGAGAGATGATAGAAAGTGGGTGATATGAACAATAAAAAAGATGGTGATGGGCCATAAATGACCACAATAATGATGTCACCCTCAGCAGAAACGTCATGCATCTCAGATCAACTTTCCTTTTAGTGAAAAGTGGAGGAATGAGATGGAAAATGTCTTGTTTTTGTGTGTGTTTGTGCATTGTGGACACTTCAGCTCTCTGTATGGGTGTCCGTCAGCAAATCTGAGCTTATGGATGATCACAGTCGCGGTTTAACCAGAGTCTGGTAATGTTGCTAATCCCATTCTCAGACAGCAAACATCAGCATTGGAAAAGAGTGGAAGAGGCTGACAGAAGAAAATATAAGAGAAAGAACAAAAGAAAATAATAAAACAAATAAAAGAACCCTAAAGTTCATTAGGTGGTGATGTCACCCCTGAGAAGTCACCTTCAGAGGTCAGCGGAGAAAGCGGTGACCTCATCAGAAGGGGACGAGAGTGGACGGAGAGAAAGGGTTAAGTGTTATCTGGGGGGCTGTATCTGGATCTGCTCTGACGCCCTTGACTGAACCACTATGGTCCTTGTACCTGCATGACTGGTGATAAGAAGGATGACGCATCTGTGCTCTCTGCTCATAGTCTTAGCAGTGACGGCTATTCGTCATACAGACAGAGTGTATCTGCCTCTTGACTGGGAGTTCACAGTTTGCCATTACAGTGCAATTTATGCATTTCATTGAAAAATCAAAATTGGATTGACCTCACGTAAAGAGAGAATGACCCAAACTAGAGACACAAACACTTAAGTTTTAAAAAAAACATACAGTACAATATATTATTAAGCACTGAGTGAGTTCCATATACCTACCTTACCTCTGACGCTGAGGGCTGTCCTTGCAAACTGTAGACTGAATGTCCCTCAGGACAATACAATATGTTTTCAAATGGCAGTTTCAAATATCCATTCATTTCTATTTGACTGGAGACAGAACACAAAAAAGATTTATGTAGGCATGCCCTTGGGGGACAAAGCAAAGACTATATGTTTATACTCCTACATGTATTTACATTCAACCCTGTCTCCTGGAAATTTGCACTAATTTGTTTTGCCAATTACATTTTATGGGAATATTACTGCCTTGATGATAATCACTGGCAATGTGTTTTCCAGAGAAGGAAGTGCTACTTTACACTACCACATTCAGGTTGTGTAGAGGTGGTGAAGTGGATGGCGGGTGAACAAAGGACTTTGACACTGATGACCATGGGTTTACGTCCTGTGTGGTCAAGTTTAAGCTACAAAGCACTTAGGGTTAAGATCTCAGTTAAATATCCAGTCAACATCTGACAGAATATTGCAGGAATTGAGTATGACATACATAAATATGTTTCATCAGTGTATGCTCACCTGAAAATAAGAATTGTTAGCCTATAATGAGCCTTTTATACCTACAGAGGTCCATGTCATGTTGCACCATTCTTCGAACGGACAAAATAAACACAGTTTATGACTCAGATATGAGTTTCGCTGCCACTGTAGTTTCTCCTTCATACTTGGAAGGGGAGAATGAGGAGAGGGGTATTCAGTTGATTGCAATCTGCAACCTCACCACTAGATGGCACTAAATCCTACACACAACTAAAATGCTATTTTTTTTCCCCAAGAAACCACCTTTTGCTTAGTGTTTTGACTTCTGTACTTGATTGAACTGAAATAATATAAACCCAAAGGAAGGTCCAGCGGGAAGTAGTGCTGTTGTCAGCAAGCTAGGTGTACTTGCTTCCACCTTCTGAGTGAAGTATTAACTTAACAGCATGATGAGTCCTCACAAATTTTGAATGTTGTTAAGAGATGGAGGTCTTAAATGACGGGACACCACCACTGGTTTGTTGAAAATGGGGAAAAAACTCCCCATCCGGGCAACTACCCACCTGAAGCTTAGACAAAGTTTCCATAAATATGTCCCCAAACAGTTTAATCTTCTTTTGAAATATGGAACAGTATGCACAATAGTTGTGCAGTGTATTATTTTAAATTTCCTTACACAAAAAATGTGGAAAGAAAAATGCAGAAAATTTCAGTTGAACTTATCATTCTTCAAACCTTTTTAACCCTAACTTTAGCCAAGTGCTGTAAGTGCTAAAACACAACCATAAAAATGTTCATTGACAACTTTTCCTCATTATGTTGATGAAAAATGAAAAATGTAGTCTGGGCAGCATTTCAGTCCTGTCAAAACGTATTTGCTGTGGCAAATTAGCGTTCATTTCTAGTGTGACAGGTTTGTAATGCCATCACTGCTCTTTCAATTTATCTTCAGAGCATCTCTTCCATCTTCTCCTCTTTCCATCACTCTCTCTTTCCTTCACTACGCCTCTGTCCCCTCACCCCCGTGGAGAGGGGCCAGTTGGGCTGGAAGCTAATTTGAAGCCAATCAATAGTAGTCTGTGTTTCTTCCTGTGCATGTCAGCCCAGTCCGTTGCCCTTGCCTAACTGCCGGCAGAGAGGGAGAGAGGGAGCATCTGTTTGGTGACTATCGCGCTCTGACTGTAAATCTATGGGAGCCTCTAAACACCACTCCTCCGACCATTGTACAGAGTGCAAAAGGCTATCTGATTGAATCCAAATGAGATTGATTTCCATGCCAAATCCAGTTGTCGAATGTGTGCACAGACAAATAGCCCTTCCAGTAACTTGATTAACTGCAGGGATGACATTTTAACTCCTGTTTGACTTTTTTTTTTTGTATTGAATTTTTTTGCATTGAAGTGTAGAGATCTGTTTTTTTGCATGCTTGTGGAATGTGTGAACACAGAACAAACAGATGCGCTGTCGAGCATACAAATACAGATGCAGCTACTAGCCCAGTCACACACATACAAACACAAACACTCATGCAGCATGTCCTTCAATTCGCCTGCAAGCAACAACACTGATGTTCAGATACTAAATCTGCCCAAGATAAGACCAGTCCCCTCCCTCTTCTCCCAGCCCCCTTTCCTTAAACAGCCAATGAGGACGGCATCTATTCATGAGCCAGAGTAGGAGCAGGCATGTGTAGGCAGCCTGCCACAGGAGGAGGTGTGTCTCCATGAGCCAAAAGTGTGTGTGCGTACGAGTGTGTGCTCACACTGAGAAGAGGAGGTGGTGGAGAGAGAGGAGAGAGTGTATGTAGGCATGCAAGTGAGAATCAGGGGAAGAAGTGACAGGCAAGAGGGAAAGAGAGGCAAGGTGCTTTTACTCATCTTACCACTGATACACTCCCCACAAACACACACACTGGAGGAACTACACCCACAACCTCTACTATAGCAGTGAGCTTATACATGTGTGTGAGTGTGTGTGTTTCCTGTGCTGGGAGCGAATAGAGGGGATCTCTGAGGATACACGGATGAGAAAGAGGTGTGGGGGAGCCAAGGAAGAGGAGCCCGAGTGTGTTTCGCCCCAGGGAGAGCTCTCACACACACCGCAGACAGCACACACACTCCAGCGGGGCACTCGGCACTGTTTCCCTGACAACTAGAATGGGCTGCAATTTGTGCACCTTGCAGAAACGGGAGGAACACTACAAACTGCTGTATGAGATTGCACAGGTAAGTGAGACTTGAAGGAGAGAGAGAAGATTTGATGGTGGGAGTCATCACCAGCATGATAAACTTAACGACAGCTGAGGCAGAGATGATTTAGTGCATGAAAGAAATTGATGAGCAAGAAAGGAAAAAGTGAGACAGAATAACAAGAAGAGTCATTTTGAGGGTGGCTGTTTTTTTGAGTGTGGAAAAACCAGAAGAAAAATGGGAGTGGGACAAGAAAAATACAAAAACATGAGTTACTTCCAAGCAGCCAGGCAGAAAGCCAGTGTGTGTGTGTATTCCTCTCTCCATCAAAGTGAGTGCAGCTAGTTATTTCTCCTCAGCAGCCGGAGATGTGAGAACAAGTTCAGCTCTTTTTCCCGCGCTGGCTCCAGGGGAATTCATCACATCTGCCTCTGCCTGCGACTGTCTAGAAGCAGTACAGTTCAAAGAACAACCAACAAATGTGTTCTGCTGTTTTCCTCTCTGTTGTTTGTCAGAACTGGACTTTTTTCTTTTCCTACTTCTGACTTGATATGAAGGTTTTCACATTGCGCTGTCATGTAAAAATGCTCTTCAGCCTCTGCGATCTTAATACTTTTTTTAAATTTAAATTATTTCTAAATCATGTGCTGAATGAGTTCATTGACATCTAGCTCCTGTGTTCATAAGATTTCTGCAATGAGCAATTAAAAATAAGAAATACTTCAGTCATTTTCGATGCATCTTTTGACTGACAAATCCATACATTCTCGTTATTACCTCCACAAACAATCATATTGTCATTATGAGCAGTAAAACACTGTGAATGTATAACTTGTCATCTTACAGGGCTTGGTTGGAATGTGTAGATTAGATATGAAGTGTGAATCTACTGAAAAACACCTTTCAAAATACATTTCTTTAAGAAATAGAAGAAAACACTGTGGTTGCTTTTGGAAAACACTCAGTATGTCAACCAGGTTTCATTTTATAGAGAAAGAGAAACGTGAACATGTGCAGTGTAGGTTACATGGTTTTTACAGCAGCGATATGGTTATATGTGAGGAGCTGACTGTGGGGAAACACGTGCTCTCAGTTTGCTCTGTTGTTGAGTAGAGTACAGGCGAATACGAGGACAGCAGCAGCAAGGATTCATTCATCATTTAGTATCTTACATGGTTACAGACAGCAGGGAAACTGGATACGGCATAATAGGACTGAACAGTTGAATACTTTGTTGGCTTTGTATACCGGTATCGTACACTACCATCCAAAGTGTGCAGTCTGAAGTTGAGTGTGTACGTCCATAACACTGGTGGGAAATAAACTCTTACTGTGTCCAATAACAATGACACTAAGTCAGTTTTGTATTGTTAATGGTGCCTGTTTTTTTTTTGTTTGTTTTTTTTTTGCTATTGGCTCTGTAAAATAATTATCCCCACCCAACCTTCCAAAGCTGCGAGACGCGTCTTTCATGAACGTTATTCACACTGCTGCGGTCTCAAGCTCATTACGCTGTCTGACTAAATGCCTCCATGCTTTAATGAGATGGTAGATGTGTCTGCCTGGGTGGAGTGCAAGAAAATTAGTCATGTCAGTTAAAGGAAACCTTAGAAGGTCATCAAAGCTCCTTTTGTATTGTTAAAGTGAACTGAATAAACTGGCCAGAACAAAGGGATGAGTATCGTCTGTTAATCTGCTGAGCAATTTAGCTATTTTGGGGCATGTAAAAAGGATATGGCTGACAGAGTTATAATGATTAATATTGTTTAAAGGTTTGTCATGTCTGTACAGTAAAAATGTAGCTAGAGCTAGTTAAGTTAGTTAGCTTAGCTTAACTTAGCTTAGTTCAGGAAGGAGGTGGAACCTGGCTGTGTCCAAGGGTAACAAAAATTTGTACAATCTGTACAAAAAACCATTTGCTGTTAAGCTTTCCAACGTGTCTCCAGTCCGCTATGCTAATGTAGTTAACCAGCTGTTGGCTCCAGCTACATATTTACCATACAGACATGTATATTATCATTCTTCTTGTTTATCTCTCAACAATAAAGAGAGGAAGCGTGTTTTCCAAAAATGTCTAACTATTCCTTTAAGTTTGGAATCTAAAATTACACGTGTAATGCTCATACTGGATGGATTTCCTGATTTATCTGACAGTATATTAGACATTCACACATAGCACCACAAGAAGATAAAAGGCTATATATTAGCTGTAGCTCAGGCAATTTTCATTTGGCATAACATAACAACAGATGTATGATTGTAAGCATGGTGTTTGCAAGGAGATTGGCTGGAACTAACATAAAAATGACCCTTATGGTTTCTTCTGATTTCCACATTACACTGTAGGTGTCCTGGCACTGTGGCAGACATCCAAGAATATTGTGTGTGTGTGTGTGTGTATAGTGTGTGTGTGTGAGCGAGCACACCCACGCGTTAAACGCTGTATGATGTGTATGTGACAGTCAGTGAACACCTACAATTCTCATTACCCGTGCGAAAGAAAGCTAGAAAGAGAAAGAAAGATGGAGAGAAAGAGAGAAAGAAAGAGAGCTCACTAGGCAGTAAGTGTGTCAGTGTGACTTTGTCCCGAAACTCGAGGCTGAGGGGATTCTGCAAATCCAGGGAGACTCCTCGACAATCTCCCTGTCTCTTTTCTCTTTTATCATCCCAGACTCATTTCTTCTCCTTCCTTTTTCCTACTTTCGCCTTCTCTATAACCTTCATTAGTGTTTCTCTCCCCCTCTGTCTTTCTCTCTCTCAGCAATCTGTATCTCCCCTCTCATTTTACTTTAGCGCACACAACACTACAGATTCCAAAAGTGTTTTTGTTCTGTTCTACTTCCAACGGTGCTACACAATAGGACACCACCTGCTCATTATACCAGTGGAAAACTAAAGGATGCTGATCCTCTACTATACCTAAAGTAGGGATAAAACAGGTGCACACACTGGACCGGAGCGTTGAGTGAACTGTAACTCCCATTTGTCCCAAAATCTATTAGTGATACTGTGTGTCTCTCTTTCCCTTGTGTTTTGGCCAGTAAGCCCTGACCAATGTGATTTCTTGTTAGAGCTATGAGTCATTTGAGGCACTCACTTTGATGTTTTTGACTTTCTTTTCACATACATGGGTAAATTTACATCTCTGCTGATCACATTAAGGGGACAACTATCTTGTCCAGTTCCTGTACAACATTTTCAGAGCAGCAATGATGTAAATTCTATGTCAAATGTCAATTAAATTGTTTCACATGGCGTTTAGCTTCGATGAACTTTGACCCATAAATGTTCACTGCTATACAATGGCAAGCTGTCTTGACAGTGCTGGGACTCTGGTGGTAGCTATCACACCTTATTAGCTGTGTTGCACCATCCTGTTTTCTCACCTCTGCGGGAGTCTAAAAAGCTCCAAAGAAGAAAATGGTTTGCAGGCAATTATGAAACAGAAGTTGATAAACTGTGTGAAGTGGGTCCTGTTAGCGACTGGGCTAACAAGCATGTTCTCTTTCCTGCTTCAATAATACTTCTGATTAAATAATATATATAAAACCCTGATAACAAAGTTCCAGGGCGGAGTAAACAGGACAGTACAGCGGAAATAGGAAAGCTATTGTGACTAAGCATGGTCTCGGCTGGCTAGCATGTTAGCAGCTAATTTGCTAAATAGCCCTGCAAGTAGTCACTACATCACCAAGCTTCTAAAACTGAATATTTCGCAAAGACACACAGATTAATTTTGCTCTGTCACACTCTGGTTTTAATAGTCACCTTTGGGGCGATTTTTTTTTTTAATTTTAAAAATGTTTTTGTGAATGAAACAATGACACAACACCAAAAAAAGCAGCTATTTTGGATGTTAATGATTTACCCCCCAAAATGGATATGTAATGTTTGAGCCAGATGTGTTCAGCACCTTTCATTTTGAAATAGTAACAGAGGCCAATTCTAGTTTTGAGCCTGCAGGCCTGCCTCGGTGTCTCCTACCCCACAGTGGCTATCTCTGCTCACACAGCTGCACTATTCTGACAGGACTGCTGGCTGCCCGACCCCAGCTGCCCAGCGGCCTCCAAGAGATTTATGGCTCTCGTCAGACCATTTACATTCAACGTTTCATTTGTGATTTTGTGTGTGTGTGTGTGTGTGTGCATCTTTGCACACTCACACCCCGGGGCTCCTTTCTGGCTGTAGCAATTGCCATTCCATGTATTTTGCTTGTGGCAGTGTTAAATTGTCCCACAGCCTCTGGCCTCCAGAGTCTCACAGGACGCATGTGTTTTGTCCTTTTAGTTGTACCAAATTCAGCATTATTGTGTCACACAACAATACTACACAGCCTGTATCTACAGTATACAACATCCACTAACTACCCTGTGTGTAATCCTCCCTTGCATTCTTGTTTAAATGTTTGAAATTCCTGATTAATTCATATTTAAACCAAATAAAAGCATGAGTGAGTGCACTTTAGTCAAATCTGGGTAATTTCATTGTGTTGTGCTCGTTAAAAGGCTCAGCAATTGGATGAACATTTAATTTTCTGGACTATACTGGACTTGCGGTAGACAATATTTGATCATATATCATATTTCAGTGTATTTAAGTACATTTTATATACTTTCATATAAATATAATTTTTTTCTCCCATTTGTACATACGTGGGTGTGTATGGCTCTGACCTGGGCCAATCTTTGGTGTGGGCCTTTCCTCCAGAGACAGATGCTGTGCCACATGTCCAGCCTGTTAGACAGCATGGAGGGGGCTAGACAGACACCCCTTCATCCCGCCACCACCTATGGTTTCCAGAGAGTGCCACACAGAGCAGGGGAAGCTGTGGTCAGACCCACACAGCCGTCACCTCCATATGGTCACCTCAGACCTGGATCATGATTTCATCCAGATAGGGATGTGAAATATGTCCGCGCTATCAGTTACACACTGGCCGGAGAGGTTTCGGGGGCGAGGAGGGGTTCTCAAAGCAGAAAATGAAGTGGAAATGGAAAAAGCACCTGACTGCAGTTATCATGCAACAAAAGCAAAATAAAAAATAAAATATCCAAGAGTGAGCAAGCATGGCAGAGAAGTCTGGGATTGAGGGAGTAGTCATTAACATGATCTTCTGCTCCCAGATCTCAACTCAGAATGACGTGTTTGAGTCATAAAATGTGCTGCAGATGACCAACAATGGGATGAATGGAGGTAGTATCAACCTGATTCACCAGCTGTCCACTTATCATAGCGGCACAACACTGGCCCTGATCTAACTGCTTTCTTTCCTTTCTGCCTGTCTCTGTCTCTCTGATGGGATTTTGAGCTTTTTCAGAAAGTATTGAATGAAGCGACCTTTCCACTTTTTCATGCATTTTTTTGGCCAAACAAGATGTCTTCCTGTCAGTGCGGGTCAGTGAATTTGACCTTTTCACCTGTGAATGCAACTCCACTTGACAAGTCTCTTGCCCACACACACACACACACACACACACACACACACACACATACTTTTGTTTTGTGTTGCATGCTGTAATCAAACTACTATCCCAGCAATGTAGCATCATTTAGTTTCTAAATGCTCAGATTTCTCAATACGCACGTCTGTACTTGCATTCAAATCTGGTGATCGCTCTTATTTTACTGTATGTACTGTACTTTCATTACAAAATATGACAGCTATAGTTTAAAAATAAGAAATGACTGCAAAAAATGGAACAATTGCACTTTCACAGCTCTGAGGTACTAAATAATAAACTTAGGTAATGTTTTTTCTGCCTAAAAATGTTAATCTAGCATTATGGAAATGAACTCTGCTGCTGAACACAGATCATCTGGTGTCTTCCATCATGGTTATAGTTGCTCGTTGGAGCACAGCATGGTGATAATACCACATGATTTAGGGGTGCATATGGCCTCGTCAACTGCGCCGTGGGTAGTACGTCTTCTGGTCGCCCGCCAAAAATGGGAACAAGAAATGGGTGATTATTCAGCATCAGGTTAATGCCAGGTTAATACGGGAAACAGCACCCTGGTGTTGTTGTGTGTGCGTTTGCTCGTTATAAGACATGTGGAAACAATTGGAATAGATTGATTGGGTATTTTTGACTATCCTGTAAATGAATTGCGTGTTTCCTTGCAGTGTGTGTGTGGGAGTGAGTGACAGCGATGATGACAGAAAGCTGGTCACTCTGTACGTTGACGGCCTTGCGGCCTCTCTTTGTGTATCTGGCTGTTTGCAATCGGGGGGGAGGGGGGATCACAAAGTCAGGGGAAGACTGGTCCGATGGTGATGGGGGAACAGCAACAGTCGCCGTTTCGCTCCAGCAGCCAACGATCTCCTCCTGCGTTGGCTCTGATAAGCCCAGGATGAAAGCCCTTTCTGTGGGCAGTGACACTCCTCACTCCTCACTCCTGCCCCCCCTCTAGACAAGGCAGAGGATGCACGCATGATGCACACACACACACAGCTACATTGCAACATTAAGAGGTAGATATGCCTATTTGCACATACTGTGTACATTCATGTAGCACACAGAAGAGAAATCACACAGCCTCCATCCATTTATCAGCTTTACGGCGTGTTTTCCTTTTTTACGACTGTGTAAAAATGTCATTCAAGCTCTTAGCACCTGACAAGAGGACTTATCAGTTGTTATCAGCCTCTGGCTGATTACCATACTCACCAATTGGCCAAGTGGCCTGGCCAAGATGATAGGAGGTAGGGAGACGGGTGAGGGAGAAATGGAGAGGTAGAGGAGGAGAAAGAAGTAGAAGGGGAAGGTTGTACAGTAGCAGTAGAACCGGAACGAGTAAAGACAAGGCGCGTGACATCAATAAGTCCTTTAAATCCCCCCATTCTTCTGATATTTTTCACTCTTCTTAACCCCGCCCTTTCCAAAACAGAAAGTCTCTCCCACCTCCTCCTCCTTCCATCACTTATCAGTCGCCAGACACTGTTTCAAGTCCGTTCCATTTCACTGCCCCTGTCTTTCTTTCTGCCTGTTTGTCACTGTCTGTCTATCCGACTCATTAATACACTTTCACATGACCCCGCCCTCTGAGGTGCCACAGATTTTCTCTGCATGTTGCAAAAATCCTGGAATGACAAATATAGTGATGGAAGACATGGCGACAGTTTGTCTGTCTGTCAGAGACACTAATTTTGTCTTCTCTCAGTGTGTATGCTGTCAGCTATTGACTGTTATATGGTTTGAAGACAACCTTGTGCCAGAATAACCCAATAATACACCTTATGGCCGCACGCTGCAGGCTATGTTTTGTCAGGTTAGACAGATGTTATGACGAACCATCTGGAGATGTTATGAATATGTTGCAGGCATTTGTTGCTACACGCCGCTACAAAAATGCACACATACACATGAAACCTGCACAAAAAATTCCCATAGATATGCTAAAATCACTACTTCTGAGACATAAAAACCTCTAATGTCTTTCGTATTAGCATACAATTTCTCTCAGTTAGATCTTTGGATGAGTTTTTTGGCAGCGGAGAAACAATTCTCATCTGAGACCAAATATCAGTTATACTATAAAAGGAAAACCTCCCTGCTCTTTTTTCTCTTTGCCAAGAATTTCTCCATCACACATAATCATTCGGGAGAGACGGAGGAACTTGTTTCAACTGTTTTCAAAGAATAGTGGCTCTAATTCATGAACATTTCCAGCTGGTTGCTCGCAATGTCAGTGATGATGTTTTTCTCTGACAGCCATCATGAAATCTGCTCTACAGCCAAAGCAAAAATAATTCCGCATTCAGCATGTGTCTTGATGAAGCGGTTTAAACTAAATGCTTAAAAATGCAAATGTGCTTTTGTACCGCCACTGCCAAGTACGTGTTTGAACCCACGGGGTGGATCCTGGGTCCAGGTGGTCTAAAGGGAGATTGGGTTACAGTAGGGTGCTAGTGTCAGATTCCCACTTAACCAACTTGGGTTCAGGAGTCATTAAGCCCACTCAGTGCCTGGCAGCGAGTCCAGTTACAGATAGAATAACACTAAACCATCTGCACAGTAGGGGGGGATGATTACATTTAGAGCCGGGTGTAACCATAAGCCTTGTGTTGATATGGGAAATGCCCTCAGGATGGAGAGTGGCCAAAACACTGCGGATGGGTCTTTGTTGTTGTTAGTTTGAGGAAATGTATTAGATTTTCTCTTCTGTGGTGCAGTTTGTGAAATATGAATTGTGAATGCAGATTCCAGCAGCAAATTTATTTACTTAAATTTCCTTTTTCTTTTTTAGAATTGAGAGGCATGTAAAATCAATTAAAGAACTAAGTGATTTTCTGTTGGTTGAAAAATTTTACAAATGTTGGTCAAGGGATATCGACTGGCCATCCTCTTGTGTTCCAGCCCTATAGGGTGGGTAGGGTGTTTTCCCTAAAGTGCAGAAATGTCTAAAGAAAAATCACTTTGTCTAGAACTGTTCAAGCAGAAACCCTCCAGAGATATGTATTTTGTCAAAAGAAGAGGAAACTTTAGAGTAGAATCAAACACTGTGTGACCCATTTATGCCTTTCCTGATCTGATGGCCGTTTGAGTAAAACTACTTTGCTTGACTGTGCCTTCAAAAAATGTTTCAAATGTCTTTTGTAAAAAGTACTCATTGGAACGTTTTTCCCAAACATCTCTCAAAACTTTGATTACATTTTGGTGAATTTTATCCACAAAACTACTCGGAGAGATTGTGGTTGGGTTTTTAAAAAACATGTCTATGTTGGCTTAAAAGTTTAAGTTTACCGTTGAGTCTTGACTTTGTATTGGAACGAGCAAAAGGACCTTTTTCCAAAATCAGGATGAACCGGCAATGCTTGGCAAAGATTAGGGAAAGATTGTGGTCTTGCTTAGAAGAAACCAACAACGACTATAGACAGAAAATGCAATCCAAACATCGGTCTTGTGTTTCAAAGCTGCAAACTTTACCAAACCAACCATCCTTCCTGATGTTGCCTCAAAGCGGTTTTAGTGGACTCAAATGTCAGTTGGTCATTTTAGCCATTTAAACACAACCACTGCTGTTGTTTTTCTCATGATGACGTCTTTCTATCCTCTTACGGTTGTCTAAAGAGTACCAGATTTAATAAGCCAAGTATTCCATGGATCTGGGTGGTGGATGGGTGTGTAGCATGTCTGACTTTTATGTATGGAGACTAGAGTTTGCATGCTGTGTAGATGCAGACATTATTGAAAGCAAAAAATTTTAAAAGTTGGCATTGGTCATAAAAGAAATGTATTTCCTCGGGTTGGTCTAGTGATTTAATATTTCCCTTCAAAAAGATCAGATGTGGGCCACGGGAAGTTAAAAATCAGTTCTATCTTCTTGGCTTCATACATTCTTAATCAGTCATCATTACTACAACATGTTTCGTGGCCTTGTTAGACGGAGACTTCCACAAATTAGGCCTGTGACCCATTTTGAGAAACAATGGATTTAAAGAGTCAATCTGTTATACAGTCTGAAAATTACCCAAACCCAGTCACTAATCATTATTCGTCTGATACTACATTGGTGGCGGATGTGATTAGCCATTCACTCAGTCATATTGTAGGCGTACAGTCAAAGTCTTCATTGAAAGGGTTGAATGAAGGCTAAATTGCACTGCCATGTGTTTCTTACTTAACTAACCATGTTTTTTGGATGAATGTATTTTTCATCGCAGGGGGAGCTCTTCTCGTTCGCTCACAGTTAGTGGAGTGTGAAGTCGTTTTTCTTCTCCACCAAAGGGCGGACTGGAGAAGCTTCATGTTATGAATAATGCTAATGGGTTGGGTGCTTCCTGTGAGCATAAACATGCATCACTTTAAAATGAAAAAGGCAAAGATTTGGTGGAAGGAGGGAAAAGATGGTAAGTTCGCACTCTAGGCTTCTTAAAAAATACTTAATTTTATGCTAAAAGCAGGACATAAATTTTTTATTTCCCCAGTAAAATGTTTTCACTTTCCAAGCTTTAGCATGTTTTGCTAATTATACATCTGCATCCGGAGCTGGCTCTTTATGCCTTCACCAAATCTGTGCTAATGTGAACAACAAAGATTCATAGCAAGACTGCATTCAATAAGGAGGTCTCCTGAATTTAACAGTTTTTAATATGAGATGATTATTATCCCACTGATTTATGAAACTGTAAGATTAACTCAAAAAAGTGTCTAATATTTTTCCTCTATAGTCCTGTCTTAATTCAAAAATAAATTAAAAAGAATGAACATTTTGAACTTGGTAATGTTCAAATATAGAACATGTTTCAAGCAAGGCAAAGCTGTGCCAATTTCCTACTGATGTATTCAGTCAGCATTGTCTCTTTAATGGTGTTTGCATGTTTGTGACACTGTTATACCCCTGCAAGCTTGTCCATATGGTTCACCCACAGCACTGTGGTTGCTTAGATCCAAAACAATGAAAACATGGGCAGCAGGAACTGAATGGGATCTTGAAAGAGCCACTGTCACATTTAAAAGCTAGCATTAATTGCTGTGCTAAATCAAACAAAACACTTGTTTTTATTCCCAAAAATAAGGACTGAGTAAATAATGTTTTCACATCAATGATACATTTTGATGTCATTTTATTAAGTCTACCATTATCCACTGGCCTGATTTCATCTTTTTGTAGAAAATATGCTTTTTGAAAGAAGGCTTGCATTCATTTTCCTATTATCAACAAACCAATAAGTCCATCTTCTAGTGGTTTCTCCATCCTGTCTGTGGCACTCAACTCCATACACATTGTTTCCTGCTGAAGAAAATCACAAATAGATCATTTCATTTTTCTGAAAGGCCTAATAATTTCCTAAGACAGCTAGGCACTGCAGTTTTTTTTTAGCAAACATCACTCAGTACAGTACAGTACAAAGTAGTGCATTTGTTTGGAACTACTTTCAGCGGTGGATTAATACACATTGGATGCACTAGTGGCTATTCATGGCAGCATGACATTAGTGTAATTGAATCAAAATAAACTACAATGCCCAGGCTCTTGGTCATGAAAGAATATGTTACATGGTGGCTCACTGGTGTGTTTTAACACTTCTTTTTGGAGGTCTGTGGCACAGAGAAATTAGCAATATCAGGCCGACTACACTTGTTGGTACGATTAATTAATTGTGGGTTGTAGTCTTTTAAAGGTCCAGTGTGTAAGATTTGGGGCCTATAATTTCAGAATAAGGCAAACATGGAATATAATATTCATACTATTAAATACTGACTCTAAACAGGGTCCTTAAAGTGTTGTTTCTCCTTTACATTAGGAAGGTGAGGGTGATGTGAGGAGATTACAATGCAGTGATTGGACCACTAAATGCAACTAAATTCTACACACTGGACCTTTAATGGGATTTGATGATAATAATAATATAGAATATCAGCGGTCTTGTTCTTTAACCTACATACAGAACAAGAATATGACACGCCTGGATGGAGAATGTATGTTGTTCAGCTTTCCCATATAGCGGAGTAACACATAACCTCTTTGTGAACTCAACCGTCTGGATGAATTATGAGGGTCTAATCGGTGACCCCCGAGAGCCTAATTCAAACTCATTGCTAGTATGTGTCAAGGGGCTGGAGGAAGGGCCACTGTATTGTTCAGCCCAGCTCACTGGCTGTTGTTTTAATGGCAGATGAGAGATTAATGGTGATCTAATGACTGTGGGGAGGACACAGTGCAACAATAGAGTCCTAGTACAGCGCAGGCCAAGTACATTAGTCAGTCAAGACAAATATGTGCATGGTCGCACACACACACACAGGCACAAACACAAGCATACATGCGTAAAAGGTACACATTTGGTTATTCCCCAGACACACAAACACATTCATGTACAGATGCACGCAGAGTTAAAATGATAGTGACTTCGATTGATTTGTCAGTCAAGAAGTTTTGCAGTCATCTGCCATCAGTGCACCCTGTCTCATCACGAACAAAACAAACTGAGCTAATTCTCAACCCGCCAACCCCCCAGTGTGACAAAAGAAGGCTAATTTATGCATTGGCGACATGGTGTGCGAGGAATAAGAGTGCGGCAGCGGGGCTGGATGCTCACTCGTGGATCGCGGTAATTGTGATTTGGTTGCTAGGATGTTGAGGGTAATGAATGTCTTGTTGATGCAGTTTGTCATAACCAGTGCCATCCGTGGCTGCTTGAGGACACAGAGCCTATTAGTTAAACACAGACACATTGGCCCTGCCATGATGTATGAGCCCACCAGACAGAAGGCATTAGTCATTTTATGAGAGACAATGAAGAAAACTGCCAGATTACAGTAGAAGTTGAATAAGATTGTGGATTAAACCTTTTGACTTTTGACATTAGGTTCATTTTATCTAATAGTAACTGAGGAACAAATTCAAAAGAATATTTTAACTGAAAATTAAATTTTTAGATTACCTTAGTGGGAGGTGGTCTTTTTTTCTTTGAAAGTACCACTAGCACACATGCTGTTGTAGTTGTCTTATGAATAAAATAAAAATACTCACATTGTAATTCCAAAAACCAGAATACAAGACAAATCATGTTTCATTCCAAGGTTTTACCAGTGGGAAGTAGCTGTATTCATGAAGCCTAATTGAAAGCCCGCCTTGAATATGGAAGTGGTACAAAGAGCAGGAAACGAGATGGTTCTTAATGCGTTCACTGACAGATGATAACCTTTGATTTCCCCCCACTTACATCAGAAATGGCTGCTTGGAATGACAGTCACAAGTCAACAGTCTCTGATGTCTGTGTGCGTGTTTCTACTGCTGGTGTTGTTACGGTGGGGTTGGGAAAGATAGACATGTGAAGAGCGAGAGAGGAGAAAACCCTTGAGACACACACACACACACACAAAACACATAGGTAGAAACAGAAAGAAATGTGCTGTCTGCTTTTAGAGTGCTTTGGCAAAATACAGCCTTTTTACCAAGTGAATCTCAATGAAATGGGCTGACTTACAGTGACAATGACAGACAAAAAGAGAAAGAAACACTCTGACAGCAAGACAAAGAAAAAACACCCCGCATAAAAGAGAATGAGAGAAATAAAAGTAGTGATGAGATTAGATCAAAAACCCAAGAGTCATTTTAAAGGAAACAGACATACACATGCTACCATGAAAGATCAAAAGTAAACATTGATTTTTGTTGCTTCTTTAAGGTGTCCACCTTAACTAATAGGATTTTGCTGTGACATTGACAACCAAACCAATTTACTGTAGTGCACATTTAGTGATAATGACTACATTACTGGGATGCCTGAAATGAGTTTTTCATTATTCTTATCATTATATTCAAGAGTGGAATTAAATGTAGCGATTGATAAGCAGTTTCCCACTCATGATAATGATGACAAACTGCCATATCTGACAATTAAACCTGAAAATAGTATCATCTAAATTGATGCTACTGACAGCTCTCAGGCTCTGCTGCATTAGCTGAGCTAACGTTAGCTATCATTATAGTTTCACAGACTGATAGAACAACCTGCGGTTCAGCTCTGAATACAGATTATGATATGATAATTATGATAATTAAGGCAATTAAAATGAATTAATATGATGTATTTAAATTGCCACAGGGATTCCGACTAATGTTTACTATCATTAGCTGTTGGTCAATGCTTGCTACCTAGAGGACTGAAAAATGGTGTGCACAGGTAGCTAAGGCTAGATGGTTCATTGCCTGACGCTCGCATTAATCTGTTGGTCTTGCCTGCATGGCTAAAAAATACAGAGATACTGACTTGCTATGTATGTTTAGTTCATTTTGTTGCTTGCCTAACTAAGATAAATGTTGACACAGCTTATGAAATGTAAAAAACAAAAAGCCTTCCAGCAGCATTGATCCCACCCTTGATTTTATGGAGAACAACTGGGTGCAGGAAGACATTTTATGTTTTAATGGGGTTATTTGTGCAAAATGGCACTCTGGCTATATATCTGTGGAAGACTGTCTGAAGTGATTCTGGAAAATACATGAAGCGATTTCTTTGTTTTATCCCTCTATAGAGAGGTAACAGCGTGATCAGCTGTAGAGCAGCAAAGTCAATCTTGTTGAAGGACACTTCAGCAGTGCAGATGCTTCATGATGAGGGGTTTGGATGCAGGAAAACCAGTTGAAGGACAGTACACCAGCCTGTTACTTTTAGCAGACATTATTGAATAGGGACGTGTGGGAAGCACTGGCCTCTGCTGTTGCTGTGAAACCATCTTTAATGCTCTGAAGCTAACATCTAAAAGCTAAAACAAGCCAACACTGTGAAGAGCTTTTCCTACAGAAAACAGTCTAATCTTCTGCACACAGACACTGTGTGATGTAGAAAGGGACTGACCTGAGCTGGCTACTTAACATCTGTCCCGACATCCATGTTGTCATGCGGTCCTCCCTCCATGCAGAACTAATTGGTTGTTTTTGCCTGTTGTGCAAGAGCCCATGTCTGTGAAAAACTATCAAGGACACTCATTACAACTTGTACACACAATTGCAGGCATGGAAATAGATGCAATCATGGGTGCAGACGAGCACCTAAACACAGGCAGGAAAAGCAGAACTCGAGTCCATGAATAAGGGTCCTAAACGAAATCTCCTTGAACCCGTTGCCATAGCTTATCACACACACACACACACACACACACACACACACACACACACACACACACACACACACACACACCTAGCTGCCACCACTACTAATACAAACACATATCTCTCGCACCCCCTTCTGCACTCTCTCTCCATCTGATTTGCATTTTGGTTAACACTCTAATTGCCTCTCATTAAATACCTTGTCACTTTGATTAATTGGTGCGATACAGAAATGTAAAACAGCAGAGCATTACAATGCATAATGAACAGTTGCTGATTGGGAAAGACGAACAAGCCTGGCTAAAATGCAAAGCAGAGGTGAAATCTCACTAACTCCTTATACACTTTTAAAGTTGAGTCAGGGTTTTTCTATTCCTGAAGTGAATCTTTTAAAATCTGAAGAAACTGTCAGACTTAGGAGAATTACCTGAGGTCCAGATTTTGCATTTGGACTCAGATTTAGGCATATGTAATGCAGTACTGATGTATAGGGTTGGGTATTATTTTAAAAATGCTGAAGATACTGAGGAACGCTAGCAGTGATTGGCTGTGAGCAAAACCATGCAGTAATTTCTTTCTAGATATGGGTACAAAAAGGATCAAGCATCAATACTTGGTACTGGGTTATTTCGGATGATACCAAAAAAGTATCAAGAACTGATCCCCAGTCCTGCTGATGTACTCTCTGTAGACATCACAATTCATCTCCTTCAATCCAGTTCTAAGTACAGGGTGAAGATAAATACTAAGGTTGCTATTAGGTAGAGATTCAACCTTAAGAAGACAGTGGTTGCTCTGATCAACTACAGCAGCACTGAATCATTGGGATACTGCTAAGATTGGACTCACTGTGCTCAGCACATCTTCCCCGGCTAAATATAGGTTCAAATGAATCAGATCACAGCATAACAGCAGTCATTTAAGGTAGAGAGTTATCATGCTCAGTTATAATTGTAGTGAATTATATATTTCCCTGTCTCAGCTACATCTTACACAAAGCTATGGGATTCTCTGTCCTTTAAAAATGCAGGTGTTGTTATTGTACAGTAAGTGAAAGGTACTATCAGAGTTTGGTTATCACTTTATGACTTCAGAACACTGAACTTCACTGATATCTACTGTTTGAAAACGTAGCATGTAATCTTATAAAAACTTGAGGTACAAAGTTTCTGTAACTTAAAGAGAAATTCTGAATTTTTTCAGTCTGGGAGAAGTTAGCCAACAAGATGGAGAAGGAGATGCTAGCGTTGAATTCGCCACCTTTGTTGAGAAAAGTCAGGGATCCACAAACTATCAGCTTTCCAAATAACTTTTAGATAAATCATCTCAAAACCTGTCTTTGAGACCAACCAAAAGTAAAAATAGAAATTAGCCTCCTGGTTTAGTGACTGACCAAACTAGCTGCCTTAATTTGCCTCTAAATCTTCTAATGACCGTTTGCAAATAGTTAAGAGGTGTTATATAATGGTGAATATTAGCTTATAGTACGGTAAAATATTTTTAAAAGACACAGTTTGAAAAAAGAAAGAAGAAAAAAAGACATTTGTTTAAACCTTTGCTATTCTGTTTTGCTAGCCTGCCAATGGGTACTTGTCAAGCATTCATCAAAACCATCAAGGTATTCTCATCCCGCAGAGTCCAAGGGTCAGTATGATTCAGTTGACCGAGCATGGCCCACCAGTTGCACAGCCTGCCACTCAAATTTATGAAACCATCATCTTCTTTGCCTCCGCTGCACTATGTGATATTACATGTCAGAGACTTTTATTATTGAAATGAGACATTTATGACAGTGAGTCCTCCCCACATGAGAGTGGCCTCCTGAATAATTTCAATGCAGCTAAAGGAGGAAGAGAAATGAGATATGGCAGATTATTGGAGCACACCACCTGCGCTTCGTCACTCAACACAATATGCCAATTTCAATGAATGTAAAAAACAATCTTTCTTGTATTGAGCTCAAGTTCACAAAAATCATGATCTGTGGGATTTGTGGATGAAAGCTTGTTGGTGGTTCTGAGCGCTGTGTCTCCTCGGGGGCAGATGAGGTCGGTGTTGAATAGGCAGGGGGGTCTCCTCTGCAGCTTATTGTTTCGTGGTCCATTGTCAGCCCATTCAGTCTGAGATAGTGGCATTATTCAGTCCAACATGCTTAATGCAAACAACCATATTGTAGAGCTGTTTTAAGTCTGTTGGGAGCTGATGTAATGTTTGAATTGTGTGTGCCGTCTCACAATGACACCATATCTGTCAGATTTAGCTGTGAGGTTGAGTGGTTTTCTATTCCATTCCATTATCTCTGCACAGCAAACACACCAATTCACCCACACACAAATACACACACAAACAAACTCTTATCTCTTGGCTTTCCTTATCGCTCCTGTTTGTATTCAAAAGTGGAGACAACATTCAGCCATCTTAGCGGGCAACTGATTACACCCAGTGACACATTTAAAGGTTGACCTGGGGCCTCTCTTGAGCATATTGAAAGCCTCAGGCCTGGCACTGACTGACTTTCACTGTGCTACTTTCAACCCCGTCTCAACACATGTAACAGCTATTTCCACACCATGGTCTGCTAGCAACCCCTCATAGTCAATGATGTGTGTAATTGGTGCATCACCAGGCAGCAAAGTGTTACATTAATAGTTGGTAGCTGAGACTCGCCATTTGCTTTCTGCATGACCTTAAAAGTCTGTATCAGGAGTCACGAGTTATGTCAGAAAGTGAAATATCTGTAAATATATATATCTCTATATATATATATATAGATAGATATATATATTTTCCAAATAATCCTCTGGACTTTGCAGAGCACAAAAAGAAACAGTGCTGTGAGTTAAGGTAGTCTATTCTGCTGTACAAAGCCAAAACGCATGTATTGTAAGAAAGCTATATGAAGTTAAATGATAACTGTTGATAGTGGCATCCAGCCTGAGATAAAAAACTACTTTTTCCTAACTGTTTTCTTCTTCTCGTCTTCCATAGCCTTTTTTTGATGATGTTGGTACTTTAGTTTGTTAGACCACATAAATTAGGCAGAAGCTAAATCCAAAACATGATCAAGATAAAAAGTAACACCAGCTAAACAGCCCTGCTAAAATGTAACTAGCTAGTTTAGGTTAGCAGAGTAACGTTAGCAGTAATTGCCATCTTTATTAATTTGTTTATTTTCTTTATTGATACTGTTGCCCTGCACCTTTCCTATTAATCGGGTCTTAAAGGTCGATTTAGGGGGGATGTATTCAAAATATGGCAGAAAAAGAATATTCATAAGTAGTCATAAGGAGTCCACCATATTGCACGTTTTTACAGTAGCCCAGTCCAGACAAACCAAACATTAGCTCTAAAAAAGGGCCTTTCGCGAATTTTGTGGCTAACTTAGTTTCTGTATTCAGTTGGTTGCAATCTGCAACCTCACTGGTAGATGCTACTATATTCTACACACCTTAAAGAGCGGTGACATATTATATATTCATAAAAAGGCTAATTAGCCAAGTTTTATTAGCCTTAACCCCATTTTTAAACTCCTTTTTAACTTAGTCAGTGCTTTCTATTGTTATATAGCCAGTATACATAGATAGAAATGATAAACAAAAAAAAAAAAAAATAACGAAAAAAAAAAAGAAAAAAAAAAGGAATAACAAGCATACAAAGTAGGCAGATAACAAGCAAATGACATTTTCAGTAAAGGCTGTAGATCGATGATGAAACACTGCGTCCTCTGAACACACAAAGTAGAAACACACACACACACACACACACACACACACACACACACATAAGCTACAGTATGTTCTGTCCCTAAACTGTAGCACACCACTTTGAACCTTGACCTTTACGAAGAGTGTTTGGACAGACAGGAAGCTTTGGTTTAGGGCTACTGGGAACCATTTTTTATTGGCAATGGTAACCTTTAACTTGAGAGGTATATGAAAGCTGCGCTAGATTGTTGGTTCATTACTGCCGTCCCTATGGACTGCCATGAACTCAGACTATTTTTAGTGTTCTCGTGGAGCTTTCATGGGTTATATCAGATGATGTAATGAGCTGATATTGTCTCTCCGTCAGCTTGGTCGCAGGAGCCCTGTTGAGTAATGAGAAAGGGAACTTGTAATCAAAATGGAATTACAGTTTGATATTGATGGAATCCGCACACCTACACGTCTCAGTACAGATATCACACCTGCACGTATATGTGTTTGCCATACATGCTTGCCCACTCACTCACACACACACACAGACACACACAGATAGATAGGATGATTCCATTCTATGACTAAATTAAACTACAATCCCTATGGGGAAACAGTCTTTACAAGAGTAAACAATAATAGGAACCTGTAAAGAAAGAGATTATACATGGAGGAGGAAATTAGAATATTTCTACATCTCAATTGGCACAGTGCTCTAAAAGTCTTCTCTTACTTGTCTGCTCCTCTTTATCCCCTCATTTGTGGTTTAATTATCCCTAATGCTTTGTAAATTCAGTGTATATGATGTACAAAATGTCTGTTGCACACAAATGCATACACACACACGTAAAAACTGCATGTTCTGAGCCATTATCCCCGGTCTTTGTCGCATCTGCTGGCTATTAATCAGCCCCCTGTTAGCTCATCAACAGGCAGATTGAATAGAGGAAGAACAGCAGGTAAACACACTGGCAGGTGTACCCGTACGATCATTTCCTGCCTTCCAGAGCATTCCCTCTGATTGGAGATTAATGTGTCCATCTGGACCTCATTACAACTTAAAAGTGCTGTGCAACTTTATCTATACTTTTTCTGGGATGGACATAGGTTCAAACTGGGCAATAAAATGAAGTTAATGTGTGCGAAGGATAACTTTTATGTCGCAGAAGCACATCATAACAAGAAAGGTCACAGGTTCAGTGCAACCATAAGTTAATTGCCATCAGAGCTGCAGATGGCAGGAAAATTTGGACTGATGAGCACCTAAAGCTGCAACACTTTTCTAACAAGAAATGTGTCATGTGTAGTACCCTTGCACGGGTATATTAGCTCATATACCCATGCAAGATCCAGTAGGCCTATTTGTTTTTCAAATAATGCTGACATTAGGCATATGGTTCCACATTTTAAGCCCTTGACAAACTCTGACACTCTCAGCCATCCGAAATCAATGCAAACAATCAATGTCAGGATGTGACAGGTTGAAAATGAACTTGGCATACAGAGGTGAAACTAATTGGGTTAAACTTAGCACCAGAAATTAAATGCATATCGTAGGTGTCTGTATTCTCACAGCTGTCAGTATGACATCTCTTCTCCAATGATTCCCCTGTGGCACAACCTTTTCTGATCTTCCAAATTAAGTAGGTGCGGCTTGCTAAAACTGATATTCCCAATGGATCCAGGTCTACCCCCACTGCTTCTCACCACTTTGCTGCTCATTTACCTAAATAACCATTATTATTATTATTATTATTATTACTCTATGTCGAATGGGCTTAATGGTGTGAATGCAATGCAATGCATTTGCTTTGACTGATTTGAAGAAGAATATTGGTGCAAAATGAAATGAGCTCATTAAAGGGTTTTTCCTCCTTCAGCAAATGCTACAATCCAGTACATTATAGTCTCTGTAAATTTGGCAGTAGCCTAAAGGTTAGAGAAGCGCATTTGTGAATAGATGGTCAGCAGTTAAAATGTCTGAACCTGCTGGAAAAGCGTACTGTGCAGGTAAAATAAAGGGGAGAATATGTAATGTGCTCCCTCCGTCAGGAATTACCGCCAAAATGCCCTTTATAAAAGCACATAATTTGTAGTTGTTTTACTGGAAGCTCTTCGGTTCCTAACTGTGGAGACTTGTAAAGGTACTGTGTGGTTCCCCGGTGTGAATGTGAAACAGGTTGTTGCTGAAAAGAGCATGCATGTCAGCCAGATTGTCCTTGGATAAATGAGAGTTTAAAAAAAAAAAGGCAATGTGATCTTTAATAAGTGCTCAAGGTCTCACTTTCGACTGACTAGTCTCCTCTTTTCAGAGAGAGTATATATTGTAATTATTGTCTCTGACAAGGGAATTCAGACACTGGAACAGAATATGTTTTGCATCTTTTCACCATAACACACAACATGAAGGGCGCTTAGTAATTTGGTCTCCTCTTCCCCCAGGTGAATGCACGCGACTTTTCCAAGGTCGAGCATGAGGAGGCAGTTGTGGAGGCCATCAGGCGAGACCCCATTGTTGTCCAGGTTCTTCGGCGAACCCCCACCAGAGCTACGGCTGCTGTTGCACATAACCACGGCGGCACGCCACAGGATGTGTGTGTGGTGGATGTTTGCACGCAAACAGATATCACCTTCGAGCACATCATGGCATTGGCGAAGCTTCGGCCTGCTACTCCACCTGTACCTGACATCTGTCCCTTTCTTTTGTCTGACAGGTAACACATACTATACATACTGTATTGTAACAAATGCAAGAAGTTTCCATCTACAGAAAGACAGCTGAATGTTAACGGTATACAGAGAAAACTATTACCAGATATTTTGTTATCTGGAACCAGGAGATTTATCACAGATTAACATGAGGATTCCTTGAGGCTCCTCTGTTGTTGTCTTTCATTTCATGGTAGTTATTAAGCAGTTGTATAATAGTATGGAAACCCCCAGCTTTGTCCCTGTGATATCATTATGCAGAGCCAAACCTGCATGCAATAATTGCTTCTGTGTGCTACATCCATTTTCTTTAATGGGAGCTTTTGCTGGGCGATTAAAAGCCAATGGCCTGATAGAGCAGGCATTCTGGCACTACGTCCATTCTGTGGCTATTTATAGAGCTTTGCTGGGCAGCAGATGAAATCAATTTGTCCTATATACCTTCAAATCTGCCAGTCTTGGTCAATGATTATGGAGGGTCGGTTATCATGGTGACAGTTTACAGAGGTCATGGCTTTTATGGGGTGGATGGTTGATTTTCAGAGTTTTGTTGCAAAATGAGAACATCACCATCAAATTAGAGATTACAAACATGACAATGAACGTAATGATCTGTAATATAAGTTTATCTTCCTCTTTTTGTCTCGCCAGTTGCCATTCCATCCACACCATGGAACATGAGTTTTATGAATGTCCGGAGTACCTGTCCAATACCCCAGCAGAGGTGGAGAGGACAGAAGAGTATGAGTATGAGGTACAGTTTTGTATCTTTTCTGCTGACTGAGTGAACTTTAAAGTTATGATGGCCAAGAGCTTCCACTGTGTTCTACGTTTGTGTCCTCTATTGCATCTTCCCATCTATCTCTCCCCTCTTTTCCTTTCATCTGTGTATTATTGGTTATCAGACAAAGGCATAAAATGCCCAAAAGATAATAATAATAAAAAAAAAATGCCAAAGGGGCAAATTGCCATGGAATTACCAATTACATGTATGCTCCCAAGAGGATAAACCCTTTTCCATTTTGGACAATTCATTAGTCTTTCTCTTGTTCTTTTATTTTACGATTGTTTACCGGGTACCGGAAAGGATGTATTCAACAGACTGGTAGCTTGAAAGTGACATACAGATGATGATTCAGTTTCCCAATAAAGAATAAAATGGTTCTAATCCTGTATCAAATTCTTATGAATCCCCAGGATGTGCACTGCACAGTACTTGTGCAATAGCTCAATTGTGAAGCTATTTATGTCTTCAGATTTCTCAGCTATTCTAACTACATTTAATAGGCTTAATTTTCTATACTGATGTAGTCAGACATGAGTCCACTGTTCTGTCAGTACTACACAATCCCTGGAGATAATCCAAGGCTAGCAACGATGTATGATGCTATACAAGAAAAACTATCTACTGCAATAATACAAGAAAATTGGCTGCCCCTTGTGAAAATTGCATCTATTCTTAAGTTTGTTTTGTGTACCATAGCAGAGTGCCTGGGTTTAAGACAGAAGGCCATTCTTCATATAATTGTATCAAAAGAAACCCCCTCTCTGGAAGGTCTCCCTGTTGAATTACCAGTGTGTTTCATTCACAGTTTGTTAGTCTCCCTTTCTTCATGCACTGTCCTTCAGAACTGTTTGTCCCCCCTTTTCAGACAGCCACCAAAAGGCATAATGCTGCATTCACGTGGATTCAGGCAGATGATAGGACGACAGCAAGATGTATGATTAAGGGCTTCATTGACAAGCTCAACTGGCCTTTTAGAAACCGTTTACGTTTGAATCACAAATAAGTGAGTGTGTTTATCCAAGTAGATTGGATAATAGTAGATTTGGATAATTGGATAATCATTTTGTCAAATTCTGCTTTGTACATATAAAACATAACCAGTGTTGGGCAAGTTACTCTAAAAAAGAAACTAGTTACAGTTACCAGAAAGTAACAAAAGTACTTACTGAGTTACAAATTATAAAAGTAACTAGTTACTTTGGAAAGTAACTATTGCGTTACTTTCAAGTAATTTTTTAAATGCTCAAATGTGTCAAAGAATTTGGACCCCACCTCCACCCCTCTTTGACGGAACTTAAAATACATGTGCGTGTTCAATTATTTATGATAAATCTGAATATTATAATGAAATGGACACTTCATACAATACATAACAGAAATCCACAGTACACAAATGCTGTGGGAAAGTGAGACTAGCATCCAATAAAATGTCATGGATTACTGTAGATATTATAATTACTATGTTTATAGAGTGAGTCGATAAAAATAACAGAATAGATGTTTTGGAACTTTTGATATTTATTGCACCTCATCAGGCCACAACTAAGCAAAATTAAATTATGCTTGTTAAGCAATATACCAAAAAATGAATAATATATTCACTCTTTGTAGTTGGAAGAAGCAGTACTTTCGGACTATTCGCGCTCGCCATTCCTGTTACTCGTTGACTCACGTGAATGTGTATGAAGAGTAATCAATTAGAATACTCGTTACTGAAAAAAGTAACGCTGTTACTAATGCCGTTATTTATAACGCCGTTAGTCCTATCACTGAACATAACTCAAAATAAAGTTATTGGATATGCCTGCTATTTTATTCACACAGTGATGTTTGCTGAAAGTCTACTTCTAACATCTTGATGATCAGAAGTGTCTCCATTGTTACAAGATGCATCACGTCACTCAGACGGTGAACCTCGAGGCCAAGCTAGGTGACAGTGATGGGTGACGTTTGCTACTGTCAGTTGCCCCCTTTGGTTTAATAGGCACTTCCTGGTTCAGTGAACTGCATTGTGGGTCATTAGGATTCCTCTGCTGCCAGCTGTGGCCTTACCTTACAGCGTCATCTGGATGAAAGAGTCTCCTGTGTGCGTCTGGGGTGGGAGCGGGGGTGTAGGGCTTGTGTGCCGTAATAGCAGTACTATCAGAATAAGGTCAGTTTTACACACACACACACACACACAAAACTCAAACTCCCCCCTCCACCTGCCAGACGTAGACACACCAAATCAGCCATCCTCACTTACCTCTGTCCATCCATGTGTATCTAACTGAAACATGAATGGGTTTCCTCTTGGATGAAACAGAATAGGGCTGCCATTCCCAGGAACATTACTTTTGACAGGTTTAGCTTCACTTCCAACAGATTGTCCACATGGGTACTCCTGCTGTCGTAATACTCCTGCTACTTCTGCCAAATCTACCAAACTATCATATTGCCAATTAGCAGTAGATGTGGAAAATGAGTTTCAGAGCTAACATTTGAATACGGATGCTTTGATTTTTGGGATAGAAAGTAAAGTTCACAGTGGAATAGCAAGCCCTTCCAATTCCAATTTCCACAGATACTATAAATACTGTTGTGAATGATTTTGTGAATATCTGAGCTCATTTTCTCAACACCTCTTTTGGTTATTAATATCTACTCCCCAGGCAATGTAATGTTGAATAATGGCAGATTTTAATGAATGCGCTGTTTGGTCACCAGGTTACACAGTACAGTTAATGAAATGGCAGTATTATGCCAGAAAGCAGCCAGTTAGCTGTTTGCCAAATTAATCAAAATAAACATGTCTTAATTATGGATCGTCGATGGGTGCCAAACATCAAAGGCTTTTTTTTAATCCTCAAAAACAAAAAAAGATATTGGTATGCAAGGGATGGAACAAGAATGAAGAGTCTTATTGAGCTGTCAGTGCAATCCTAAAATAAGATCGAATAAAGCAGAAAGACATGTTATCAAGCAGCGACAAACTCAAAAGCATGATTTCATACTGCATTTATGTAATGTTGAGGGACTTGAGAGAAATAGATTAAATGAAGAATGGTCAAAATCAATGCATCACAGCTCAAAACATCCTGGCATTCTCTCTCTATAGCCAAGCATCAAAAACGTATAATTACCATAATGCAACTGGATACCATCTTTAGTTAGATGCTCCCTGTCTTTATCTTTCAAAATCTACACCCCCAGTTCGTAACGCAGGCTTTCTGTTAAAAATCAATAGCCTTTAACCCAATCCAAGATAACCCTGATGGCATCATCAGGGTTATTTTGTCACACTTTAAAAAGCTATCACTCTTCCAACACCGTATGGTTTGTGGCCAGTCAGTGGCCACGTTCTCCGTAATGTACCACCGCATTGGTTTGCATAGACTAAGTAGCACTATAGCAGATAAAAAGAATTGGTACAAAAACATCTGAAAGAAGCTTAAAAAAATTACAATATCAATGGGAAACCTGGCCTTTGCGAACTTTTCCCAACTGACTGAATTATCATTACTACACTTTAAAGACTGTTGCTATAAAACAATGACAGCTAAAAGGATGTCATCATCTGCAAAGTGGAAACAATGAGCCAATGAACATTAGGGATGGCAGTAATTTCTTCTGAATGAAATATGAAGTAACTGTTAAGTGCATACTAGAGTGAAATGTTAAGAACAGATGTTTAATGTGGCTTTAAAAGACAGGGTGCCGCCTTTTGTCATATGTCTTAATTTCTCATACACCTTGGTAGCATGTGGTAAATGTGCTCTCTCCCACTGAAAATTGGGAAAACACATACTGTAAATTAAGAAGATAAATTCCATCAATTGTCACAATGCATTATAAGCCACGTGAAATTAGTTAGTCACTGCTGTGCCATAATTTAAAATCCACAGTGGCACATATTACGATCCAATCATCACTAATCGAGCTTCTCTACAGCTTCAGCACCTACTGCTTCATACATCTGGAGAACGTTCACGATGAAAACTGACTCCAATAATACATAGCATATCACCCAATGTGCTCTGACATTTAGGCAGTAGTGCTGTCTGATCTCACTGCATGCAGCTGTTTCACTGTCAGGGCTTGTAGAAATCAGCCAGTGTACTAAACTGGTGAGGAGTGTAGGTAGTCAAAACCAGCGTATTGTGTTACTATATTATAAACTCCTAACACACCGCAACCTTTGAAGGTCAGGGCTGTCTGCACAGGGGGTTAAATGCCACAGAAATTAATTACTTCCCCTGTCAATCTCTCCTATCGAGGTTTCCCATGACAGAAAAAAATAGGGGGCTGGGGCTTAATTCTTGCCCCCCACCCTCATCCCTATTTTATCCCACCTCCTTCTTTTCACAACTTCACTGTGCTGAAATGAATTTGGCAGCATGGGGTTAATAAAGATTACCCCCAGAGTTATCTTTATGTGATTACCTTTATACACAGCGGGGATCAAAAGAAGCCAGAAGCTAGTCGGGCTAAATTTAGAGAAATTTCCTGTGGTAGGGAAGCAGCCAATGAAATACCACCACTATAGCCATCAAAGACCTGCGCTGTATGCTGGATTCGGTTTGATACTAACAGGGTTTTGTTCCATTGATGTACGGAGCACATGCTGGGGTTATGTTTGTGTGTGTCTGTGACTGTGTTCTATATTTTATTTACATTGCATCATTGTGCTTTACTTTCCATGTTGTGCGTGCGTGTGTGCATGCATTCATTGTTAAGTTCTAGTGTGGTGATTTCCACAACTTTAGGTTTGAAGTTGGAGCAGCAGGTGTAGGCGAGCAAGTACACCAAGAATCCAAGGGACTAAACCAGTTTGGAACTGTGTGTGTATGTGCTGCACAAGCAAATAAATATTTTTCTGATAATCCAAAAGAAAATCCAAAAAGTTTAAGTTGAGCAACGTCTAACATACTCTAGACTGGCACAGTTTATGGTGGAGGTCCAGATGAAGTGATAGATGTCTGCCTTTGGAGTTATACTGGAGAGAGCTTAAAAATGAGTCCAGTTCTTGGCTCCAAATGAATGCTAATTTTGTGTTTGCTGTATGTGTAAATAGGCTACTGTTTGTTAACACATTAGCCATATCAACTCATGAGGCGCTAATATATCAATGTAGTTTTTACTGCTCCAAATTGCAAGAAAGGTTAAAAGCTGTGACACAAAAGAAGAAAAGCTGTTGAATAGATTGAAGAAAAATTGAAGCAATGAAAAACGTAATACAGCAGCCGTAACTCATAAAAAGCACATTCATTCAACTAATTTGCAGCTGTAATTAATTTTATCAACATAAAGAAGAAACATTTATTTTGAATGTATTTGCTACACTTCAATGTAAATACTTATTTACTCTTATGTCCAGTATCCAGCTAGCAGATGTATCTTGATTAATGCTCTTACTGTTTATATTTGGTGGTTAGAAATATTGTTGTGATGGTCAAGGTCAGCATTAGGGGCTTGTTAATGCACTATCGTCCCCATATGTATATAATTACAAACATGTGTGTCCATAAAAATGAGAGAGTGAGACATGAGGTGGCCTGGATATTGTACATCAGTAGAAAATTAACATATATCCTCTTTGCCTAAAGCAAATTCACTACTACAGAACAACAAAACACTCCCAAAGTGATTAGTGGCAGAAATGCAGAGCATAGCGATCCCATCTCCCATGTGCGTCCTGTAGGTTCGTAACAGGAGCACCATGGGAAAACATGTTTGGTTTAAAACATTATTGTTTTATTTGTGTGTGTTGTGACAGGAAGTAGAGCTGTGTAGGCAGAACAGCCAGGAGAAGCTTGGCTTGACGCTGTGCTACCGGACTGACGATGAGGAGGACACCGGCATCTACGTCAGCCAGGTAGAAACAGATGTTCTCGGCCCTTATACTGACACTTGTGGGTGAAAAATAGCGTTACACCATGTTACCACATTTAAAAGATTTTTTTTTTTTTTAGGATTTTATGGTAATTGCTTCCTGTCAAACAATTACCTACTGCAAAACAAAATACTATGCCCTGAGGAGGCACTGGAGTATAAACAAGCACTCCCAGATGAGGTCTGATAGAGACAAGGTTGCATGTTCGTTAAATCAAACTTAGAGCCCTGTGATCCTGTTTCCTTTGGTGCAGGAAGTTATTAAAAGATGACATCAAATCCCATTTGAATTCTCATCTTTACATCCTGAAGCAGGGAGCAAGTTGAACTGAATTAGGGAGGAAGGAGAGAAAAATGTTTGTGAGTCAAATATCAACTCTGAATGAGCCATGCTTGGCCAAAGTGGAAGTCAGGTTTGAAATGTGATTCCCATCCCGCAATTCTCATTCCTCCTCCTTTAACACATTTTAATTGAAGGTTTTAATTAGCTCTGAGCGACAACCTTTACCTCCCGCCCCCCCCCCCCCCCCCCCCCCCCCAACAGTAAGTGAAATGACGCATTCTCCCAGTCACTGTGCCCCCTCTGAATACCAAACACACAAAACAAAGCGGGAACATATTACAGAGATTCGTTTTAAAATTCAAATGATTTGCAGCTCAGGGAAAAAAAAAATCCTCTTGCAAAATTGTTGATAATGAAAACAAATTATTGCATTATGTGGAATTATTAGGGTTTAAGCACAAGAGTAAGAAAAATGTTTAGTTTGACTGCAGGTGCAGTTTCAATCCCATTATGAATAAGAAAAAGGCAAGGGTGTAAAATGTAAGACCTTTTATGAGGACTAGAATGCTGCCATAATGGCAGAAGACCTGTATTATTTTTAGCTCCTTTCAGCCTTTATACATATTTATATATAAAACTGTGAACACCACCAGCTATTTCTCTGATTTTTCACCTGTTCCTCCTCTTCAACCAGACAAAGAATCTGAATGCAAAATCACAAGCATCACTGGCACCTGCTGAACCTCAACAGATTGTGAAAACAGTCTCCCACTAACGCAACGTGTCTATTTTTGTATGTTCGATAAAAGGGATTAAAATGCTAATTTCCCTCATTAAAATGTATGTATGGATAGTATCTGTGCAACTTTGAGAAGTACGTGATTTTTTTTTCTCCAAGTGTAGCTTTCTCTCTTGATCTTCAATGCAAGAACAACAAAGTTCATGAAATGATTATAGAGGTTTTGTAGAGTTGTGCATATCCACACGCATTTTGAATATGAGGCGTTGATTCTTTCAACTTAAATAGAATCACATCTGTGCAACTTTGAACCTTTGTTGTTTTTTTCTCTTCTGTCTCGTGGTCTTGCCCCCACGCTTCATTTAGAACTCATGTGCTCGTTTCTATGATGTCAAGGGCTTACACGTTACCTCAGTTTCAGTCACTAGCCTTTAAAGTCAGGTGGAATGTGAAGCTCTCACACGAGTCAACAACAATAACGTGTGAAAATCCACCTGTATGTAAAATGCAAGGTTGTCAGTGAGAAAATAAGTATCTTCTCTTCATGAAAAAATAGACTTTTATTCCTGACAACAGAGATGAGAGAGCTGTGGCGTGTCAGAGATACACAATGACCAGCTGTCAGCATTGATTTTCATGTTCTTTTGTGCAGGTGGAACCAAACAGTATAGCGGCCAGAGATGGACGCATTAAGGAAGGAGATCGTATTCTACAGGTGTGTATTTTCATCTCAGTGACAAAAGTACATTCACACCAGTTTATATTATGAACTCAAATGGCTTCAAACATGTCTACCTCTGTATTCCTCACATAACAGACAGAATAATATCTTTGATATCAGCTAAATATTCACAACAATAAAGTCCTGTTTCTTTTGTCTGTGTTAAACAAACCTGCTAGGTAGGTCTTTTTAAAAGCAGCTATTAGTGTCCCCAGTCTGGGCAAGCATATGTATATTTAATCACCTCGTTTTACCAGAGAAATTAAAGTCCCTGGTCACGGTTACACCAGGCACTAGATCATCTCTGTCTTTCTCAGTCTCATTATGCAAAAACACCTGGGGGGGCAGAGATTGTTGATAGTCCCCTCTAAACACTTTTAATTGAAATGTTGCAACCTTATACTGTATATACTCCAAACATTTTTCTACCTTGGATTGTATCTGCATCCATTCTATAACAGGTACAAAATAGTTTCAGTGTTCATTATTTGGACTACAGGATTAACAAAGTGTAAAGGTTTGCACTCTTGGCTTCAAGCTTACCAATGAGTGGCACCAGGTGTGCGCAGCCAAGGTGAATAATCCCTTGTTGAGACTGAACAAGTTCCTTTCCTATTTTTTGTAACGTTATCTGCATAAAGTCCTCTGTAAATACAACTCTGAGTCTTCTTTATGTTGTCAGGTGCACATGATACGTTCATATGTGGGTGCATATGTATATGTAGATGTGTTGTCTTCATTTATCGGACACTCTTGTAGGCATGACCTCACCCAACTATTTGATCAGTTCATTGAAATCACCCTCTGCCTCTGATTGCTGTCCTTGTGATTGGCTGTTACTCTGAAAGCCTATTGAAGCCTCTAGAGCCACACAGTCTATAAGTTGAACTGATGGCTTACAGATCTGTTTGCACCTTAAGAGTCTCAGTTCTTTCGGTTTTTTCCCCTGAATGATGGGGTCATTTTACTACAGAGCAGTGTATGAGCCTATGCCTTGCAAAGACCAGCATGTTGCTTTGAAGTCATACAATCAATTTTACTCACCAAACATGATGGAAATTCTTTCTTAAATATAAACTTGTAGGCATGACAAAGCATTCTGATGAAGTGGGATAAACAACTCAACATGTCTTTAATTGCAGTGTACTCAGGGCACTTCATTTAGTTTAAGCACTTAGAATGGATTTATAACTTTTAACAAGTTATAAAACACACAATGTCAGTCTAATGGAAAACTGAAAAGTCAGGCTTGTCACTCTTATTTAAAATCATTTTATGTGCACCCAAGCTGTGTGTTGTCCTTAAAAAAAGAGAAAATCTGAATATATTTTCAAATTGAGGGGTTAAAAAGGTAAAACTGACTGTTTGTAATACAAGACTAATGGAAACAACTCAAAATAAGACAATGAATTAAAGAAAAAGGAAAGCAAAAACTACTTTGTACAAGTGCCTCATACTTATTCACAATAAAATCTATCCATTAGAACACCAACTACAGCAATGTCGTGAGCAGTGACATTCACCCAAATGGAGTAATTTCTTATTTGTGCTTGTTAGTTTGATTTTTTTGAGATATTGATTATAATCAGATATAATGGCAAATTATAGCTTGATTTACACTTACTCTATATCCTCTCAGTAGGCAATCTCGATTTGCTTCAAGTCTGAACAGTGTACCAACACCTCCCCTCCATATTTATTGTACATACTGTAACACTCTGAGTACCTTCATTCTCTTACTGCAGTGTTTCTGTGTCCTAGTAGTGTGAATGATTGTGGGGAGCAGGGCCTGCTGTACTCCAGGCCCTATTATCTTCTTCTGACAGCCCCATTACTCTAGTGAGGAAAAGATGAACGCCACCTGTCAAAGAACAGTTAATTGTGTGTCTGGATGTGTGGTGAGAGCAGACTCTTGTGAGGTCGGACTATACAATTGACTTCCCTTACCAAGTGTTCAGCCTACCCAGGCCTTTCCTAGGCATTGCGAGGTGGAAAGAAAAGTGTGAAAAAGAGACTAATGGAGGGAGAAAATGGGCAGAAATAGTCAAAAAGGAAAAAGGTGTCAGCATGTGATTACTCAAGGTGTGTCTTGCAAAATTGGGAACAATGGTTGTATTACGCACATCTTTTCATTCATGTCAGTTAAATGGATGGTGATGGTAAAAGTCCTTTTTTTCTGGTATGTATCTGGACTTTGTACAAGTTCGTTCTTCTTAACATGACCATCTATACATGTCTTTGATGTACAGATTAATGGCTGTGAAGTGCAAGACAGAGAGAAAGCTGTTGCCTTGCTGTCAAGTGAAGTAGCAAGGAGCATCATACTCCTGGTGACAAGACCAGAAATGCAGGTAAACACACACACACCTACACAGGCTTCCTGCCCTATCTTGACAACCTATGTCATGTCAAATCACAACAGCTGCCTGCTAAGTGCCTTCTCCTTTCTTTCGAACTGTCAGCATGATTGTCTGGAGTTTCTACACACACACACACACACACACACACACACACACACACACACACACACACACACACACACACACACACACACACACACACACACAAAACACATGCATAGACAGACAGAGTTTCTGACAAGATGTTGTGATTTCAGCTGGAGGAGGAGGTATGGCTTGATGAGGAGCAACAGGAGCTTGTGGAGGAGCTTAAGATGGAGATCCTGGAGGAGAGGAGGAAGCAGAAAGAACATAACTTTGACAGGAGAGATGAGGTGAGAGTGTAAACTAAGAGAAATGTATCAAAACAAGAGACAAAAATGTCCAATAAAGAGGCAGAAGGATGTCAGGGAAAACAGGAGGAAAGGTGACAAGGTAGGAAGGAAGGAGAAGCTAAATAAAAGTAGGTAGCAGAAGAGGAAGGATAGTGAGAGCACAGAATTTGATTTATGTACCCTTACTATCATTCCAACTCTTGACATTGTGCTAGATGAGAACATTGATATTTGACATATCTACAAAACTCTGGACTATATTCAGTGCAAAGATTTTAAAAATTCTGTATGGCAACTATGGTGAGGAACAGATCATGACTATGACAAATAAACTATGGTTAAGTTTGGGCAACCATACCGCCTACTCAAGGTTATGTTAAGATCATTGTTATGGTAAATAAAAGGGCAAGTGTTAACTGCAAATCTATGATGGGACACAAATTCTGTTCTCCAGCATGAAAGTCAGATGTGCTAATACCTATCAACCACCCTGACCCTTGCCTTTATACATATAAGGCACACTTCTTCCTGCATTGGCACTAGACATAAATCGCAAGGTGCAGAATCATCCAATATGGATGTGACTCCCTGAGATACTTCACAATGCACTGTGTAACAATCATGAACTACAGCAAACACAAGAAAATCTTGCAAGTGAATGAAATTGTCTATGAGAACTAACTTTCTCATCTTTCTTCATACACAAGCATCAAGCTGAAGAAGAGATAACAACAGATACTGCTACCTGTTCCTCAAACAATCAAGACAAAGACAGTGGGTTTGGACGCAGTACAGACAGTCCAGAACACCAACCCTTGCTGGGCAGACTGCACAGGAGGACCCCAGCCCATTGCCTGAGGGAACGATGGCGGGCAGAGCATCCACACACAAGACGAGGGACTGTAGTGCCACAGGACACCCAGGGTCCGAGGATATTGTCCAAAGGCCAAGGCCATGAAGGGGTAGTCAGTATTCGCAATGGTGGAGGTGGGGTCCTAGGTTTAGAGAATCGCTTCCAGCAACTCTTAGAGCTCAAGTGTCAAATCCGGAATGGAGGTGAGTGTGGGGTGTACTCCATTCGACACAGTATAGAGTGTAGTCTCACTGAGCAAGGAGGAGGGGATGAAGATGACCTAGATGGTGTTGGAGGGGGGAATGGAGTGGAGCAAGAGTTGAGGATGCTAAATGAGGAACTGCGTAGCATTGAGCTTGAGTGTCAAAGCATCATGCAAGCGCACCAGCTGCGCCAGACCCAGCAGCTAGACCCCTCACAACTTGCATCCTCCCCAGGGCAGAGCTCCAAAGACGGACACAAACGACATGGCAGGTTGGCAGACATCCACGAATACCCAGAGAGGTCAGACAGCGATAAGATCCGAGAAAAAGACAGCTCCAGTGCCTATAATACGGCGGAGAGTGCACGGTCAACACCACTAGGTATGGAGAGATCTCCTGATCATTCTCTGCAGAGACACATCAGCATTACCAACCAGAAAAACCTCAGACTGGCTTCCTCCACACCCTCCAGTCCCATCCCTATCCCCAAACCCCAGGGTACACCCAGTCGTAGCAGACCAGCAGACCCAGGCCCTGTTATCTCCAGCAGTCCAGATCAGAGTAACCCTTCCCGGTCTGAGTCAGACCCTGCCCTGCCTGCAGATGATGAGAGGTGTGAGAAGAAAGGGAGAACCAGAGATTCGAGGAGGGGGCTTCCTTATGGTTCTTCATATCAGACAACCCCCTATCAAGGCCCAGGAGGATCCAGGCAACTTCAGGTAGGTACAATCAAGAAGGCACATGTCAAATTAATGCTGATATGCCTTTAAGCGAGGCACCTCTGAAGACAATTCTGTGCTAACAATGTTCTTTGTGTTGCAGAGCTACATGCAGCTGCTACAACAGCATTCATCCCTGGAGTATTCCCAGAGCCAGCTGAGTCTGCTCAGTGTCTGTCGAGATCCTGTGCACCGGAGCGGACGCCCTGGGGAACCTCGCTTAGAGTGGAAGGTGAAAGTTCGCGCTGATGGCACACGCTACGTTGCCCGGAGGCCTGCTCGTGACCGCATCCTGAGGGAGCGGGCGCTGAGGATCCGAGAGGAGAGGAGCGGAGGCATGACCACAGATGACGATGCTATGAGTGAAATGAAGATGGGCCGCTACTGGAGCAAAGAGGAGAGGAAGCAGCACTTGGCACGGGCTAGGGAGCAAAGGAAGAGGAGGGAGTTCATGCAAAGGAGCCGTCTTGAGTGTCTCAAGGAGGGGCCCACCAGTGGAGCTGAAGGAAGGAAGGAGATCAATATCTTGGAGCTGAGTCACAAAAAGATGATGAAGAAACGAAACAAAAAGATCCTGGATAACTGGATGACCATTCAGGAGCTGATGAGCCATGGGGCTAGAGTCCCAGAGGGCTCCAAAGTACATAACGCCTTCTTGTCTGTCACAACTGTGTAGGGGAGTACAGAACACTTTAATATCAGCTAGTCTGCATTTCAGGAACTACTGCTTTATGTAAAAAATGTCTGTGAAATTGAATTTGTCACTGCTGAGGACTTCTGTAGCAACCCGAAGGCAACTTTGTAACTATCACTTTAAGAATGTCTGACTACATTAACTCAATCATTACAAAACCTCAGCCATTCAGAACATTGTTTTTACACTGGCTTTTTGGTAACGCACTGGCTTCTAATAGCAGATGATTTTGGTAGCATATTGGTTCAAACTGACAAAAAAGTGAAGAGCCAACATATTAACTTCATGTATACTATGTATTATGTCTCCATATTCTCCACTCTTCTGTTTCATTGCATATGAAGCGACTTCACTTGCCTCGTTCAAGGTGGCATTTTTTTTATAATGGGGAAAATACAATATTTTTCACACTTTGTAAACTCAGTAACTTTTTGTAAGGAATTTTTCTACACTGAATGTTAATGTACTGTAAACATTTTATTGTAATTTCTTATTTATGTTTTATCACCGAACCATGAAGGTCAGAATTGACACTATTTGATTGTACTGTAGCCTGCATTATATGCCAGACAAACACAAAGAGAAATGAGAAACTTTGTGAAATCCCTGAAGGACAACGACTCCACATCTGAAACACTTTTTGATAATGTCACTTGAGCCAGAGTGATCTGAAAAATTTAAGCACTGGAAATATACTTATATGATCTTAAAAGCTCATATTATTCATGAGTTGTGAGGGCTTTTTTACAGTTTTACCTCAACTTACAGTCAAAACTCTGATCTATCAAGTAGTTGAATACCTGGTTAATTCAAACATTGACTTAAGTAGCCCTTTAGTCAACCCTGAACCCTTACTATAAACCATAAATTATGTGTGAATTATGTTTAAAATGTTAAATAGATTCATATTTATATTATTTACTGTTATTTCTATTTATTGTAAATTTTTATGGTCTGTCTGATAAATGTTTCACATCAAGTGGCTATCCTTGAAAGGCCAACATATTTCAAGGCACTATCAAGAAAATGTATCATACTGCAGCCTTTGAACTCGAACCTGCTGCTTTTCACTGTAAAGTTCATAAAAGAGGCCTTGAGTTGCTTTGTTGATGGTGATATTTGTAATAAAACAATAATAATAAATAATAAAAAGATTAAGAAAGATCTCACTTTTAGTCAGTTACCGTCTGAAAATTTTTGTCATAGTTATTGGATTTTACCTTCGCTTATCAATACGTACATTTTTACACTGAAGATTTCTAGTCTTGCTAGCAGCCTGGCTCTAGGGCTGGAATGTTGGTTCCACCACTTTGCTTCTGGACTAAAATATCTTCACAACTATTAAAAGGAAATGCCATGAAATTTGGCATATATATTCATGGTGCCCAGAGGATGTATCCTAATGACTTCGGTGATCCCCTGACTTTTCTTCTAGCACCAGCATGAGGTTGATGAGTGGTTTTGAGTGACATGTCTCAATGACTCCTGGATGGGTTGCCATGAAATTTGGAGCTGGCATTCATGGCCCCCTCAGGATAACTTGTAATACTTTTGGTAATTCCCTGACTTTGCATTAAGCACCATCAGGTAAAACTTTGAATTCATCCCAAATTTGTCCAGGCTTTAGTGTATGACTAAATACGAGCAAAACTAAGAACATTTCCATTAGCTGTAACTGTTAAATGTTAGCATTCTGAACCTTCACCTGCTTGTTAGCATTATCATTGTGAGAATGTTAGTATTCTAATGTTAGCATTTCCCCTAAGTATTATTGTGTCTGAGTACAGCCTGTAGAATCTTAGTCTTGGTAAAACATTTTTGCATTCAGTAGATGTCCTCTATGCACTGAACCAACTCATAAGGAGTAGGCATGATGGCTGTGGCAGGTGACCTTCTGGTTACATATTTTCTGTGGGGAAAAAAATGGAAATCATGTTTCTTCTATCGTCCCGTCTGCTTAGTATCAAACACACATAGCTCTGAAAGTTTTTAGTGATTCAGTTTGAATGTGGCTCAGTCAGCAGTGAGCAATATCTCCATCATACCCACCATGTATTATGCATGCTGGGGCCAGCAGTTTACATGTTTGGATTTGAGAGTCACAAGAGCAACACTTGCATCTCCCTCCTCTAAAATCATAAAAAGGACTCTTTGAATTGAAAGTCATGTTCTCTGCAGGTAACAATACATCTTCCTCACAGTGTGTTGTCAGTCACAGACAAAAGAGAAGGAGAGGAGGCAGCCAGGTTGTTTATCTAAGATATTGTAAGAAGATCCTTGTAAATGCTGCTCCTGATCAATACTGCAATCAGCTGCACTCTAAAACTGCAAGTCTTTTTGTGAGTGATTTGTAAAGAACATGATTGCTAATTGAACACATTAAAATGAACTGTAATGATTGCCACACCTGGAAAAGTACCACACCTGCCTCCAGGCTGTACCAAACCAAGCCTGCTGATCTTCATATTCACAAGGAAGTCATAAAGCATTTTGATTTGTGGCTTGATAGAGTACAGAGTAATTTACCTTGTCGCTACAGTTTAAAGTATTCATGTATTCACACTGGTATAACTGACTGACAGTGTGTGTGGGGGGCGGGATATGGGTGCACAGAGGCTGTGTGTATATGTGTGTGTGGGGGGTGCATGTCCATTTAGCGATAGGAAGCATCAAAGCTAAACTATACTCCCATTTCAAAGCATTAAGGAGACGCCGGTGAAGTCTCCTCATCCCCTGTCAATCTGCTGTGTCTGTCCACAGCCCACTGAACTGAAGAATTAATGAGAGACATCAGACTGGCATCCACATCGCCGGGGCTTTTATGCATAATATTAAATCAGGTAAGCAGTGCACCCACTTCTCATAGCTACCCATCTCTCTGTATAATATCCAACCAGTTATATCTGTGTGACAGAAGTGGCACAGGAACTGAGGAATTATTCGTTGCAGTCAACCTAGTATTATAAATGATTAATCCAAATGTGCATACCAAAGATAATTGAATGTATTTGAATGTTGATCTGTTGCAGTGGTATCGTGTTGTAGCCTACACTAAAATTGGCTTGGATTTCCATACATGTATGAAGCACAATGGCATGACCAAAAGCCATAGCTTAATCCCAAGGCATTAAGGCTTCACTACAGGCATCAGGACATGACATAAAAAGATAATACCACTATAATTCTATAAGAATACGCTTGTTCAAAGGAGCTCTACCCTTGCTTCAGTGTTTCATAATGCAGATAACAGTCTTATCTCTCAAAGGGCCAAAAAACATTTTTAAAGTTTTAAAAGTCTATATTTTAGATGCCGAAGCATGGCATCATACATTAAACAATGTACTGATACATGCTGGATGGATGTAACCACTGCAGTGAAAAGACAAATTGTCTCATAAGCAGATTCAGATCATAAGTTGAAACCTCACATTTAGGACGTGATTTTTTAAAGGGATAGTTTGACATTTGGGAAATGTGCTGCCTTGCTAAGAGTTGGATGAGAATAACTCTCTCAAAATATCCCATTAAATATAAAGCTATAGCCTTAAGACTGGACACAGGGTGAAACAGGTAGCCTAGCTCTGTTTAAAGGTGACAATTTGCCAGCACATCAGCACCTCAAAAACTCATGATATCCCATTGGTTTAATCCACACAAAAACTGAAGTGTAAAGGCTGTATACAGTCCTTATGCTAATCTAAGCTAACCAGCTGCTGTAGCTATATAAGATGGTGGTTTTGGAAGAGAAAAATGGGAGGAAACAAAGCTAACAACCAACCAAAACAGCAAAGGTGTAAAAACTAGTACAAAACATCATGTACAAAAAACAGGGGTTCAACCCAGGTAGCAGCTATTGATTTACTTATTAAAAATAAAAGTACACTGTGCAAAAGTGCTGCAACTCCGTGAGGAAGACACCTGGGGGATTTTGTTCATTCAGTAATTAGTGTTTGTGGAAGTGTTAGGTCGGTGTTTGTTTTACAGCTGTTTTTTTTCTCTCATATGTGGAGCTATCTTCACCGCAGGAAGTTGCCCCAAACATGAATATGTGAAATCCATATATCCTGACTCCTCTTCAACCATTCTTCTCATCTGGATCTGTCTCTGTCTCATTCAAATTCCAACAGCTGAGCGCTGTAGTGCTGCACTGTAGCACAGATGAAAAAGCGCGGTATCCTGGCTCTCTTTAATCTAACGATGCCTTTGAAGCAGCTGCGAATGAGTGGGACTAGAACAAAGTCAGGTGTTCCTTACTGAGGAGACGCCGGTTTAGATGTGAGGGGAAGTGGGTGACATTTTGTGAGTGCTTGGGTGTGTGTCCTTCAGTGTGATTCTACATATGGCATTATAAAACAAACAAACTTGGGAGACCTCGGCAGATGATCCATTAAAAGAAGAAGAAAAACATGTGGAAAGAGTAGCTATGAATGTAGAATTTTTAAGTACAGAAATAGTTTTTTACTTTATCTTTGTATCTGATTATTCATAATGTTTAAACCATCTAAAACTGTCTTTTTAAAAAGACTGAACTGAGTAACTGAACATGATATAAGCCCGCTCTATGCTTTGCCCGTCAAGCTTTCATTGTAGCACACTGCAATTATGATTATTACAGAAACAGTGATAGGTTTACCCCTCCAGATTTGTCTCCATTTTAGGATCATCGTCACTGCAGTGATACACGGCTGTTCTAGTCAATGTTTTGAAGTCGCGTGGAGGATGGACCGAAACAGTGTCGGCCCCGTGACGTGACAGAGAGTCACGGTGCCTGGTGGGGTTTTGGGGTTAGACTTGATATAGGCTACAATGGTAGCATCCAGGACTGGCAGTGTTGTGTTGATACTGAATGGGGACTTTTTTAATGTAACCCTATATAGGCCTACATTTCTGAAGCTAATGCTCTTTACCAATGGCTAATGGCCTTTTATGTAATAATAAAAAAAAAATAAAATAAACTTGTTAGCAGGGAAGGGAAGTTTAATGAGTTTTGTTTGGTTTTGGTTTTGGAAAGGTACTAAAAAAAGATAAGCTAGTTATCTGGGAATGCTGTCAGCCAACATATGTCAGAGCAAATGTATCCCCTCCAGTTTTGCTCATGCATTTTTGGTTTTAAGGTGATTAAAAAAACATAAGCTAGCTAGCAGGGAATGTTGGGAATTATCAGTTTGTGATAGAGCAAAAAAAAAAAAGAAACACTGCCAACCCATGCAAACCTAGTTTTACTCATCTATTTCCACATCAGGTGTATCAATCAATGTGGGTAAACTGATTTAGTTATAACTACACCCCTGGATGATCAGTGAATGGAATATCACATTTTGACACATAATCTTATAATTTTACTTTAGGCAACTTGAAGATAAGGATGTGGGTGGGATATTCCATGTATTTCATTTATACATCCTTTTTTGAGCTTATCAGGATGGATGTAGCCTAAAGGTTGCTTAAGCGTGCCTCTGTGGAAATCTGCTCATTGAATCTCTCCACCTTATGGGAAAGCCTCGGTGCTGAAAGAGTAATGGCACCCCCTACATCAGCAGCTACCACAGGGGCCCTTGAGCATTGGCAATTAACCCCCTATTGCTCCAGTAAAGTTGGCAAGTGGTAAACAGTGTAAGGCTGTGGTTACACTGTGGTGCTCGCAGGTATAAATGTGTCTCATTGTAATATTGTGAAGAGGAGAGGAAAAAAAGCACACATGCACAGCAAAATAAGGGGGGGAAGGCAATCAGCGACGCAAACTCTGTCACGCTCTGTGTGTTGTGTGGTCAACAACTGACCTGCAGATGTAGATTTGATCAGTCAGCGTTGTTTGTCCTGCCAACAACAGCTAAGTCTATGGTATATTATAATATGCAGAATAATCAAGAGTTGTGTCTTATTACAGAATAAATGACTGATTAGGGTGGGGTAATGACTGATCATTTTCCATTCATGGCCTCAATTATGTGCTAATGGCTCATTCAGACTTCTAATTAACTAAATGGATATTTTTCACTGTCTTTTCTTCATGAAGGACAACTCACTCTACTCCTGTGGAACTTCAGTCAGTTTCAAACAGAAATTTCACCACTATGTTATTTTCTTTGCTGCTACACCTGAATTACTCTTACTCCCTGCATTAATTTACTGCTTTGTTGCTTTCAAGGCCCATAGCACACAAAGCCTACTTTCTCTATGTGATTCTTTGCACAACACAAATCAACCTCTTGTTCGTTGAGGACAGGGGGAACCTGAGTCAGTAGATTTTCAATGTCTTGCTCAAAGGCCATTGTGGAAGGAAATATGACACTGATTGAAACAAGTGGGGAAACATGAACATCAACCCTGTCACCCAAGTGTTACAGAACTGTCCTTTTTTTAACCACTAGACCACCCCCTTTTCCGCTTTGTCAGTTAAACAGAGCCCATTGTGGGGTTTCAACAGACAAGCTGCTTCAATTTGCCACCAACACTGCACACCATGTAAAATAAGAGCTACTATTTTAGACTGAAACCTCACGTAGATCTGTAGAAGCAACAGTAAAGGTGGCTCAACTGCCTAATGAGCAATATAAAATATTCAGAGGACCGGTCCCAACACAGATTTGACACTTGAGATAATTGGAACAGAATATATACAGAGGAGGTGGGGTGGCAGGCTTTAAGCGTTCCTCAGCAGGACGGTGGAGGGAGATGAAGATATTATATGAATGAAAGGAGCCAACAGCTTGATAAGGTTTTCTAAGGACTCGCACAAGTCCTGATTCCTTTTTTGGTTCTTCTCATTGATTCTTCCGATCCCTAAATGCTGAAAATCAAAACGATAAAATATAAATCAACAATCTGAAGCCCTCTGGTACAACTTTTCTTTACATTTTCATACATTTCTTCCAAATGTTCAAGACCTGAGTAAACTTCACAGTTTGCATCCTTTTGGATCCACCTTATATATCACAAGACAGACATGAAATGTGTTGAAACAGTTCCTTTCAAGTAGCTTTTTTTCTTCTTTCTGTCTCAGCAGTGACAATGCCAGCTGGTTGCAGCTGGTTTCATAATCCAGCCCATCTGACACCTGGTTTATCCTGAGAGACAAACATATTCTGTTTCAGTCTCTCCTGTGGGGTGAAGGCTTTGATTAGCCAGTGATGTGCTCAACTATTGATCTGGCTGACTGCTCCTTATCTTGCTCAGTTATTACTGGTTTACTGCAAGCGTCCTGGTGGGCTCAGTGGTTTCGAATGTTGTGCTCGGAATACCGTCTCTGCTCTGCTCAAGGGAGCTTTGAGTCCCTTGAGCAGAGCAGAAGACTTCAAAAAACCTCACTTTTTCCGAATTACTTTCATTTTAAAATGTTCAATTAAACAGCTGCATAGAAGACACTCCTTTGCAACAATTCATGAATAACAATTTCACTTTACCTTAGATGATAATGCCAGCACAAAATATTTTTTTCAGAGTTAAGGAGCAAACATTAATAGCTCAGGACTGTGACAAAGCAGCAACAATTTTGATTTCATGGAGAAATATATAAAATTAGCATTGCATTGTACTTTGCTCCAGACTCAAATACTTCCACAACTTGACCTTCAACCTAACTGCAACTGAGAGATGCGAACAGAGTATCTATGCACACATTTCAATAACAGTTCAGAAAACACCTGAAGAATCTCCAGCGACATGACAATAAGTGACACACCTGGGAAGTGAAATGATTTTGCTGCTTCATTTCTGTGTGCACACCAGACATCACCAACATTAGTGATTTGATACTCCAATTAGTTTATTCACATATGAACATTATCATGTGATGGAACACAATTCTTCATTTTTATGGACACATACAAGAAAAGTTTGATTTTTTTTCAGAAACAGAAATTTTCTCTGTAGCTGACCGAAGAATTTTGTTCAAAAATAAAAACAATTTGAATGAAAAATGAATAACGGTATTGTCAGTGTGACATTCTCTCTCTGTAATGTTGTAAACAGATGTTGAAAGATATTCAAAGGGAGCAAACAAGGTTCCTCTTCAAGGCCAGGTTTGGTTTTGGTACCAACAGCTGTAACACTGAAACAGACGAGGCTGTGGCCATTGAGGTCAACAAAAAACTGAAATAGTTCAACAAGCAAGAGAAAAAATCTAGATCCAGACACTTGCAACATTGTGAGGTGGAATAGCTTTTTCTTTGACAAAGACCATATCAGCCTTAACACTGGATCAAAGCCTATGTGCTTACTTGGAGGAGAAAAAACAACCAGGGTCTTCCAGTGACAGAGCTGCATCCAATTATATATCAATTGGCCACAGTCCTCTCCCAGCTGAGGTCCATGGGAATTGTACATGCGGACCTCAAACCTGACAATATAATGGTTGTGGGCCGCTAGCAGCAGCCACCGAAAGAGATTGACTTTGCCCCGGCACGTCATGTGTCTGCTGTTCAGCCTGGTGTCTGTATGCAGACCACCTGGTAAAGAGCACCAGAAGTCATGCAGCACAATCCCTTTAATGAGGCCATTGATATGTGGTTTCTGGGCCTGGTGGCAGAGCTGGCTGCTGGGTAACCGCTCTATCCGAGAGAGATGGACTGTGACGCGCTGAGCTTCATTGCAGAAACACGGGGCCAGCCAGCTGATACTTGCTGGACCGTGGAAATGAAACAGACTCTTACATCCTTCCACAAACAGCAGACCAGTCAGCAGGGCTGGAGATTCAAGATCTCTGAGGAGTTCCCCTTTAAGATGCAGTTTTCTGCTCAGGACACAAAACACATTGCAGGTGAATACTGACTAAAACTGCATTCCAAAAAACTAAGATTGTGTACAGCTAACATAATTATAGTAGGTATAATATATAATACCATTAAGTAAAAGGTAGTTTTCACATTTTAAAAGCAAAGATACAATTGAGGTTCACTCTTCTTTTGATCCTTTTAACAAAGTCTATTGACCATATGGATCATTGGATATTGAAGTGTTATCACCAAGTTATTTCAGCCTCCATGAATGCCTCCCTGAATGGCCTGCTTGGAAAAGGGAGACCTAACCAAGTGTCATTAGGCCTGATGAAAGCAAATTGATTTCAGTGGCAAGAGGATTTCCAGAAGAACAAGTGCCTCCATGAGATTATCTTAAACACAGTGTTTTCTCTGTTTTGTTGTTGAGCAAAGGTGCACAGATGGCGCTCCCTTCTTCTACAGTCCCTGTGAAGCTGTGAAAAATGAGGACAGGAAATGAGACTAAAATCAGGTCCCACTCGGAATAATTGATCTGGCTTTGTGAGAAGCTGCACTGTGATAAGTCACCGGGGTCTGTGGGCCATTTATGCTGAGAAAAACTAGGTGAAAGGTTGTGTAAAGCTGCAAGTCTGGTGAATAAAAAAAAAAGCAATAAATGTTGTTCAATATGTGTGTCCATTCATTTTTCAGCAAATTTTAGTAATAACAAAATTACATGTTTAAAGAAAAACATGTCTTCATAGTTGCATGTACTAACTTAAAAATTGCTTATTCATACATGTACAGTGCTGTACACATTTAGCAGTGTCGAGAGGAAAATTAATTCCAAATCTCGAACTGTGGCCCTGACAGCATCTTACACCATCAATATGGCAAATACGATATAAAAGTGACATAGAGGAATACATGAGCGACACAGCAGTGCTTTGAGCTAAATGCTAACGTCAGCATGGAAACAAGCTCATGATGCCAATGTGAATGATAGTGATGACACTGATGTTTATCAGGTACAATGTTGATCATGTTCACCGTCTTAGTTCAGCATATTTGCATGCTAACATTTGCTAATTAGCACTAAACGCAAAGTACTGCTGAGACTGCTGGGAATGTGGTCATGTATTTGGTCAGTTTTGACCTTGTGTGAGTAAGAGGATCATCCATAATATTATAATTCATTCTGAGGGGGACATGAACGTCTCCTTTCCTCCTCTCCTCGACCTTTAGCTCTCAAGACATTTAGAGCTGTGACACTGTGAAAGGGGTCACTCTTAGTGATAAACCTTCACTATGATTGCTCTCTGTTTAGCTGTCTGGTCTACAAATGTTTTGGTTCATTCTCGGCTCTCGTAACGGCATTTCTGGCCACAGCAGGCAGCTGTTTTTAGCTAAAACAGACATTTCTCTCCAGAATTGGTAGAGACCAAAAACAGAGTTGAGAGGGTGAATATTAGACATAGATTGGTCAGATGGCCAGAAATATGACTCCAAATGCTAATGTTGCGCCGTAATTGCTGGATAATAAGCAACTGTTTGCAAACAAGTCTGTCATAACAACTCGAAAGGTAATGATTTTTCAATGCTGTGATCACAAATTGTTTTGGCCAAGTGGCCAAAAAATCAGATAATGTAGGTTTAAGCAAAAACTTTCTGACATCAAACTTAAGAAGTTTTTGAAAGAGACAGTCGGGGGGCCTCACAGTGCAAAGTTCCTTCTAGTTTGAAGACCAACATTTCTTTTGTTCTTTCCATTATTCATCCATTTTTGCTTTAGGCAATCTGAAACCTATGAAAGACTGAAGGGTATGTGCTGTAGACCCTCTAAATAAGATGTATTATACACTGACAAGGTGGCTGCATGGTGCTGACTCATGTCTCTATCTTCTGAGTGTACATGACTTAGTCATAAAGGTTGAAAACAGGATCTAACTTTTCAAAAGTATACCTAGACCTTTGCAGCAAAGTAAAGACAGTGTTTTGAAGGTTGAAATCAATAAAAGATTCATATGTGAGGAAAGTAAGTTGGTACAAAAAAGAAAACATAAGAAACATCGAGGAATATCAATAAAAACAGCTTTAGACCGAAGCAGCTTATTTGACAGCATGACAGAGAAGTGTATGCTCTGGAATCGATTACGCTAATGAACTGTTTCACAAAGCAGAGCTCTGTAAATATCAACTGAACAGCCAGTCAATAAAGACAAACTCGGTACATTCTATGTGTTGCATTTGTCTCCCCTACTGACTTAACTTACATTTGCTTCATGAGCTGATCGATCGAGTCGCTGTTATGAAAGAATTTGTCACGTAACTCATCAGCACTCGACTGCATTGACAGATCGCAGTTACTGCTGGAGCAGGCCCTCTCATGATCGGATGCAATCGTCTCATAAGTAATTGCCATTTGACAAAGTGAAGCACAATAAGCGAGGGGTTCGAGTTGGTTTCCACAGCTGCACGAGTTGCAAAGGCACTGTGTAGAAAACCTTGTCTGTGAACGTAAGTACTTACGGACAATAAGCCTCTTCTAGTTCCTTGGAACATCAGGCAGTCTGATATTAAAAGACTTACCTGCAAATAGAGGTATTTTGCACACATTACTGTAAATAAACATGACAGACAATGCACTGTTAAATGATGAGGAGGATAGCATAATTAGCAGTAAGACTGAGGTTACAACCCCACATATTGGCTTGCTGTGGCTTGTTGGCTTAGTAACAGCTTGTGGAAGAACAACTGAGTCATTAATGACTGAACTAATTGGCAGAAACAGGTGCATACACTTAAAATATATATTGTAATACTTGATGTTGAGCTAAATGAAATAACTGAAAATTTCAGGATCCTACTTCACAAAGAAAATGTGAGAAGAGGTCTGGCTTGTAGAGAAAAGGAGTTCAACTTCAACTGTGTCCACTTGCTAACTCTATAATGTAATATATTAAGTATATAAACCAACAGACAATATTACAAATCATTAATATAATAATGAACCATTACTATTAATTACTAATACTTATTGCTATGATATGGGCACATGTTGACAAGTTGAACCCGAAAGTAGCATTGCATGAGCAATGTGGTTTATATATATAAAATATATGTAAAGTGTGGAAAGATACACTAATCTGTGTATACAGTATATTCATTGTATTATATAATGGCTATGTGTGATGTGAAAGGAGTCGTATTTACAAACTAGCAGCCATACAGAGCATTTTAGAGTCTTTTATCTCTCTGTTATGGATTAACGGCACACAGTTTTACCATTTTGGTTCACTTATTTCAAGCATAAGTTCCAATAAAGTGACTGTAAGCTGCTTGCCCAACACCAAACAGCAGACAGACAGGGTTAGCAAGTAGCTGGTGGTGAACAAAATGGAACATTTGGTCACTAAGAACCACATATTTTTGGTGGAGACCAAAATCAAGCTAAAAGAAGAGTTAGCATAAATAGGAAACACTTACTTAACAACTGTGACATATTAATTTATGAGTCTTTAAATGTCTTTAACACAGTAGTAGTAGTAGAGTTGAAACATCCCTGTTTCACAGAAGCTAGCAAATAAAATGTCACCTACAAAAGATGGAGACCCAGATTTTTTCTGACATGATAGAACAGTAACACTGACTGACTTTGCCTAGAGCACAGTACCATTCACACTACAGTACAGTAACCCTGACTTCTACAGTATAGTAAGAAACATCACCAGTGCACATTCAAGGTGTCCTCCTCTCTCTTCTTCTGCTTATAGTACTTTCATGTTTTTCCTTTTCCCCAGCTGGTTGGCTCTACTAACATCGAAGTGTCCCTGCAGGGCTCTTTATAATCATGTAATCCATCCATTCACTAGATAGAACCTCCTTAAATCCCCCTTATATTTACCTCCATGTTCTCCTCAGGGTGTCGAGGCCAACTAATAAGCAATAAGCTACAGTGGAGGTAATACTATGAATCCTCCAATCCTTCATCGCTGATAGAGGGAAAGACCTATGCGAAGCCGTGGGGAGAGATATACACATGGCTATTAACACTGGACCACCTCAAATGTGTGTACATACAACCGCGTGTGCATACATACGCACACAAACGCACTGAGGGCTCCCCATTGACAACTTCTATATCTCCGGTCCTCTCCGGTCCTTCTGTTTCTCTCTCCCTATGTCTGAATCACGGAGCAGTTTGTCTATATTGTGTGTCAACACACAATCTAAATGCAAATGGTTAATCGTCTCTCCTGTAGCCCACAGCCTCCCAGGAATCAGCGCACACCCCCAACAGACATCACAAGTACGATCAAATAATTAAACCTGCATTTTTAAAACCCTCCATTGCTGTGCCTTTGCCTCCCAATGGCCAAGGGACTCTATTGCTGCAGACCTCGGCTCCAATAAGGGATGCTGCTCTGAAAATAACATTATTTTTTTAAAGCCTATGACATACTGATGTCTACAGATATCTATATATTTTTATACTTTTTTTGTCTCCATGACTACTGCATTATTATATAAAAGAAGAAGTGAGGTGTAGACCATTAAAAAATGTATATCTGAAAAGGTGTAAATATTTTTGTGTATAATATCAAATACATGTTTGTGCTTTTTCTTTCTTTCCAAGCTGAAAAAAAAGCTGAGAAAAACTTAATTACATTTTAATGCCGGTGTAGGCGTTTAACCTTTTGTGACACCAATGCATTAGCTACTCTCCTTGCTCAATATAAGCACCAGGGAATAGATCCTTAGAGCCAGACCAATTATTGGTGCTAGTTTAAGTCTGCACTCCCTCCTACATTGTGGGAAGAGGAGAGGGAGGAGAGTAAGTCCCACATACTGGAGCCTATGGTAATTAGGAGGGCAGGAGCTGCTTCTGGTGGATTTAATATCAAGTTATATGTGATAACTGAGCTAAAAGTTCTGCTTGATGCTCATTTAAAATATTTTCTTATTCCACTGGAAATGGACTGGAGAATGATGAATTCAACACTTATAAATACTTTATATCCTCAGTATTTTCTTGACAATGACGGATCGAGTTTCCCCGCATTGAAATCCATTTAGAGAAGATCTGTGAATATCACAGCCATCCACATCCGCGGCATTTGACGTAGCCTATGAAATTTTCTGTTAACACGTGGAGCATCATGCCGATGATAACCTACATTTCTTCCAGACAATTTTTTGTGCGAGTTGAGGGGCAGTGAAGTGCTCTTTTGGAGGAGGAGGAGGAGGAGGAGGAAGAGGAGGAGGAATAAGGTTTAGCGTGCAATTATGCAAAAAATGAATAAATAAAGAATAATTTCTGGAGCAATCCCTCGTGAGCACTGAACTCAAACTAAAGGCTACAGTATTCAACTTGTGGCTGGAAGCCTTTTCGTTTTGAATAATTCCTCTCTTTTGGAATTAATTATTGCCTTCATGGTCTTGCTGGAAATAATCCACGCCAGGCTACCATAATGCTATTGCGTCAAAAAAACACACACACACACACACACACACACACACACACACACAATGTATTGATTGCGATGCTGGCGGCATTTGACTTCTGATGATGGGAAACTGTTTTCGAAGCTGTATCAGGATGCATCAAACAGACAGGGAGGCCACCCCCTCCTGTGATAGTGCTTTCGAGCATTTTGGCATGAATCCCTAAAGACTGTGAAAAGTGCTGGCTTAGTTAAGGAGCTACCAGAGGGCAGGAGAGAAGTGCTGCAGAGAAAGAGAGAGAGTTTAATGTACTTTGAAGCACAAGGAAAACAAACCAGATTGCTGCAGTAAAATTGCTGAGAGGCCTCGCCATTAAGCTCCCCGCCACTTTCTTTAAACAACTCAACGCATCACAAAGACGATTAATTCACCTCGAGGCGGCGAGAGCGTCTTCTCATCGAGGCCCCGCCCTGTTTTGTGTATGGTACACATTCCAGTGCAGCGCATCTGTCAAAATACATATTCTCCCCGAAGCATTCCCAGACACCTCCATCCAAGGACAAATCAATTAGCAGTGAAAGACAGGCAGATGGTTTTGAAGGACGTCTGTGTCTGTGCCTCAGGTGAGAGGCATCGGATGGCAGCAAGCAACTGTCAAGTAGGATACTCGTCTGAGTGATTCCCCGATGTCATCCACACACACACACACACACACATACACATCTCCCTGAGAGCCTCTGCCAATATCAGACACTTGCTGCCACAAAGAGGCAGCTCGCAGCTTACTGTAGGATGCAAAAATCAACGATGAGAGGGAGGGAGGGAGGGAAGAGTGAATATTTCATATACATATTATCAAACTGAATCCTAGATTAGCATTCCTTCAAAATTACCCCAGGTGATGCTGAAGAGGCTCTGTGGAAACTCTGCTCATGATTTTTTGTGCACCTAGAGAGCAAAAATGTGAGATCAGAATGTGAATAATTAAAAAAAATACCACAAAAATACAAGAAAAGCGTATTGTTCATGCAGCGGAGTAAGCAAACTAATCTTTTCGCTGATCGTTACAAAGGGACAATACATCAAAGTTGCTAATTAGGTGATTTCCCAGCGTCTTTCATTTTACCGTCCGACTGATGAGATAACAAGCTAACTGAATTAGCCTAGCTGCTTATCTGCAGGTAACCAGGACGACCGTTTGGTTTGTTAATAATTGAGGTATGGAGGGAGCAGGTACAAAGGCAGCCATTTTTGAGAACCTGTGGCAGGGAATGATAGAGAACCTGGACGATGAGAGAAAGGCCTATCAGTTAAAAGACCCATTGTCTCCTATTCAGCCATAATTAAGGCAGACAAAGACAAGAGGATCCTGTACACAGTGGCTAGCATGGAGAGACAAAGCAGCAAAGATAAGAAATCATTAATTAAAAGACAAAAAGGCAACAACAGCAGCAGCAGCTGAGAAAAAACTGATTTTGCATAAACACTTTGCTTGCAAAATACTATACTTTTGAGATATTTCAGATCCTAAATAAACATCTTCTGACTCATATATTTTCTCTAGCTATTTTCAAAATCTTTCTCTCCATAAGCAGTATATTAACTGTGACTGTCAAGCAGGCAGGGTCCAATCATGGAAATGGACTCCACATAACTGCCAAAAGATCCTAATGCTTGCTAATTGAGATTCATGACTTCAAATACCAATCAGATAAAGTGATTAAGTCTTAGCTTGTCCAGATCTTTAAATCATAGCTTCCCCTCCCAGCGCATCATCCTCTGATCGTCCATGTCTTATCATTTCATTATTAATCTTTCTTTGTTTTCAAGCAGTGTTGCTCCCTTGAGAGCTCAGACTTGGTTCAGTTAGAAGAAGTAATTATTCCTCTGCAGTGCTGTAAATCTAAACAATCTATATCTGTTCTCTCATATGTCTTGGTTGCACACTGTATAGTGGTTTAGCATGTATAAGATGACAATGAAAAACATACCAGCATGCATACATACTCAAGTTTGAGTGCTGTGTTTGGCAATTGTCAAACAATTCCATGCATTGACAAAGAAAGCACCACAGCTGCAAAATGAATAAACACTTCAGAAAATGGATTGACAAAGAAATCATTGAAAAATAACATTATTGCAGCTATTTATAAAGACTTCATCAATGTAAACCTCCCATAATTCCCTCTTAATCCAATCCATCCTAATTCATGTATCCACTTGCCAGTAGTCCTTTGTCAACATGTCAGCTAGTGTATGCAACAGTATGAGACACAATGATAGAAAACTGATATGCTGAGCAGTGCTATGTGCTTTGTATTGGGGACAACTGTATTACAATTACCTGTACAACAAAGAGAAACAATAAATATCTTAAACTCACCCTTTCAGCTCTTAAAGCACTCTAAATGGAAATTTGAACATCTGCAAATCAGTTACAAGTGAGAAAATTCCATCAATGATTTGATGGAAAGCTCCAGCAGCACAAACACAAAACACTTCATTGTGTTATACATTGAAATATACAGTATATGGAGCATTAGGTCTGGGCACCAAACTTACTTAGTACTTAGTACACACTTTTATGGCACTAACTGAATTGCCCCAGTGCTAATGATGATAATGCAAAATGTCTTGTCATTCATACCGAATTTCAATACCTAAATATCCTAAGGATACCTAAGTAGTAAATCTCATCAGTGCTGGTGAGCCAATAAGAATGCAGCATGCTTATACAAAGATCTAATGAGGGTGATTGGCTGTCTAACCTTGCCCAGAGATGGTGCTCACTTTCTTTCTTTCTTTCTTTTTTTTTATTTCCAGCTGCTTATCTGCACAGATAACTTAATGCTAGTATTTTTTTTGCTGCTAGCCAGCACAGCTAACTGTGTCTGTGCACATGTGAATCTGTTGATTAACTAGGTATAAAGTTTACCATGTTCACCATCTCACTTCGGCTTGTTAGCTACACTGTGCTAATGAGCAAATGTTAGTGGACTGATTTCAGACCAAAAACTTGCAAAACTGACTCAAATTTGAGAGGCCATAAACGTCTATAACAAAATTTCTGAATGTTTCAACAACTGAATTGTAATCAAAGTGGTTGATTGTCAGACTGATTGACCAAAACGTTTCCATCCCTAGAGCCATGCAGCTATGGCATGGCAAAAACTCTTAATCCTCATGATCAAATCAAATAAAAGCCAGTGTTTCTTATTGATTACCCTCTTGTTGTTATAATATATTCTTGGCATTTCATCTCTCTTGGATCATACAGGTGAACCATTGAAAAACAGCATTTAGCAAAGGTCCTGCTGAGCCTTTGGAGATGGTCCGTAAGATGTCCCTCCTATGTTGTACATTCAGCGTACTTCATAGATGTTATCTAATAAATTGGCTCAAGTTTGTTTCTTTATTTGCCAGTGTAATGGCCATTAGATATTGAAAATATGTCAACAGTAAAAATCAGTCTGTGTCATTACCAAGAAGCGGAAATGACCTTGCCCTGCAGTGACAGCTTAATCACTGTTGACCATTATTGAGAGCCTGAATCACCAATGATCAAAATTTAAAGCTTTAATCAGCATCGGCCAATATAATGCCGACAGTAAGCCTGTAGCTGGCCTGACAACTGAAATAGTGTTCACTTCGACAAAGAGTGTGTCTTTTTATGATGGCACTGAATCAAAAAGGAATTAACCACTTTGCAAACACAACATTACTGTGATGAGCTCGGGATAAATTATGATTAGGAATTGTCCTCGTACTGCATACATGGATCATTTTAGTTGCCATCTGTTTTTATTGCTCCCCAGTGAACAAAGAAATGGAGGCAGGTTTTTTAGTGAACACTGACAGTAAGTAAGTCTTCCACCAGCTGTCGAGTGTGAGTTCATGTACTGTATGTGCCTCAGTCAAATGATGTCATCTCTAAGTCAAAATCTCTGTGCTTTTATATTTTCAATTCACGATATCCATAAATACATTTCAGGCCAGCTGCGCTATTCAAGACATGAGGCTGTCTTTTTTGGCTCCAAAATGTTAATTAAACCATAAATTGAATCTGGCCATGAAAAAAGCAACAGCTCATATCTGTGATCTGTATAGGAGAAATGGAGTACGCCGAAGAAGGGAGGGGCCCATTCATCTTGACTTTGAAGAACATTAGGCCGATGGCTGAGCACAGTCCATCCCTCTCACACACACTTACAGGGAATGTTCCATTGGACGTAAAATTAATTTCACATTTCGAGTCATTAACCTCTTAATGAATGAGTCCTTAGAAAGCGGAATCACTCCATTGGACGCTCGAGTATTCAGGGCATCGATTTCACTTCTATTTCACCATCAGAGCAGTAGCACGTAAAGATTCGGAAGTCATCACGCAGTGCTTGACCTTGACTGCGGCATGACTCCTGTGTTATGTTTGAAATGCCCGAGACCTCCCTCTCCACCATTCCTCTTCGATTGAGATGTTCCATGTTCAAAACCCACATGTGTCAGTATGTTTTTACTTTGCTTTGTTAGCCCCGTCTTTCTCCCAGTGTGATTCCACATCCGTGCTCTTGGAAAGCACGTTTCTTTCCCCAAAGTGGGAGTGATCTGAGCGACACACTGGGATCCGCTGCTTATATAAACTGTCAGCACTGAGGACTCTGTGTATTCCCAGATCAAAGTGAGGCCTGTCTGAGCAGCTGAAGTGCCCTTAATATGTTCGCCTCAGCAGGAGGATCCACAGGCTGGTTCTGCCTGTCTCACTACTGCCCGCTTGTGACTTATAACAGGAGACAGATGAAAGACTGTGACTGCTTTGGTTAGTAAGTAGGTAAAACACGGTCAATAACAATTTCCTTTTATTCACAGGACTAATAGTCTGCTTAGATTCAGCCACTCACAAAACTATAGAGTATAGATAAGAAAATGGGTATTCACCTGAATTTTAAAGCATCGTTAAATCATAAAATAACAGGTTTAAAAGTATTTGCCACACTGACATATAATCAGGTGAATGGTGCCTCTGTCTTTCCAACTCTCTGCCATGTACACCTGTTTCTGCACTATGTAAGCCTGGGGTACATTCACCTGTGAGAAATACATAATGTTTTACAGCACCAAGTCACACACCACCAGTATTTCACTGATTTGGATGAAGTTGGATCATATTTTATGAAGTAAATGCTTTTCCTTCTGATGTCCTCTGGTTGCTCTCCATCAACTCTTGGGTATTGACAGAATTTAGATTAGTTAATGTTAGCTCAGTTTATTAGCCAGGTTGTCTGGACTGTGAGCTCAGTGCACTGGCGGATGTTAGTGTTTGTACCGCAGGCGCTTTGGACCACCAGGAAGAGGAGGTTTTCACGTCCAGGGCACAAACAAATGCTGACCGGTGCCGTGCCAGGACCCGAGCTGGGCAAGTGGGCATAATGACAGAGGTAAAAAGAACAAAGGTGATGTTCACAGAGGAAGCTGAAACAACAACAACAAAAAAAAAAAAGAACAGAGTGAACGAGCGAGCAAACAAGAGCAAATCTGGGACTGACTTTTAGTCATTGGCGACAACTGAGGGTGCAAAATCGCAAAAATACTCTAAACAGAGTCAACACTGAAGCGTAGTCATACCAACATACTGGTTTTGCTCACGTTTTAAGAGTAGAGCGAAGCAAAAACAAAGCATGTCGGGAGATTTGAAAGGACATCTATGAACAGCCTCAATAGCAACATCTCTTGTCCATAGTGGTCGCCATTGTTGTAATAACTCCTCTTTGGTTGCACAGCTTGACAATGCTTGATCACATCTTGACAGCCATGTTAATCCCGCCATTTGATTGATACTTTTTAAATTGAGAACCTGCTGATGTAAATGTAATGATGCAGGACCAGACCAGTTTGGACCCGTGGGCGTATATCTAAGCTTACTATGTATATAAACAATCATTTAGTATGTTCAGACTATGTTCAGAATTATTTTACGATGTAAATTGAGAATCGAACATCTTGTTTGGTGTCAGTAAGTTCTATCTTAATTTACAGCACAGAGCAGGTAGAGTTTCAATGGTTTCTCAAAGATTCATTAACAGGAGACGTGACTGTTGATGGACAAACTGCTGCCATAGGTTTTGTCTTTCACTGCCTTGCACAATGTTTTGTTATTGACCTTTTATTTCACTTCTCCTTCTCTCGCCCTCCCTCCCCAGACAGTATGAATCCATCTTTTAGGTAGATAATCATGAGTTTTCTCTGTGCTTCTTCGTTAGAAGACCTCGTTAGTCATGTGCGATGCTATCGCCGATTGATCACAACCATCCGCCTCATATCCTGTCTTACATCCTCCACCCGGAACATCAAGAGCGCTGAGCCTGATAAACATCACTGATAAACTTTGCATGCATCTGATTATGGCGACTTGGAACACTGCCAAGATGTCTAACCATTAGTCGCCAGGCATTTTACCCATTGAAGTAATTCAGCAGCCACAAAGCAGTCAGTGATAGAGCGTGTGCGGCGGCAAATCGTCTTCATGCGTCACTGCTTTTACCTGGGGAAATAATAGAGCTGTAAACAGATTGAGAGACAATGGAGCATTTAGAGTCCTCCACTTAGTAAGTCACATTACTAAATTAAGGTATTTGTGTTTATGTGTGTGTTTTTATGCATGTACAAGCCCTAATGGCCCTTTAACCTGTCAATCACATAGCATAACGGCAAAGTAAAGGGCTTTAATTAACGGAGTGGATCCTTATCGTCATGGGAACAGATGTGATAGGGTGTTAGTGACGTTTTGCCACCTTGAGAGGTTTGAGAATTACATGGTGTGAAACATTGCATGCACAGGCACACAAACACACGTTACGCTTCCATTCATTTATAGCAGACATTTTGCCTTTGTCTTAACAGAGCTTGAGAGCCTTACATGGCTGTCCAAGCAGATCAATAGGTGCTCACTATAAAATGGACACAGGCATAAATTAACACACCAGGGAGCTGCCAGAACAAGACACCAGCTCAAAATTCACCAGGGTGTTATTTTAACAAATACACCTCAGCTGCCTGAGTGAACAACAAGTAGTTGTGGGTGCAAATTGCTTCACTATTTTCATATTTAGGACATAAAGAGAGCTTTTTTGATGTGTAAACACTGCATCATCATTATTTACTAGCTACTGTAACCTGTAAACAAGCAAAAAAACCAAACTCAACATGTCTTTTTTTTCTTACTTTGCACATATCTATTATACATGAAAACATAGTTATTACAGGTTGTAAAAACATTTAATACATAGTATATTTTCAAGTGCACTTTAGTGCTAATTCTTGCGCTTCATGCTTTTGGCGAAAATGCAATTATAGTGAGCTAGTGTGCTGTCATCCACATTTTACTTCCACTTGTTATAAACTGCTTTAGATAAAATGTTTAAAATCTCATCGTTGCTTGTTCACAAAGGCTCAAACTACATGCATTTAAAGCGTGTTCAAAACAAAGCCAACACAGTTAAAGTGACACCTTTCACAGTAGACTTGCAGTGCATTGACATCACAGATATAAAACCAGTACGATCACGCTTCACAAGCTCTCACTTCTTGCAATTAATGCAAATGAAAACAGCAAGACTTCATACTATACTTCATGTATACTCATTCAACAGCTCCACATCTTTGTTGCAGTTTGCAGAAAATTTGCAAAAGAAAAAGCAGAGTAATGCGGATTTCCGTCCACTACAGTTCTGCGATTATTAGGGTTTATCAAGATAAACAGTAGGTGGTGCTAGTTGTACGTTCTATGCCATGAAAGAGGGTGCAATCAGTGACAGTATAAAGAATGGACACCCATAGGTTTCTGAAGAGCCATGTTGGTAGTAGTGCTTCTTCCACCTCACGGCTAATCTAAAAATCAACAAAGACGTGGATCAATGGCAGGTAGAATGATGCCTGGGTGCTTAAACAAGCCATCTGTAATTGCACTAACCTGTCAGTCAAAGCGGCAACCCTGTTAATTATGCATAATTTGAACCCTTAATGTAATTTGAACAGGTGAATTGAAAAAAAAATTCACTCAGTACAGTTGTCATGAAAGGGGAAATTAGCTATAGAGACCAAAACTGTTTTTTGTACCAGGCTGTAAACATGTTTACTTCTGCTGTGAAGTTGGACATTTTAACATGGAGACTGACTCGTTCTGTAGCCAGCCTCAAGTGGACGTTTAAAGAACTGCAGTTTTTTGGCACTTCAGCATAGCTTCACTTCACAGCCACGTAGATTGCCGCTTGGTCAAACCTCAACCAGTGAAAAACAATGTAGAAAACACGATGGCTCAAGCTCAGAGAAAACCCATTCTGGTTCACTTCATGGCAGGGAGGAAAATGGTGTTTAATAACGTGGTGAACGTGCTGCTTGCAGCATGGAAGTACTCCACCCTGCAGGCAAAATCACACTGCTCCACTCCCACTGCACGCGTTTCACACACCCTTTAATGCAGCGTTGGCATTTACCACATACAATCCGCATATTCACCATGAAAATTAGGTTGATATTGTATTGGTAAACATGAACTTTCTAAATCTCCCTCCATCACTGCCACAAAAAATGATTAATTAAGTGCAAGCTCTTCTCGTGCGGCGTCAGCTCTGACACACGCAATAGACCCTTTAGCACCGAAACGAGTGTGCACATAAACACACCTGCTTAGATGCATATACAGTACAGACAGTCACTGTTTCACACACACTTATACACACACACAAATATATGCACACAGACAATAGCCTGCAACTCCCCTCCAGCCTGGCAGGTAATTGCTGTCTATGGGGGGACAGGTGCTTCTACAATAGAGCGCCAGTGTCCAGGCAGGCTCTATTCAGCACCACTGTAATTACCTAATTGAAAAGCTTGCAGGGGAAAGTGAGTGTGTGTGAGTGTGTGTGTGTGTGTGTATGTGAGTGACAGAGAATATGAAGAGTGGGGTAAAAAGAGAAGAGAAAAGAAAAGATAAGCTCTGGGCTTTTGGACTACAATAAAGCTATACCCTTCACACCACATGACTCACATATTCATACACGCACACATGCTTCCACCGCATCAATTTGACATCAACACATGTGTATGACCACACACACGAGCACGCGCTGAAGTATTTTCTGAATCAGATCACTCCCGGGGGTAAATATTGTTGAGCTGTGATTGAGGGAAGGAGCGAAGGAGGGAGCGGTAATGGGAAATCTATTGTTGTACAGTGAGGATGCGGCAGGGAAAAGAGGAGGAGGGTCAGGGCACGTTGGGATATAAAAGCAGCATGGTCACTCTCATTTTTGATGTCAGCCTCTCTATCTCAGCGGCCCCTCTGCCTCGGCTTTAAGTTTTATAAGGGATCTATAGACAGGGGAGAGCAGATGGGGTCTGTGAGTGTGTGAGATGTGTGTGTATGCATTTGTGCATTGTGCACATGTGCATATAAATGTGCGGCTTTGTGCTAACACACTCAACAGAAAATGTACTAGGAATATTTTGGATTAAAAAAGCCATTCTGTGTTTGCTGCAGCTTGTTGTGTTGGATCACTCAGAGAGGCAAAGTTGGTTTTGACTCCGTTTTCAAACAAGGTTTGCACACAGTACACTAAAACATGTTTTAGAAAACATTTGAGGTGAGACAGGGTTGGCATTGAACAGAATATTGGTTCTGATTTGAATAGCACTGCCTAGTTTTACAGTTTGATCTGAGCTTTGTGAGCCCGGTGTAATGTGCCCAGTGACAGTATAAAGAATGGACAGAGCCTGAGTGACATCACCCGTAGGTTTCGGAGTGCTGTTTTGAAGCTGAAAAAATGCAACACTGGACGCCGCCATGTTGGATGTACTGCTTCTTCCGCCTCCCGGCTCATATAAATATCGGCAAAGACGTGGATCACCCGCGGACCTGAGGTGGGCTGAATGACGCCTGGGTACTCGAATAAGCCATCTGTAACGTCACTTACCTGTCAATCAAAGTGACAACACTGTTAATTCTGCTCAACTTTAAGCCTTAATATCATCTGAACGGGTGAGCTAACAAATGAAATTGATGGAAATTAGCTATATAGACCAAAACCAATGTCTGAACCAGGCTGTAAACATGTTTATTTCTGCTGTGAATTTGGGCATTTTAATATGGCTTATGGAGACTGACTGACTTCTGCAGCCCGTCTCAACTGGCCGCTCGAGGAATTACAGTTTTTAGCACTTCCGCATTAAGAATGACTTCTCAAACACAAAGCATACCATGATTTATTGTCTATTGTCTATTTTTCTAAATTGGACTATAATTTACAAAATGACCATCACACTGTGAAGTCTTGAAACTAGCAATTGAGGGATTAGGAAAAGGTTTACTGAGGTAATAAATTAATAGGGGAAATAGGGTCATTTCTCCTTGGACCTTTTTTTCTTCTCCAGTGGAGCTGCCCCATGCTGACTGTTAGATTAAAAAGAATGCACTTTTACGTTGCTTCACAGACCTGCAAGCTCTGTCCACTAATTATACTGTAAATGGTCTGTACAGGGAATACATAGCTGGTTATCTGTTAGGCTTACCATAAGGACTGGCATGGCAATGACGTTTGAGGTAAGTTAGCTGGCTGCTGGTGGTAGTTCATATTTACCACGTAAACATGAGAGTAGTATCGACCTTCCAGCTTTAAAACGGCTAATCAGCGCAATGTCAAACATTTATTTTAAAACACAAGTGACTATAATGGAATCGTGCAGCTGTGTGCTTTGACACTGTTGCTAGCTTTTATACTTAGCACATCCAGGTGCTCAAAGCACTTCAAAACCCCGCTGAACGTCCCATTTTGTTGCAAGCAGCAATTCGACAATCTCACATGCTTGTCTCGTTATTGTCCTTGGATGCGTTTGTCTTACTGTAGCAGCCTTGTTTAGTATAGTCTAGTACAAAGCGAAGGAGCTGATATCCCCAAGGCTAGCATTTGTAAGTAGGCACAGACTCACACTCTTGAAATGTTTGGAGGTGAGAACTCGTGCAACACAATCTGTCTTTGAAACCATTCTGTTGCAATTTCTTGAGCAGCATAAAAGAAATATGAGCATGTTTGATGAGCATATTGGGTATTTTTGTATTCGCAGTGTGGTTTGTCTTTGGAAGTTTGCATGCCCTCTGATGGGTACAGGAAAAAAGAAATCAGGCATGAGAAACTGGGTCAGAAACTGAGGTGGATTTCAAAGATGGATTCTTGTAGAAATAATGGGAAAAGATAAGAATTTAGGAATACAAGAAAGGAAGAAGGACATGGGGAGGCAGGGTAAAATGAAAAGAGGTAAGAGAGGAAAGAGGAACATGCATACAAAGTGATGAGGACAAAAACCAGGACAAGGACTACATTTGGCAGAAAGCCTGATAATGGTGGGAGATTCCAGAGTGCTGGCTCATCTGAAAGCAGTGATATTTCGCAGAGAGCCGGACAGACATCCTTTGGCTTGGCTTTGTTTGCCGTGTCGAGTCCGACAAACACACACAGAAAATAAGCTGTGAAGTAAATATACCAATCTGTTGAAATACCCATCACTCTACCTCTCTTTCTCTTATTATGGCATACCCCGTGAATCACTGAAGTAGATTCGGTGTCAGCATGAGCAAAGATGTCATATTCCATCTCACTGGGCATCAAACGTACCCCGGAGTTGCACACATGTAAATAAGAAACGCAGAACATGACGCTCCGTGAGTGGGAAATGTTCAGGCCTGTATGCCTCTCTCTCCCTCTCTCTCTCTCATCTTCTACAGCAGTGATATGTAGACCCTATTACAACATGTAAATGACCCCCTGCTGTGCAATCTAGGAGTACGATATGACATACATGCTCAAACGTGTGGAGCAGAAGTCGTATATAGTTTAAGAGAATGTGTGTGTGTCATCCTAATACCTCTGCTTGATGTGGCTGTGTGTACGTATGTGTGCATCCATATACTGTGTTTTAGATTCAAGCTGTCAGAATTAGACAGATGATGTCTCGTCTTCCTATGTGGCAAGTCACATGAACGAGAGGAAATTCTACTTCAGATCAAAGCATATGCTCACTATAAGTGACACATATGTCTCCAAGCAAAGCCAAAGCTCACAGAGCCCATATTGAAATAGGTACCACTTTCTAATAAGGCATATTTCTAAAGGCGTTCGCAGCTTTAACTTTATTAATGACTGATGAATAATTCATTAATGCATTATAGACACCAATGCACCATTAACAAGAACCAGATGCGGGCTGTTAGTTTTGCTCCAGATAGTCCATTTTTTAAAGCTGCACTAATCAATATTTTTATTTATACAAGAGTTAGTCCCAACAAAGTAATTTGATTGACCATGAGTGCTGATATTGAGCACCACAGAGAATTATCACCACACTCTGTACTTCCACTCAGCTCTATGGATAGTTTTAGCGTCTTTCAGCTCATTGTTTTGATCCCGCAAGCCCACAACTTTACTGTTATGGTTCATAGTCATTCGTGTAATTTCCTGCCACAGTAAGCAGATCTTTTCAGCAAAAACAAAGCTCAGATAAACCCTCTATATGCTACCTACCCAGTGACACACAGCAGATATACAGCACAGCAGTTTGCCATATAAGGTGATAATATATGAATGTTGTGTTTACAGCTTGTTGTACTGCACCAAACGTATATGCTGATACATCTACAGCTCCACGCATCAACTTCTGTTTACAGGTCACTTGAGACGTTGATGTCACTTGAGCCAACATGCCCCACTCTTCATCTCTGCTTGAGGTTAACAGCTCAAGATTAAGTTAGCCACTGACAGCATAACACATTTGAATCCCCAACTGAACTGTTTGTGATCAAGTTGCATTGTTTTGCAATGTTTTTTAGGTTTGATTAAGGAGGAAGAACGTGTGGAATAAAATAGACTATTATTTCTTTTCTTGTATCACATTCCAATGAGGCAAAATCAAAAATATAGTCACAAGAGGGAAAGAGCCATGCTAACCACAGGCAGTTGATGAAACAAACTGTGTGAAAGGATGGTTTGTTGTGGGGCTATAATGTGATTGAGCCTTTACCTGCTCATTTATTACAAGTCGCAAGTTACAAGTGTAGCGCTGATGGATTAGCAGCAAAGGTTCCCCCTTGACCAGTGCTAATATACACTAAATTTGATGAGGTAGATTGCTCATGCCGCACTTATCCACCTCTTTGGGCTCTTGTGCTTTCAGTTTCTATAAAATCCATCTATTCATCATGTGAAAGAGAAAATTGTTTTTTTCTATTTTGCATGTAGTACTCTGTATCTCAGTGGGTCCATTTTAAATTAGTCTTTTATGAGTTATTGTTTCCTCTGTTTGATCAATGAATACAGTTCATATTTAGTCCACAAATTTATTTGTGGATATATTGTACATCCACCCAATCTTTCACGTACCTGGAACATGTTTGTTTCTCTCAAAATCTCAGTTTCTATTTTCTTTTGATGAAAAGATCGAGCTCTGAAGCAACAAAGTGCCCTAATTGCTATATTGGTTATGACAGGCTTGTTCTTTTCTTTCATCACTAACACACTCCATCAGCCTTTTCTCTGTCCTCCCACTATGCACTCAGCTCTCCTCTTCAACATTTTGTCCTGTGACAATAGAGAAAAACGACCAACCTTACCTGGATTTTTTTCTTTTTGTCTTCATCACAAACAGATGCACACAAACACATTCCACTCACCTACACTAATTTATTCTGTCCTGTTCCTATTTTCTCTCATCTTCCCCTCTCCCCACTCTGACCCTACTCTAAACGCTGGAGGTCACATATTTATTTGGAATAGTTTCTCTTCCAGCTGTGATGGCACAAAAGAAATAAAATCAGAGTTATATATTACGATATAAAACATTTCTGGAAAATGAAACCTTGGATGGATGATATTGAATTTTTCAACACTGTGCTCAATTCAAGCCATTGTCTCCTTCTCCCTGAGGACCTGGCCTGTTACATGTTGCATTTAAGCACACAGGTCAATAAAGGTAATTGATAAGCTCTCATATGGATATATAGTGATGAATGAAGGATATTTCTGTTGCAATGAATCAAACCACCTCTGGAGCCATAAATAGATGGTCGTATCCTCCACCTAATGGGAATAAGCATACACTCATTCCCCATAGTCAATGCCATACAGTGTCACATACAGGCACCTTATACAGCTGCGTTATTGGTCCATCACTTACACTTTATGAGCGCCTCAGAGCTGAACAGAAATGGTGTACCACCGCCGTTGGCTTAGTGATAGATTATTGGCAAGTCCATTGATCTGCCCAGGAAGGTGATGGAAACATAACATCAATCTTCCTCAACTTAGATCTTTACAGGACAAACTAACAAAGATGTCTTGACTGGTAACAAGAGAAAGAATGAGGATCCACGCCCATGTGATCAAACTCTTGAATTTATGTTTAGTAGCAATTTTAATTCAAAACCCATAAATTTCCTATTTTCTTTTCAAGTTCCAATTCTTCCCTTTATTGCAAATGATCTCCTTATCTTATCCATATCTTTCATCCCTGATCACTCATATACATATCAAAAAATGCTGCACTCTGGTGGTTAAACAAGACACACTGCAGTACAAATTCCACAAAACAAATTATTTTTTAATGTAAAGAAAAAAAAATCTCAACATTTTATTTTGTAACACAATGAAATATAAACAAGTAAACCTGTCAAAGGGATAAAAAAGAATACCCTTACATTACAATCATCCCAACATAAGCACTTATAAGTGTTCAAAATACATTCAATGGTGCAAAACCCATAATTATACTCATAAAAAATACTTTGGCATCAGGTGAGAAACTTGTAGCTTATTCACATGTTCAATAGCAATGTATGCTGTCTGTACTGTGTATCATGAACTAGCTAGGATACGGGATCTTTAGCATGTCGGCATGTCCAGTTTGACACAATATATCTTTAAAAAAAAAAAAAGTACATAACATCTAATTATTCAGCAATGATTATGAAACGTGTCATGTTGAATGCAACGTACGTAAAATGTAAATCTAAAATATAGACTATATTTAATTGGGATGGTACCTTCATCTGTGAACCCCATTTAGCTTGTTTTCTATCAGGTGAAAGTAACCTGTGTAACAGATAAAACAACATAGTAAAGGAGGAACAGTACTCTGATAGAGGTTTCATATACACAACCCCTGCCACTGTACAAAATCACAGAAATCACAGAAATCATTCACACATAATCACCTAAAACTGTTTTTAAAAAAATCAAAAATTATTATTTTTCCATGCATATTCTCTGAAATGACTTCTCTCCCATCTTACTGGCAATGGATTGGTTTCTGAAAGTTGAAAGTGGTCCAGTGCATATGTGTCTTAAAAATGGGCCCTGTTGAAAGCCCTTGTCCAGTTCTGATAGAATTTTTGTCTCTTTTAATAAGAGTGTTTCACAAGGTTCAATAAATTCTCCAATATGGAAAGTCAAGAGCTACTCTTCCAAACATTTACACATCTTTTGCACCATGACGAATATTCACCTTTAGTCAGTAATCAAAAGGCACTGAAAGGAGAAAATTATTACATGGAAGAGGCTAGATGCTTGTTTGTTTAAAAAAAAACAAACAAACAAAAAAAAAAATCCCAAGTTGTGAGCAAAATATAAAATGTTAAAGTCTGTAGAAACACCTGGAAAATAGTTACATGTAGTAAATATTTTACTCAGTTCAGTACTTTGTGATCAGGCCTTTGAAACATTCGTCAGTTTCAAGCATTTACATCATGCTCTTATGCAGAGCAACTTAAAAGAGGTGAGCAGTTATTTGTCTCAGTCTGAGACAATCCCAACTGTCTTATTGAACTTTAAGCAGCTGTTCACCGATATAATATAAAAGCTCCGCTCATCAGTTGTCCACAAAGTAGTCTACGCATCTTGTTCGTGTTTGAACAGTCTGTGTCAGTAGTGGTCATGTTTTTTTGTGAATCAGTCAGCAGGGTTTGCGTGGCCAACAACAGTTAGTGCTGTCCCTTGTTTTTCTGAACAAGCTTGTAAACGTAAGACTAAGGCGTAGCCGCTCTCCTATCGGCCTCTGTCCCATCGTTGTGATTCACTATCGTCATCGTCCATGTGGTGCCTTCCTGCTGATGTTTGTCAGACTGTGCGCCAGTCTCTTGGTGAAGAGCGGGTGGCTTTTACCGCAATAAGTGTGCGTCGTCTTCAACAGTTCCTCCTCCAGAGGATCCAGCAAAGAAGTCACTGGGTCGGCACCAAAAGAGTACTGGAACGACAAAACAAATTCATTGCTTAGATCTGGTGTGATGGATTGATCTTTCAACTTTTGGAATGTGCTTTAAAAATGTAGAATAAACACTTTATGTGCTAAAACAAAGAATTGTAGTGACTAGAAAAGGCAGACTTGTGTTGTACGAAGGAGACTTTTGTGTCTCATGTTGCCATGTAAAGTGCCTTGTACTCTCTTATTTCTCCCCTTTTCCTCAGAGAGCTAAAAGACGGGGGTGGTGGTTGTCAAAAGGCTGGAGGAGTGGGCTTGGAAACTTAAAATGAGCAGCTGAAATCCCAAACTACTGTAAAAACTCCCCGAGGACAGCCCTCAACCTCCTACTGTTCGAGTTGAAATTGATCAGATTCCCTCAGTAAGTAAGCAAAGTGGTGCTTTGGGCAGCATTAGCGCTTGGAAGATATCTTTCCCTGGATAAATTAAAAACTAAATCCGCGAGGCATGCTGAACTCAGATGGGACTCCAAATCTAATCTGATCGGTCAGTTGGGCAAAACATGAAAGAGTCCATGTTGTTGGAGTCAGTTTTATGCTATAGGCTTACCGTCCAGTGATAAGCGGGGATTACTGAGGAAATTTCATGTCTTCCCAATAATGAAGGAGCCTTTACAATGCTCCGAGGAAATCAAAGGGGAATTACCATTTTTTATGCCAGCTCATTTGCTTGCGGTTGGGTCCCTGATATTGGGTCACAAAGAGAATGGCATTTTTATGAGCGCACGCACACACACACACATGCACACACCCGCCGGTCATAAAGTTGCATTTACAGTTGGTGTATTGATTTTGTGTGGCTGATGGGGCACTGTTGGTGTGCAAGACACCGACTCTAAACGTACCATCGGCTGTAAAAATTTAACTGCTGCTTCCTGGGCTCAGCTTCTCGGAGCGGAGGGAGGGAGGAGATGCTTTATGACGGACAGACCGCTGCGGTCTGTTTGAGACACAGACAGGCAGACAGACAGACAGGGAGGAGCGCTGTCGTTTGTATTTCCATTTCTTTGTGTGAGGATACAGGGCACGGACACTGATTTACATACATTTTGTCTCCAGTTTATTAAAAGTATTAACTGCTGTGAAAGAAAAACTCTTTAAAAAGGGAGAATTATTGACCTGTGACATTACCGATAGACGGATATAGGGCTGGAACAGTTGATTCATCTGTAAGTTGATCAACAGAACATTTTGATAATCGATTAATAACTTAAAGTAATTTATCAAGTAAAAATTCTCCTCATTCACGTGTCCCAGCCTCATTTTGATGACTGTTTTTAAACTAATTTGTGACAAAATTAACCAGGAAGGATTCACAAAAACCTCTCACCTGACAAGTCACCTGATCACACACCTGCTCCACATTGGTAAAAAGCCCAAATATATATGTGTGGCTCTCCGACCAGCAACTATTTGCCAGATTGCCTCTGTTGCCTCCCTGTTTGCCCCGTCATATGTGTCTGCCTCTCTAGACTGCCTTCTATGGATGTTTGTGTTCACACAAACCTGCATATTAGATGAAGAATCCAATTAAATAAGAGGTTTTGTTACAGTCACGGTATATATGCCTGGGGTGGGAATAAAATTCTAATGTATTATATTTCAAAATGGAGTAAATGTGCATTTGGGGCCTCTTTCCAAACTCTCGTACTTTTACTGAGCTGCCAGTGTAGTACTGTCCTGTTAGTTATTCACTCCATAACACTACACAGATAGCCTGAGGTTCTGCTGCACATGAACAAGCAAGAAATGAATGAAATGGTCTTTCCAGTGAGATTAAACACACAAAGGATCAATCCAACCCTGTTCTATCCTCCTGGCAAACCAGACTTAATCACATATCTATGAAAGTATCAATACCTACATAGACTATTGGACAAACTGTGTGTGTGTTAGAGCATGCTTTGGGCCCGTAATTGATCCTGTCCTATAAAGCAGCAGTTTTAACTGCAGGCCATGGATAAGGTATGGATCAGCCATCTCACTGATCTATGTTCAATGCTTTGTTAATAGGAAAGCAATGAGAGTCCCAATGTTGATGGCTTCATTAAGTAAATGCCACTTGTGTCATCAGTGCTGGTAAACAACCCATAAACATCCTCACGGGGGAAATTAGCTTTCACTTCAACCTTCCGAAAATGGTGGACAATCTGGTGTCGCTCACACTTGCGACGCTTAGGGTCAACATCAATCCAGAACCTCATTTGGGAGGGTAAAGAAACAGGGCAATGGAGGAGAGCAGGTGTGTCACCGGGGTTATAAAGGGCCTCTTTTCATCAGACGTTGCACTAAATTGCGCCTACAACACTTTGGAAAGGCTCACCAGGCACTTTTTTCAACTTAAATGTGCCCCTGAGACTTTTAACAAGGTGCAGTGTTCAGTCATTGTTCTGGGAGACACTTTATTTTCCCAAGAAGGCTTCTGAGAATTTTCCTGACTTTCTACAATCAATATGTGTCCATGGAAGTAGAACTTGTAATGCAATCCTCTTGTACCATCAGTATCTGCCCGTATCATGTCTGCGAGATGTTAAAATAGAGTCTGGGACTTTAAACCTCAAGGGTACACACTAAAACCTATTTCTTTTTTTTTTTTGGTTATTAAATTTAAGTGTAAATGAACAGCACACCTCTTGATATGATGTCCTGTCTTCAATCATAAATGAAACAGATCACCAGACACACCCAGAAATACAAGGACATCTTCAAGACCTTTTTTTACAAGTCTGTGATGAAGACGACTAAAATGAACAATAAAAAAGTTATTAAAAGATTAATGGAAGTGCAGTTAATTTTATGCACTGGGGGCAACATTGGATAACATTAAAGCAGATAAATCTCGGCAGTTGATGCTGTTGGAGTTGAATGTTAATACGGCCTTTTCCTCTTTTATGCAGAGTTCTGTAATTTACTGTTGCTGATTTTTCTGGTCTGAACAGTGTACATGTCCCACCGTGTCAAATCCATGAACAGAAGAAGAGGGTTATGTTGCATACTGTAACTATGAACTACTGTAACCAACATGCATGCCCACCTTTCGTATGGCCTCATAAACAGCCCTGAAGGCAGGCTGTTTGTGGTCGTGGTAAACTCCTCTGTTTCCATGGAGTATGTAGATGCCATCTTCCTCAGCTGATGCACAATTACTGCCATAGATACAGTGATCTGGACGATAGTTCCACTGGCAAGGAAACTCCAGTAAGGACTCTGGGAATGGAGGTACAGAAACACTAGTCAATAAATCAGTACTACAAATAGGGGGAAAATGTACATTCTGACTGTGTAACTGTTAATTTGTCTTCAATTTATCTTTGGAGGTTAAAGACCATTATGTGTGTCACGTGAGAGTGCATCCTTACCAGGGTTGTAGTGGAAAATGATATTGAGAAGGTCCTGGTCTCCCCAGGTTATGTTGAGTTTGTATTTCTGAAGTAGAGGCATGAGGAGTTCCTCCCAACGCAGCCCCACAGACGTCATGTCATTCTGTCGACATAAACATGTTTTACACAACAGTCCAAAAGATGCCTTTACTGTGTCGGGACATTGTCATGTGTTGGAATTGAATCCAGACCTTAGTACTTAACATCTGCAGCAGAAGGAGGACATCTTGTGGCCAACGAAAGCAGTACACTACTACAGTAAACCAAAACATGACCAAATAATAAAATCTCTGTCTTCCTACCTTAAAGAACACGCTCCTCATCCTTGTCATGTTCATGAGCATGACCCCTGAGTTGATGCCCGTCCTGCCGTAGAAGGGGTGGCGGGCAAAGCGGTTGTACCAAGCGATACGGGGTTCCTCGTGCTCCGGGGCCATAGCGGCCAACTGGGAGGAATTAAACTGGGACAGGAATGCCCACAGGCGGTCCACAGGCTGGAGGAAGAGGATGTCTGAGTCGACATACACGATCGAGTCGATGTCCTTGAGGATCAGCTGCACAGACACACAGAGACAGATGTCACTTAGAATATCAATAATGTGGATGTTTTACAGTGTTTTGAACGGTGCGTACTGTTTTTGTGTGCTGCAGTGGCCTTACAAAGGGGATTTTCATCAGCGTGACAGAATATAACAGAACATAACTGGACATCCTGTATGAACCGTAATGATTTGGAAAGATTACATTTAGTGTATAGTGTTCTTAAACATATAAAGACAAACATTTTTCAATCTGTAGATGTTAATGTAAACCTGTAAAATATGGCAAATGAAATGGTGATTTTTCAGCTACCAATCCAATTCCATTTTCAGAGCTCCAAGTTGGGATATGTGTAGTCTCTGAAGCATCTTCTCTCTATATGAAACTCACAGGTAAGAAGAGCCTCTGAGAAGCGCATGGTTTGAAGAGTTTCTTCCACTCTGCTGCATTCTCACTGGGGAAGCTGATGGAGTAGACTGTGTAGTTGAACTTGGAGCGAATGAAATCGGGCCACGACTCCAACTGCAACACAGAAAACACATTAAATTGCTAGCAGGGATACATATATAGCTCAGGATGTGGTCAACACACAAACTCGAGGTCATACACAGTCAATAGCGAGAGGAATTCATTTCCCCAAATATTTCCAACTCACAGCCTCCATGAAGCTAGCGTGTAGCTGATCTTCAGCAAAGATGTGCAGGTAGAGGCGCTTGATGCTGAAAAGCACAGCAGACTTGATCATAGTAAGAGTCTCCTCCAGCCTCTCCCCACAGGCCACCACGGCCAGGTGCATGGGAGGTTCAGGTCTGCTCTGGACGCTGCCACCACCCGCCTCCACCTGACCCTTCTGACGCATGATGTACCTGAGTGAGAGGATAGTCAGACAAATGTTAGTGAGGTTTGGCTTGCTGTAAAGAATATGTTACTCTGAGTATAATAACTTGGAATATTGCATGGCAGGCATCTTAAGGCTTCATCTGGGTGAATTATGTGCCCATTTGCCTTCATTGGTCTTTATTGAAGAAGAAAAGAAAAGAAAGAAGAAAGTCTTATTAACCACCCAGCCAGATTTGCATGATTAAAAATATCGACAAGTTTCTGAAATTAGGACTCGTAGGAGCAGGCAAGCAGCAATTTTGAAGCGACTGAAACGTGTCAGATGAGTTCAGAAAATGACATGACTAACTTTGAAACACTGAGCGAGATGAATTAATCTCTATCTCTCTGCTAGGGGTGCAGGGGTATGCTCAGGGTGGCCTCAGCGTGTCATCGAGCCACCCTTTAGGACCGCCCACAAAAAAACGTCCACATTTCAGTAATATATTGTTCAAAGTCTTTTCACATGTTTTCAGCAACTATTTCCCAACGTATTTAATGTGTTTTGAAAGAATTGCCTTTACGCGGACTTTAACGTCAGCATTATACCATTTAACCAAATCAAATCTTCCACAGGTTAAATGTTTTGTGTTTATCTTCAGTGACTTCACTCGTCACGTCACACAGCCAAACTTTAACCTGACCACCACCAACATGTCTTCCTCCTGGCATATGAACTAGATCTGGAGTCAAACCCATTTTTAAGTAAAAATACTAATCCGGCTTCTCGGATGTGAAATGGCTGCTGTTCTTTGTCTCGTACCATAGAAAACACTAGGGTTATATTTTGGACTTTTGTTCGGACAGAACAAGCTATTCAGAGATGTCTCTTATGGCTTTTTCATAGACCAAACAATTAATGGAGAACATGTTAATTATGTAGTAGTATAGCCCATATAACTTATTTTGACTCACTGCACCCGGTCTTGTCTGCAGTAAGCTCTGTAAGGGACTGAAAAACAGAAGAAGAAAACTGTCTTATCCTTTAAACTTTATTAGCTACCCGTCCTGTCTCTGCTCCTCCTCAAACACTAAGATCTGACATTAACAGCCAGGTGTGAAAACAAACACAGCTGGATTTACAACTGCATCTTACATTGAACATGTGGCATCACATGTATCACTTCCCATCATGACATGCACATTTTATATGTTCTTTTTCTTAATTTTGCCAAAATATAAAGCTGGTTTGGTCTGTGGGAGACACACTGTTGTTGGCTGTTTGTATGACAACAGGTACCTACAACTTTAATGACGTATTAATTCATGTGTGAAGGCTGAAGGAGGGCTGCACGTGAAGTTACACACCTGTGAAAGGCTCGTGTCACTGTCCTGAACCATTACAAAGATGTAACGTCAGCAGTAACGACTGAAATGTAACGTTACTTTGCACTCAGTCAGTTAGCATCACATTCCTGTACATCACAAGTGTAGTACGGAGCACATGCTTACATCTGTGCCCACGTTTATCGTACAAAAAGTACAGCTGTACCTTGTTAAAGCAGGAAAGATCTGAATATCTAGCCTTACCTATTGTACCAGTGAGGGCTTTGGGGCCCAGTTTTGTCCGCGGCCCCTCGCCTACCTCCGGGGACTCTCGGTGGGATGAAACCCCTCTTCGGTCCGTTTCCTCCGACCGGTACGTCCGAGTAAAGCAGCTTACTGTAAACATACAAGCCCGAAAACACGGCAAACACTGTGCACAACGTTAGTGCACGAATGTAACGCCGCATTTTTGAGTTTGAAAACGCAACTCGGAGCTAAAGTCATGACACAGAAACTAGCGTTTAATAATAAGTGCGAAGCTCGACGGTATGGTGAAGCACTTCCGGCCAACGTTAAGAAAATAAAACTCAACAGGCGTTGTAATTACGCCCTCTAGCGGCCTTGTTAGAGCACTACAACTCCCCCTTAATTATTACTTTCAAGCTTGAGGGGGAAAATGAAATAGTAGCTTTGTTTAACTGTTTGTTTGATCTTAAAGACTGTGTTAATGTCCTGTCCAGTGAGATAAACTGGGAAAACTGTACAAGATTACACACAAATTGAGCTCTTCTTCTTCTCTCTGTAGATTAAATCCCTACTGTGTGTAACAATGTAGTTAAACAATTTAACAGTGTGGAAAACAATGTAATAAAACGTAATGGCTGCTCACACCAGATAGATTTTTATTGTTTTTGATGCTGCAGTATGTTCTGCCTATTCATTTCTGCTATTGTTTTATTTTTGATAGGTTTGATACTTGATACTTATATATTATATATATATCATTTTACATTAGAAATCTTATCTTCCATTTCCAGAGAGAACATGTAAAGAACGTCAATTTAGACATTTCTATTCAGAAAGAGAGGGGTGGTAGAATAAGTCATAAATAAATAAGTAAATAAAATCACAAATTGGATAACAACATTGCTTGGTCATGTATGAAATTAAAGTCCCATATTAGACCCTACATATGCACTGAAAAAATATATATTTTCAAGTGTGCTGTAACACTCTGATTCTTGAAGGCTATAATATCAGGGATGGAGTAACTATTTGCTAGTGTGCTAACTATTTGATAATACGGATTATATACTTGTGCTCCTATTTATACTTTGCAATACTTAAATCAAAACTTTCGATACTGAGCCGCTATACTTTGTCCACCCAATGGCCCATTTCACCACGTTTTAAGATCACGTTTTCGGCCTTTATTTTGAAGGCGAGGATAAACTTCCGGGTCTTATCTGCGCTCCATCCCCTTCACTTGATTCACATCAACATGCAAGAGAGAAGCAGGAGGTCGGGACCCTAAATGGGGGAAGGGTGGGAGCGATAAGCAGAGTTGGTGCCTGCCCCCTCCCTCCTTCAGCCTCCGTCTGCAGCAACTTTGAATTGATTTCACCTCTGAAAAGATCCATTCATGGCTTTAAGTGACTAGTCGTCTTTATTGAGGTGGCTCCACTAGACAACAGACCTGAACGTCAACTGCATTTTCATTTAGTGTGGGGGAAATTATTGGTCGATGAATTAGTGTAAAACACCTTAGAACTGCTTTAATGCATTATATAATTATGTTATTAAGATTTCTGACTTAATTATTACATGGATGTGGGCATGTGCCGTTTAAGTCAACTCTGAACCTGCATGCAGCAGTTATCCAGTTGTTCACCAGATGGAGCTAAAATCTGTAAACCAGAAACTAAAAACTAAAATTGTGTAAGCAAGTCAGACATTTCTTTGTTTGATTTTTGTTATTTTCTTATTCAGACATGTAATAAACAAGTTCACACATTTTAAAATAATTGAGCATGGCAAAGCAAAACAGAACCAAAAAAAAAAAAAAAAAAAAAAAATTATCAACAAGTGACACTAACATATTTTTAAGTGTCTTTCTGTTTTTGCCACAACCAGATAACGAATGTCTGTCCGAACAACTTTCCCACGAGTCCACACACCTAGTCCCAGCTAGTGTGGTGAACCTGTGAGGGTACGTCTCTGACACATGAAACGATGCTAACAAACTAAGAGACATAGCCTGTCCCACAATATACCGAGACCATAATATTATCATGCCATGACAGTTCTCAGGATTCTGTGCTAAAATGTGAAAAGTAAAAACCTCGACAATAACACTGGTATGATGGATAATACAACCACATCAAAACATTGTAGTACAATATTTTTAGAAATATCCATTTTCTGTGTAGTATTCTACAGGTTTTATAAGTTATTGTGTAATTATGCTGATCTATGGTTGTTCTGCTGGGAGTTTAGTAGATTCTAAAGCTCCCCCCACTTTGCTACATCAAAATGGAGGAATTCAAAGAGTTTCTCAAGTCCATCACACCGCACGCCATCACCTACACAGCTTTCAGATGTGCACGTCCAGATGTCAAAGCGCTTTCTTTTTCTGTCGTACAAGCACCACGCTATATCCAGACTGGGTCCACTGTGGGGGCACAACAGTATGAGCACCCCTCTGGTTTATCCACCGCGACGCCGAGCACGTGCAGCCCTGGTTGTGCAGCAGAGATTAAAAAGGAGAATACCGGTGTCACTGACAGCTACAGCCCCTTTTCTCAGTCATTGTGCAATCAGCCTTTCTTTTTGCGCCTCTGAAACAAACTTTACTGTCATAAACCTGGCTTGAAATTAGCTCTTGGTCAAGAAAATAAAAGCAGGAAGGTGATTAAATATGAGTTGTTTTTTTTTGAAGAAACCATATTTGCGTAGATGAATATGAAGGATGTCAATGACTGGTAACAGCTTTTTGTCTACATCATGTATTTACAATGTGACAGATGAAGAATGATTGAGTGTAATTTATAACAGCGTGGATAATTATTAAAGCTGCATTAAGTGATTTTTTTTTTGTTTGTTTACAGCAAGAGGGTACAGCAACACTGCAAATTTAACTTAAAAAAACCAAACAAAGCCCTGAGAGACAGATTTTAGCTGTTACGGCTAATTTGTTAGCAATTTATTGCCTACTTACATTTAGCAGACATACAACAATATAAGCATCTCTTTGGATTAAAGTTTCCGGCCTTCTGACCAGTATTAGTCCAATATTCACCCAACATTTAGCTCTGGTTTGGTCTATACTTGGCTAGCAGTGTGTAGCTAGTAGCTGGAGAAGACCTTCTTGACCGGCTAGCAGCAAGTTAGCTCGTAGCTGGAGAAGACCTTCTTTACCGGCTTTTAGCTAACTTCAATCTTCTGCCATTTCATGCTGGCCAGGTTGTTTAACAACGTCTAGTCTAAACTGTATTGCGGGACATGGATTATGTATTTGAGGGTTAGAAAACCAAACCAAAGAGCTAAAAAGCTGTATATAGCTGCAGAGTTGCTAATTCTCTACAAGCTCAACTCCTCAAATTAGATTCATGTTTATATCATATAAAAATATCACTTAATGCAGGTGTGTGGTTGTTTATATACTGTACAAATGAACGGCTGAGAGCGGTAGCATCAATTATTGGCACAAACTTTAAATAAAAAAAACAAAAACACCAGTATTATCCTTTAAAATCATACACTATACCTTCCTGCACCATGTAAAAGAGCGCTTTTATCAATACCTGCCTGGTGCCTTTATTAGAACGCAACAAGCATTACCTGAACTTAACAACCCGCTCCAAACATCACACAAAAAAAAAAAAAAAACACCAAATGGTGCCAGTAGCAGTACAGCTGCTATGCTGTGTCAAAAACAGTCACTCTACAGCAAAGGCAGTCCAGAAGTAAAAGCTTGGAGTATCAAGATCGGGAGCATAAGGTTCGCTGTGAGGTTGAAGGTTCAGAGAGTGTGTAACAGATGGTTCAGGTTTATAACAGGTAGGTAAAGATTCCACATAGAGGAAGAAGAGGTCACTGCCGGCCACTGAAGATGAATGGTGCACATTTCAATTTAACAAAAATATTTTTGAACGAAGAAACCCTGACAGGCAGGTGCATCTGAAGGAAACCGTGCAGGACCATAAAGCTTGTCCAAACATTTACACAGACGTGTCTCAGGTGAGCCCTGAAGAAGTTCCTCGCCAGAATAAAACTGTCTTGGTAAATATTCTTGTGGCGAGCTTCGGACAGCGTGTGGGATCCTTTTCGATTTACACCAAATGTCCAAGTGGAAATGTAAATCACTAAAAACTTAAAAAGATTGAGCAAAAGGTTGTTTTTTTTTATATTGCTTTCTAAATGCAGGATTCCAGGGCTGTGGAGAATCTTTAAACTGATTAAACTCGCCAAATCTGATGTGTTGGCACCTCTGACAAATCCCTATTGAAATATCCAAAAGAAAGCAAGCAAAAAAAAAGGTATAGTCAGTATTGTGCTGCTGTGAAGTAGAGAGGCAGGACGCTCCACCAGTGACCTGTGGACTTGCAGATGAGATATGGGTGGAGGCCGAGGGAGGTTTTTCTTTTGAAGGAGGGGGGGGGGGGGTGACTCAGTGGGACTCCCCGTTGACCGAGCTCCCCTCTCCTCGGGGTGAGGAGGAACGGGAGAGCCCCTTCTCTGTGTTTTCCGAGCTGGAGCCGTTCTGGCTGTGGTGGTCGGCCGTGGACGCGGTGCTGGACGACGTGGCCGAGGTGGACGAGGGCTTGGCCTTCTCCTTAAAGTCTGTTATGATGACCGTCAGGTCCCCGACCGTCACCTCCAGGTGCTGGGCGCTGCTCCGGTCGATGTTTTTTAACCTGGGCCTGGTGAGTGGGCGGAAACAGTTGGGGATAAGTGAGCAACAAAAAGCATTTTAAGACCAACTCCTGCATGAGGTTCCGTATTAATCAGACCTTGCACTTGCGTTAAGAAGTGCGAAACACCATCTTTCGATTCAACTTACCCAAGAATGAAAAGCACCTTGATCTGTCGGCTGCAATGTCACAGAAAAATTTCAAAGAGCATCTTCCAGATGCTACTTTGAAATTTATTTCTGGTGTTTCCCACCCTCTTCACTTCCTTCTTTTGAAGTATTTTATGAAATATGACAACACATCAACCCTAACGTATCTATAGTGTTTATTCATGCATCCTTGTAATGTCTGATTCTGGTTGATCCCTCCACCTCATGTCAGCTTGTTTACCTCATCTTCTTGTGACTGTTCTTCTTGAGCGCCGGCTCTCTGTCGCTCTTCTCCCTCTCTACCCTCTCCTTCTTTTCCTTTTTGGGCTGCGAGGGCAACACAAACTGCTGCGTTACCTGCTGCTGCGAGACGAGCTGGGAGACGGGACGAGGCTTCCTGATCCGGGGGAGAGGAAGGAGGAGAGGAGGGGGAGAAGGGAGAAAAAAAAAAAGAGACATAAAGAGAGGGAGAGGGAAAAGGGAGAGACAGAGTGTGGCAGATTAATGAGAGGGAAAATCACGGTGAACACATGGCTTCATGCTAGCGTACCACCATAATCAAGAGCCAATAATCGCTGCCAGTGTTGGTTAGGATGGTGCTGCTGAAGTGTTCTTAACACTGGCAGCAAGTGGCAACACACGCTGAGTGCATTCAGAATAAAACCCAGGACTCAGCCATCTGTGAGATACGTAGTGTACCTGCACAGGCTTGTTGTAGAGCTCAGAGGGATAAACATTGACGAGCTGAGAGCTGTTTTAGTGAACACAAAGATGTGATACGAATTGTAAGTGCGCAAAATACACAGAATTCAAAAATAGGAAGCAGGTATGAGTGCACCAGAGGCTAACTCACAAAGAAGAGCGGAGTGTAAAGGAGAAAAGTGACACCAGTTCTGACCTCAACTACAGCATGTCACATTTTTATTAAAAGGTTACACCCAAAGATGTTTTTTTTCCCCTTTCCTGCACTGCAGTCTTTGTCTCTTATAACTCCGGGGAAGGGTGTAGAAAGCCATAAATCGTGTCACCTGCAGCTCAAGGGCATTATCCATCAACAATCTCAGCTGCATTAGAGGCTTCTGAGATACTATAATTATATTTTCCATCGTTGTTTTTCAAGATTTTGATTGTAGATTATGTAAAAAACACAGTGTGGTTTGTTTTTGCTGCCTCGACTTGTATCAAGCATCAAAAATCTTCCCTGTCCCTGGTTTGTTATCGATGACAGACAAACTGTGCTCACTGATGCGCGAAGATGATGCACCTTCATACAAAAGGCTCCAGAAAATGCTCACGGGCAAGTCCAAAATATCAAAAATAACTGGAACATGGTTAACTGAATGTTCCTCCTCGCGGTCACATTTTCATCCTCCGCGAGTGTCGGCTGTCTCAAAAATGATACATTATGCAATTGGTCTGGCAACGCTTTTGCATGCATGAAGGCTTCTATCGAATTTCTGTGCAGGAGTGTGTGTGCGTGTGCGTGTGCGTGCGCGCTTGTACGCGTGTGTGCGTTTTGGTGCTGGCAAGAGCCTTAGCCGAGAGGCGAGTGTGTTGAAAAAGGCCATCTGTTGAGGGAGCCTACACATCTAGTGTCTGATTTTTGCATGCGTGCACACACAGTCAAACTACAGACACAGTTATATGTATGAATGCACCAATGCACAGCACAGCGTGCGGATACTGCACCAAAAGCCAAAAAAGGGGGTGTGTGCGAATCAAAAGGGGGCGCGCGTGAAAACGTATGCACGCTTTATAAACAAATGCAATCAGCGGACGACACACATACACAGCAGTGAGCAGACGAAGCATGAGGGCATGATGGGAACAGCAGAAGAGCACAGTGTGTTTTCAGAGCCCTGTTGAGCAGACGTGTTTGTAATTGGAGCTAAAAATTAACACTGAAAGCACATTTTCCTAATTCATCAGCCAGTTTTACTAGCTTTAGGATTTTAACAATAGCTCAGGACAAGTTTTAAACGGCCGCATATAAAATCTAAAACATGTATCTTAGAATACAAACTAACTGTATCGACGCTCTTATACTGTAACACTGCACGGCAGCCTCACTCAAGTGTACTAACCTGTGTGTGAACCCTTCGAAAAGTATTGCAATTACAAAACATTGGGCCTCCAGGTGCTTCGTGAAAAATGTCCTTTTGCACTTGCCTAATGTAATTATGAGGGTGTAACGCGGTCCAAGTACGGAGTGTACAAATGTGCGTGACTTGATAAAAATCCATTCGCAGAATTAGTTTGAGCACCTGGCCAAGTGTTGCTGTGCAATGCGCCACATTTTTTTTTTGCCAAAAACAGAGCCTTGGTGGCCTATTTAGCTTAATTTAGTGGCTTCTGCCTCATTTTCTAAAGAGGAGATGCATAAGCCGGGGCTGCTGGTCTGCTTGTCTTGTTCTGAGGGCAAAGCTGTTGTTTAACAGTACATGGATGACCTAAATTGGGGCCCAGCTTCAAACAGTCTCTCCCAGAGTTTGATTTTTTTTTTTTTTTTCTCCCCCCCGAGTTAGCGTTGCCTTCACAGAACGTGCAGCGATGCTAGCAAGGATGGAGTGAAATGCAAATGGGTCTCTTGGCCTACATAACTGTCTGATACGGAGGAGATGTAGAGATCCTCTTATATGTCTGTCTTGTCAGCACGACGCGGTAGAAGTGCTGACACCTCCTTTAAATAAAAGCAGAGGCCCTCTTCTGTTCGCAGCTCAAGTAATTTGCTGCTCTTCTTGACATCCTTTTACCCCTCCCTCAATCTCAAATACAATAAAGACGCGTCTGCTTTTCTGCATTTTCTAAAGCTCACACACACACACACACACACACACACACACACAAAACGGCCACTGTCACAACAGAGTCGACCGTCCTGCCCTCAGGCCAAATATTAGCCGCGTCCAAAAATAAAAACAAGACGACTGGCTGCCTCGTTCATAACCTCCTTTTTGGTTCATCTCTGATTTCAGGATGTGTTTTCTTTCTGTGCGATCAAGAGAAAATATCACTGGAGGTTAATTATGATCTTTTCTGTTCATGACTGCTCGTGCCTGAGAGCAATTAGGGCCAAACGTAAACATATTTTGTACATCCTATCCTCTTCATGTATTACAATGGAGTAGATTTTCACTAATAGAGCCAGTTCAATAACCTGGAGGTGAAAGAGGAGACGGACAACCTAATATTATGGTGAGCCAAAGCATCAGGCCTAAACAGAGCTGCTTCTGTTAACCCAATCAGATGGTTATTATCTTAGCACTTAGGCCTTTGTCTACTGGCCTCCATCTGGAAGCTGAGAGTGTGAGTGTGTGTGTGTGTGTGTGTGTGTGTGTGTGTGTGTGTCTATTGATTCCAACAGGAATTTCTGTGCCTAATGTAACAGCCTATTCTTTCAGACATTAATACTGCGCGTTGGAGCTGTTGTTCCAAACAACGTTTGCTCCACACCGACCATCTATTATACAGCAGCGAATGGAGTACCACACTGGGAAATTAGGACATCAGGAGGAGGGCTTAAACACAGCAAATTCTATTTCCTCGAATAGCAGAAAATAATGGATATTAATCATAATCTCTTCTTTTTTTGGGGGCTTTTAATTCACAGAATGCAGTCGGGTATACTTTCTATTTCGGAGGGTGACTGAGAGACTATACTGACATGTTAATACCACCCTTTGACTCATTTTCTTCCCTTCTGCTCAAGTTTTATGAGCTCGATAAGATCATTCTTACATTTCCAAAGTGCAAAACATTCCTCCATCTAGCTCTAGATCAAATGAGCATAATTTCCCCCCCCCCAGATCATAATGTTTGACAGCTTTTAACCGCAAACTAAGAAGACTGGAGGGGCTGGAAAGTACAAATGCTGCCACTGATGCCTCACACATTTCACTGACAGGGGAACTCTGGCTGACCCCTTTTGTAAATATGTCATACACACTCACACCCAAACACACACACACACACACACACACCGTCTATTGCTATCTCCCTCCTCTACCCTTTCACACTCCCTTCCTCCTTCTGATGCACCCACTGACCTCGCACTCATCCACCTCTGGCCTGTGCTCGCAGAACCAACGACAACCCCAGCAGAAAAGAAACCTCTCCCACGGTTCCCGATCTGATAGTAAATGTTTGTCCATGACAAATTCAGTAGGTGGTCAAATTGTGACTCAGACCGCCAAAGATTCTGTCCACAGCGGACAAACGGGTCATTGACGCAGCAGCTAACAGAGGCAGTTGACACAGATGGTGTGATGGTTTGTACGAGCCAGAATGTGTTTACAGACAAATCATAACACTTTGTAAAAAAGAATGATGAGTGACTATGCGTGGTCTGGTTGACTAAACCTACCACACACAATCGGATATCAAATTCAAATACACGATGTTTAAACACTAGTTTAATGAATGGGCAACATTTGGAGATGCATCTCCGAAGCGTCAGCTTTTCAAGCGTTGAGTCATGATGTGAGAATTTTCTCAAACCATGAAGCATGTTCATTTTCTTGAAATATACCGACACTCGCAATTCTTCACAAACCTTTTGATCGAGACCAACTTTCCACTAAAGCACGCCTACTAACTATTTTATCTGCATACTAAAAAGGAAGACACGACTCGAGTTTTATGATGTCTTTTGGTGGGCAGGCCCTCGTAAAACTGAACTGCTGGGGTTGCCACTGCAGGCGCTACCTCGGGAGGAGAAGCGTTGCAAAGACAGAAAGGTCCATACGAATGAGGTGCACGCGTGTAGGTGCAGTATTTTTCTCAAGTCAGGGCGGCCTTTAGCCCTTATTTTGAAATCTTTATTTTGAAAGCTCATAAATGTGTCTATCTATTCGTGCTTCAAAACGTTGAACTGGCAGTGCGCTACATGCATAAAGACAGCAGCACGGAGTTCAGCAGATGTCCGGACTGCTTGCTAACATTTGTCGAGTACATTGTGTGATGAGCACACAGCCCACAGGACAGCTGATGGACTGAAAATAAGCGCCGGAGTGTGCTGCTATAAACAAATCTCATCTCACTGTTCTGTGATGATTGTAAGATCATTGCGAAATAGCTTATTTTATGCCCTGTTGAACGCTCTCTCAATCTAGGTGTAGGTGTGTGTCAGGTTTTCTATCAGCGGGTTGTAGGCTGCTCCTGGGAGCTCCTCCAACCCGATGATTAATGTCTCTCCCTGCCTGTACATGCTACCGCCATGTGTGTGTGCGCAAGAGGGAGAGAGACAGATGGCTCTCCACGTCCTGTGGTTTATGACACCTTCTACAGCCCGCTAGCCACACTACACCACACTCTCCTCTCTAACACAGGCCCGCCTGCGCGCACACACACACACAAAGAGCAGTGTGTCATGCATCAGTGTCACCGCAGTAATTACAGGCTTATCACGTAGCCGTAATCTTGAGCCACAGTGACGTGATAACAGCCAGCTTCATTGTCCCCGGTGCACACTCAGTGTTTGTATGCTGTGTGAGCGCTTAAACCAGTAACCCACACGACTGAGCCAAGTGTGTGTGTGTGTGTGTGTGTGTGTGTGTGAATTATAAGAGAACGTAATCGTTTCTGAGATGATCGGACACTGATTGGGGATATGCGGCCTGTTTTGCACGCGTGACACCTGTTTATAGATGCAATTTCATTTTACTGTCGTCACATTTTGTCACTCTCTCCATCCGGATCCAGTAAATAAATCAGTCGCGGCCCAGGAACGATTCCAGAACTGAGGATGTACGTCACGCAACATTTAGCGCCGAAGGTGTCGCACAAACAACACAGAAACAAACCCAAGAATTTTAATTATTAGCGCTTAAGGCGAACGAAAACACGCTCTAAGGGTGAGAGTCAAATGTGTTGCTCTCTGCTAGTTGCACGTTTCGTGCAATCGGAGTGGGAAATTAACACTGGCATTAACACAGCAGCCAAATGGTGGTAGTTTTTGCTTTAAATTAGCTTTCCCTCACACATGCTGCCTGCTAAAGAACCAGATTAGTTTCTGATTTAAAGAGATTTGTTTGATTCTTGACCCTGTAAAAGGCTGTAAAAAAAAAAAAAAAAAAAGTGTGGAGGAGGGTGAACCCTGCCAAGAAGCTAACAATACGTCTAATAGAGATGTACGGATAGGGTAGCTGATTTTATTGCCAAAAGGAAACTCTGTATTCAAGTCTTGTCAAGTATAAATGTGTGCACAGGCAGTGGGATAATATGGAAGTACAGCTAATTCACACTTTACACTGTGCATGTCAAATGGACACATTTGTCTTCAGGCAGCAGTTTAATGCATGCATTACACTATATTAAAGATTACTATTCCACGGCAGCTGCACACACTTTTACCAATGCAGCTCTTTTTCGGGGAATAAACAGAAAGAAGCGAGAGATAATGAATCCTTTCCTCTTTGCGTAACAAGTTCTGTATTGCATTTTGATCCCAAATTTAGAACCCGCCATCCATCCTGAAGATAGACTCAGTCTGTGTGACCGTCTGCCGTGGCTCGCGGTCTCTGTTTCACATAATCAGATCGCTCCAGCAGGCTGATCGGTATCTCGTAACCAGTCAGCGGCTGGATTCATGCAAAAGATTCGAAATGGCAACACTTTCATTATCAGTGTCTGCTACAGAAAACTGTGCTGCTTTTTATTTCACTCATTGTGATTAATCACTGTCAACGTCTGGTAAAATATCATTGTAAACTGAATATCGTTGGAGTTCTGGACTGTTGGTAAGACAGAACAAGACGTTTCAACATGTAACCTTGGACTTCTGAATCCTGCACAAGATACTCTGGACTACGTCATCCTAAATGACTGCAATAGCTGCAATTGAGCTAACTGCACAAATTACAGCCCAATTTTCAGTGTGTGCACACTGCACATGAACTGTGAGGGCGAGCGTGTGCGGAGGATGATAAAACAACATCTAAAAAAGCCAAAAACGCTGACAGGTTCCCAGCCAGCACAGAACGGCTCGTGCTTGTTTAGGCGGAGCTGACAAAACCTGCACATCAGTCAATCTGTCATCGAGAGAGACGCCCTAGGTTAAGTTCAACTCCTGGAGAGAGAGGGAGAGAGAAAGGGAGACAGAGAGAGAGCAAACAGCTGTGAGAACGAGAAGATAAAGGTGGGGCTGAGAACACAAATGAAGAACTGATATGTTGATCAAGCTCACTGTCCTGACCTGTAGAAATAGAATGCTGCTAAACAAGCTCCTGAACGCACAGCGTGCACACGGCGAGTGTTCCCCTGGTGGGTGCCTGACTTGTCAGAGCTCAGCTCAGTGAACAGATGCAGGTGGTGTAGGCGAGACACCAGAGAAGGTCACACACAAACATAACGCCGCTCTATTACACCCAGTAGTATTTGGCTAAGGGCGGTGTTTAGATTTGGGTTTAACAGCTGTCTGTCAGCACCACTTCACATGACATTTTCGGGCTTTTATTCCAGCGTTAGCTCTGGCACACGCCTCACCTTCCGTCTTACATTAAGATGACACTCTAAGCCGGGATAAGTCGTAATGGGCGCACTGGGAGGCCCTTCGGTGTCTTGCTCAAGGACGCGTATTTCCGCTGATGCAGGAATCAAACCTGTGACCTTGCACTTATCAAACGCCACACCACTGTACGGTGACTTTCATCCATCATGATGGATTTCAAAGGTTGGGACTGAGCCCAAAGAGTGGCAGGAAGATAAAAATGTCTCTCCCACTTTTTCCCCAGCAGTCTTAAGGTAATGAGGCTGCATTGATATGTTGTGATCCTAAAGCTCCTCTAAGACCGCTTTAATTAAATACTATAAGCTAGCAGCTTGCCATATAGGAACAACACATTTTTCCATGTCAATCAGCACGAATGACTACGTCAGCTTTGCGGCCACAAAGCGTTTTCCCTCTAAAGATGTGGGTGGAGGTCCGACTTGCGTCGCCTCAAATTTGACTTCCTATAGCTGCACAAGTTTCCGAGCCGCTGACAGAATTAGCCAAACGTCAGCCGGTTCTCTCTTTGTCACTCTTGTCTCCGTCTTCCATTTCACTCCACCACCTCCTCCTCCTCCTCCTCCTCCTCTTCCTCCTCCGATAAGCCAGTCCAATCCTGCTGATGTATCCCTGTCTTCAGTCAAACTCAACAACGCGCTTTCAATCACACGCCAGCTTTGGGTCTCTGCAGTAGATCATCTCTACACATCAGAGGGATCTAGGCTCTGCTAAAGCTCACCTTCATAAAACATTCATCTTTATCTCTTGACGGCTATCTACATGCAAACGCTCTTCTTCCTAAAATATTTCTCTGCCATGTCCTAAAATGTTTTTTTTAGCATCCATCACCTCTAGTACTTGCTAAAAAGGAACAGATCCTGTCGGGAAAAAGTGCCAATTTTTATGCAGTTAGTTGGCGTTTTTAAAAAGGTATGACAAGTGATGAGCTGATTTAAACCACTTCCACAGAACCCACACTGCCCGTCAAACCTGTGACCTTCAGGCTTCCTCTAACCACTGGATGCTCCGTGCCTGTGTCAAGCATTAATGTATTACTTCATAGTAATAGCCCGGTCATGCTTGTTTAGTAACCGGCGAGGGAATTTGCCGTGGCCCACATTTATATTCTGCATGTCGTTTGCCCTTTAGCACCTTCGGCTTGCTCGCTGAGAAATCCACTTGTCTGTTGTGTTCGGTCGTTAACAGCTGCGACCACCTGTGTGGCCATTTTGCTGCAGCGTTAGCCTGCGCGTGGCGTGCAGGATGCGTTTGTGTACGGCAGGAGCGTGAAGACACCGCTACTACAGCACTTCTGCAGCACTGCAGTTGGGAAGACAAGTGGGTTATCAACATTAAATAAGACCTTTTTTCATGGACGTTTTCTAAATTTGTCAGCGAGTGTCAGGGGTGTAGTGAGGAATTCTGGGTCCTTGTGTCCTTGCCAACTTCCACCCTAAAAAAAAAAAAAAAAAAAATGCCCAGATGGGGAAGACAAAGGGTGTCACAGCTTTTTGGTGACGTGAGGATTCAGACAGGTTCTTGGCAACGCTGCAGGCCGCTTGTTTTTGATGGAAACACACACACAGAGTCCCTGGAGTGCCCTCTCAACAATCAGTGCTCAATTGCAATAAGCTGAACCCAACAACAGCGTGTCTGCTGCTCGATCTCTGTGTGTTTGTGCGAGCGGCAACTGTGCACTCGAGTGCGTATTAAGGATGTGTGTTTGTGTACGAATATGTATGCAGTCATGTGTAAAATTTGCATGTTGAGTGCATCTGTATGTGAGTGTGTGTGTGTGTGTGTGTGTGTGTGTGTGTGTGTGTCTGATGACAGCAGGCTGATTAAGCTGTTGCATAGTAATGAGCTATGGCTGTCTGTCTGGCAGCTGCTCTGACAACCTCTTTTCACAACTAGCCCTCCCACACACGTACACACAAGTGCACACACGCACAAAAAACACACATGCATACTAGTGCATGCACCAACATGAGAAAATAGTTCTGAAAAAGGCATGCACAGCCCCACTGATGCACTGTTGTTGTTATTGTTGCTGTAGTTAAATCATTGGGAGATAAGTTGTGCTAATGCAGGAGAGAATAACAGGCGATGTGTTAAAAGAGTGAGAACAACACAAACACATACACACTGTTTCCCAGAGCCAGAGCTACACTTCCTCTCCTTCACCCTTTGTTGTGTTTTCATCCTGATAATGACTGCCACTTAGGAATAGCAGTTATTTCCTGCTTCAAATCACTGATGTCAGGACAAATATCAGCCACGGCGCAGAGGGCACGGAGTGTGTACAACGCTGCGTGTTCGTATGCGTGTGTGTCCCCTAGTCTGTTACAAATATCTCCGGGGCAACAAGATGGATGTGTGTGCTTAAAGATCAAGCCATCCCCTCTCTCTCATTTTACAGAGGTCAGTGTCAACACCCGGGCAAGAACATGGAGACTAATGCACTGCTCAGAGGAAGTGTGAAAAGAGGATTAAGACACGTTGAGTTTGAGGGACATGAACTGTCATATCTTTCGCACAAAAACATGCAGAACGAATGCAGAGAAAGCCTGTAAAATGTTGACGCTTACTGTCTGAACTGTGTATATATAATCTAAAAAAAAATACAGTTATTTTTAATCATTGTCTCATGGTACAAATGTATTAATTGCATAAAGGGAGAGAGGTGGTAGTGAGATTAAACTGCTCCTCATTTAGCTGGGGAGGGCAGCCCCTGACTCCCCAAGGACCCCTCTCCTCTCTCCTCCAACACCCCCCCTCCTCCTCCTCCTCCTCCTCCCTGTTCCTCCCCTCTGGGACCCACTCATGCAAAAAAAAAAAAAAAAGATAGCAAAGGTAACGTATATCCATCGCCTTACCTTGTTGATGTCCCCTTCCTGACATCACACATCATGCACTTAAAAGCTTCTGCCGTGTTCTTGTACGTGCACACGCTGCAGTCCCAAAACCCCTCGTCGGAGGAGGGCTTCGGTTGACGCTTCGGCCTTTAAAATAAAAAAAATAAAACAGTAAATGAAATGGGAAAACAAAAAATAAAAAAAAGAGGATTAGAAAAATACAAAAAAAGAGGTGGTAGAAGAGAGGAGGAAAAGGGGGAGGGCGAGAGGGAGACAAGAGTGAGTTCAGCTCGCATCCACGAAGGCTATCGATAGCAAACATCTGGGGTAAAAGCCGATAGGATTTAGGGAAATCATCTGCGAGCGCGGCTGTGATCCGACACTGTAATTGGCGATGAGGTTTTAACACCCGCGTGCGCGCACGCCAACACGCGCACACACACACACACACACACACACTCACACACATGCGGTGAGAGAGAGAGCGAGAGAGGAAGAGAGAGAGACCGTGGAGAAAACCCATTTTTTTTTCCTCCCGTGCGCTTGTCGATGTCCGCTCCCCTCTCCTAGCGTGAATATCTCGGACGCCGTGACTCGGTCGTTACCTTGTGGGACTCCTCTTGTCGCCCATGCCAGACCAGGGTTTATCTGGAGGTGCTGAGACGAGCAGAAGTCGTGTTATTTCCGATAATTTTAGCAAAGAAGCGATGCGCCTGTGCCGCTCGGCTTCCAGCTGTCGTGGAAACTCCGCTTGGGAAATGTTCACGTGACTCGGCGCGGCCAATCACAGGCCGAGTTACTTCCCGAGGCTGACATTCCTCTTGATGAATCGACGCCGCCTTCAAGTGCTCGCTCTGAGCTCGGACATATGGGCATCAAAAGGTGTTTAAACGTTCACGTTCTTTGGTTATTAACACAAACGTGACCCCCGTTAACACGCCCTTCTCTATATGTACGCAGGTTTTCACTGCGGCTTATTTCGCTCTATTTGAAAAGATCACAAAAAAACACCTGTTCATACTATTTGTTTTAAATGTCATTGACACATGCTCCACTTCTAATACAAAAAATGACTATAAAAACATTAATTAGGAACATTGTCGTGCACTTACATTACATATACACACATGCAATCAACGTATACTGATATTATTAGTCGTCAAATCCGAGATAAATATCTTTCTATGCAGCAGTTACCTCTCTATCCATTCTCCTTGTCATGAGCCCTACGGCTTTAATTTCCGACAGCGCATGAATGCAGCAAAAGCCATAGTAGTTAATGTTGCGTCTACTGTAATGTGTTAACACGGCTCCCGCTCATATCAGCTCACTGTACTGGGAATCCTCTCATCATTGCATCTGATCTGATCTCGCAGACAGAAGGAAAAATGCCGCAGCAGTTCAGATAACAGGCGCAGAAAACATCGGGGAATCCCTCGCTTTATTTGCGTGCTGACGCAAGACAGCATTAAAAAACACCCACACGTTTCCAAACGAGCCAGTGCACCGTGAATTTCATTTAACACGCCGGTTATCAAAGGCTGGGACTGTTCCAGACCTTTTCATATCAAGGACAGCCAACTGTAGTCTCCATTATAACCCGATGATGGGATTTTACCGCAGGGAAACCCCCCAAACTGCTGCAATATTTACAATTTACATTCACTCCAACACAATCGTTTAATCCCTTTTGGCACTGTATCAAGTAGAATTTTTTATATATATATGATACATTTCAAATAAATTGCCAATTCATCATTTATTTTATCGTTTTGGCTGCAGATCATACAAAATCCACTCAACCTTGTGCTAAATTGACACATTTGTCACCACTTGTGACACAAAATTAATATTATGTATAAAACATAATCCAACCAGCACATTTTCTGCATCAGCGGTTAACTGCCCTGTAGTAAAGCATTTTATCTTAGCATTCTTTATATTATTCAGTGGTTAACACTAGAACAACCAACAATTAATTTGATTTCTCATTAAAAAAACATTTTATTAAGTGACACTGAAAAACATCTCTCGCACACACTTAATAAATCACCTCATGAGCTCATGAGCAGTATTTATTAGAAACATACAAATGTTTTATGTACAGAAAGAAAGAAACAAATCAGTGTTAATGGAAGCATGTTTTTAAACATCCCCACTATAATACAATAGAACTTACAAAGCAATATTTGACAGCTTTTTGGTAATGTCCAAACTGTGTGTTATTAGTCACTGAGCTCCTCCTCGTCACTGAAGTATGCACTCTTTTTGATCCGTGGTTTCTTAGAGTCTGAGGATGTTGAAGCGTGAGCGCCGTCCTCTTGAGACAAAAGTGCCTGCTTCCTCCGTGTCTCCTCCTCTTCCTCCATATGGGCTTGCTAGAGGGACACAAAAGAATGCAGGAAGTCCACTTTTCAGTTCAGTTTCAGTCTCACACAGCAGTTATTTATATTCCCTCCTTGCTCTTCTTTTTTTGAGACTGCATGTCGCATCTCAGTAGAGATTTTGCGAGCAATGTTTTGGTCACAAAAAAACAATACAAGCATTCCATGATTTAAAATCAGAAGAAAATTGAATCAAGTTTTCTATATCTGCACATTTACCTGAAAAGCTATGGCTTGGCTCAGACTATCTAAGGTTGGGTCCTCTCCCTCTTCTTCACTTTCTTCTTCTTCTTCACTATAAAGGGAAAATACACAGTATAGGAATTACAAAAATGACACAGTCAGCTATACAATATCTCTCTATCAGCTATAAAATACTTACATGTGTTCAGGTTGTTGATCTCTTTTCTTCTTTTTCTTTTCTTTCTTCTTTGGAGGTTCCCTCTCACCCAGAATGTTTTTGGGGCATGCATAGCTCAGATGACCTGTATCCTGTGATGTTATGACATTCAAAAGACAGAAAAAAAAAAAGATTACACTTGCAACTGTAACTCACTCAAATTTCACAGGACAAAAAAAAAATTGAATATGCACTGACCCCACATTCGTAACATTTAGACTTGTCTGTGTAGTTCCGTCTCCTTATAAACTCAGTTGCTCGCCCATTGTCTATGGCGATGCTCGCCTTCACTGTTCTGCCAAACAGCTGAGAGAGAGACACATTTTTAACTTTGACAAGTTAATATCCATAAAAAATAAAACGTTTGTGACATGAAGACTGCATCTTACGCTCAGTGACACGCTATATATAAAAACTAATGGTGTAAATACACTCACGTGTTTGTTGTTCACTGCTCTTGCACAGTTATGAGCAGATTCTCTGTCCAGGAAGAGAACAAACGCCACACCTTTACTCTGGCGAGTGTCTTTATCTTTCACGATTGTAACCCTGAAATTGAAATAGTTATTAATACCATTTTAAAACATAATAACTATTACATTACTATATATACATATATATTGATTGTTGTGGGCTATGAGCTCTTTGACAACTTTGTTACACATTGCTGTACCATATTAAAAAAACACAAATGAATTATTACAGAGCTATTACTTACTTTACAACCTTTCCATATTTGGAGAAGAGCTGCAATGAGACAAAGTGATGTGTTTCAGTAAGGCAGTTGCTTTGGATCATACTGGACTCTGCAGTACTAAACACTGTTGTAAGGACTAACTTACCTTGTGCAGGTCATTATTGGTAAGAGAGAATGGCAGGTTCGACACATACACAGTGCTTTTGCTTGGTGCCAAACCTCCGCTCATACTGGACGCATGTGACACACTGCAAACCGAAACAAGAGCCAAATAATCATAAAAAATGTCTAATACACAAACAGCTACATGGCTAGCTTCGCAAGTCCACCAGGCTAGTAAATGAATGTAGCGTTTTAACGTGTCTTCACGCAGCTGAGCACGTTAACAAACTCACTTACCAACACAGCCTCCGCGGTTTGACTAACATCAAACAATAATATCAAAACGAGTTTAAAGTTACAGCTCTGTGTGTATTAGCGAGCAGCTAATGTTTAGCAAACGCCATGTCTGTACGTCTCAAGCTGATGACGTGTGCGCATCCCTCGGCCAATAAAAGAGCCGTTGTCCATGTAGCTAACAGCAGAGGCTAGGCTAACCAAACGTCAGAGGAAGGTGAGGTTTTTTTTCTGTTTGTGTGGAAGAAATTACATTTACTGCGTTATTTAGGTCGTGTTTATGTATGAGATGCTATATCGCATCGTTAATATTTATTTGGCATTTGTGTATGTCCGTTAACTTGTTCTCAGATAAAAATAAAATGTGCGGATGTTTGCAGAATATATGGAGGCGAGCTAGTTAGCAATGCTAGCTGTGCTTTCTGCATGGAACCAGCTGCAGTCGTTAGTGTGTGGCATGCAATACATTTAATACGTCTTGACTCATCGGCTGGGTGTTTTTAACCTGGTGCTGTGTTGATTATGGTGTTGGTGGTCAACTGGACATTCAACTGTTCTGCAAAAAAATAATCCTCAGCTATTGTTTTTTTTATAGAAACCTCTATTTACAGGTTGTGTTGGAGATATTGTTTTGTCTGAATCATCCCGATTCACAGAAGTCCTCAGTCCACAAGTAAGTAGCTGTGACGAACACCTTCCTCTACAGTAGGCTACATTCATTTCACACCAAACAGAAGAAATGCTACGACTGTCTGACACTGTCAGGAGATATCACAGATTTTATATTGTAATGTTATATATAACCCTTAGTTTTGCATGAGCTGCTGATATTAGTGTCATTGCCGCCCAAAGGAGTTGAACAAAGACACTGCCAACATATACAAAAACTCATTTTTGTTATTTATTTTGTGGCACCCTTCCACAATCACATGTATCTCTCACTCTTTTCCTTTTGCAGTGACGTACAGGAGAGACCGGAGTATACGAGAGGTGTACGATGAGCGCTTTTTAACAGAGAGACCAGTGAGTTGTTTTCTCTTTGTCACTTTTGACCATGTCACCATGTATGTATTCATATAAACATAAGTAGGAAACAGTTTTTTTTCCCCAAGTTGCCACTAGACATCATTTGGTGAAGGAAGGCTAAAATATACCGCTAGAATCATTCTTTTAATATCATTTCTGTTGTTATCAGGAGCAGGCAGTGAAAAGCATAGACAGTGAGTTAGGTATACTCCATCAGAAGTGCATGATGGACCTTCTACTTCAAGATTTATGTCTGTTATAAAAATTAGGATTATACTGGGGTTCAAATGTTTTAAATCATACTACGTGTGTGTGTGTGTGTGTGTGTGTGTGTTCCTATTTCTTACATGTCCTAGGCACTTCCCTGTTGTAGCGTTTTTGCTGAGGCTGGCAGGGTGAGATAAGGTCCAGCTTTATGAATAGATAGAAGCTTAGAACAGAATGAGGGTCGGAGACACGTCAGGGAGGTGTTAGTTGGGCCAGGCGTCTTCTGCTGGCTACTGGTTAGGGAACTGAGAAAGACGTTATGAGGTTGTCTAGGGAGGCGTCTGAAACGGCCCATTATAGAGTGTATAAAAACCAACTGTAAAGGCTCCACGGGGAGCCTTTTTCTCTGTAACCCCCTTTGTGTGTTGCACTGTTAAACGCTCCTTCTTGTACAAGAATAATAAATTCAGCTTAAACTTTGAAGCTTCGAATCCAGTCTTCTTTATTGAAGGGTCACTTGAAAATTCTTATAACAATGTCTACATTAGGTGACGAAGTTTGTAGCCAACAGGTTGCCATGGTGAATTTTATTAAAGTCGACTTCTGCTTAAAGACATCTATGAAATGAAATGCTGAAATGAACCAAGCAGCCATTTTAAGAAACAAGTTTAGTTGACATGTAAAGTCATAAAATGTATACATCCTGGTAGGGTCCATACCCACGGGCAGCTGGATCAGTGGAGAGGAGGGGCCCTTTTAACAGGCCAGAGGACGACTATGGCCGCAGCGGGTACGATGGATATGAAGGAGGTCCGCGCTTTTTCCCGAATGGAGGAGGCCCACGAAATTACCATGAAGATCAGAGGGGCTACCACAATGACGGTCTTCATTTCCCTGCTGAACGCAGAACTGGGCCACCTTCAAGGAGGGTGAGACTGTAAACACGTCATGTTAATACTGGTGGTTTAATATGCATACTCATCTCTGTCCAGCTGAGGGCGCTACAGTTGAAGGTTCAAGTTAAAAATCTTACTAGCCACACTGTCTGCTATATTGTAACCAGATATTTAATATATGCATATTAATTGTGTCTTGGACTTTGACAATCCATTATGAGAGATTTTATTTATAATTATTTAAGTGACATTTCAATTTCAAGACATATTCATAAAGTCAGGCAACTATGTCTTGACATTCATATTGTACTTATTTTTTTAGTTTTTTAGTTTTTGGATCCATAACATGCTAATAGTTGCTACCTTTTGTAGTTTCAGACAGATTAGTTGTAACAAATTTCCAGAACATTTGTATTTGTTTATCAAAATCACTTAAAGAAAAAGTGCCAACAAAAGTCACTCATGGATATTATCTTTAATAGGAGGACTATCCTTACAGAGGACCCAGGGAAGACCCACACCCAGGACGGCCTATGGAGTTTGGGTAAACTGCATCTGTTTGACTTAGTAGACAGGATTTATTTTTTCGAAAGAAAATACAAAGTCATACTTCATATAACTCCATTTAAATTGGATGGCGTCATTATGGGCAGCAGGGGTCAGTCTTTCTCTGTGTGCTTGTGTTGTGGACAAGTCCTCTGTGTTTAGTTCCTCTGGTCAGGCCAGTTGGGCGGGGGGGGGGGTTCTGCTGGAGTGCACCTCCGTTCTCAGTATGTGTTTGAAATGTTGGTTTACATAGCAGCAATCATAAATCATGGTCTGCTCTGACCCGTATTGGCCTGTCTCACCCGATTCATATTTCACGTGGACTCAGTGCTCACCTGGCTCCACACTTTTATAGCTTAGATGACTTTTCAGTCGAGCTACAGTTCTCAGCCATATTTAGGCTACAGATTGGGTTGCAAAAATCAAGGCCACAGATTTTGGTTGAGAGGTTTACACAATTCATTGAGTCTCACTCAGTCATTTCAATAAACAAACTTTATAGTTTGTTAATGGGCAAAGCCAAAACAAACACAGATGACATTAACAAATGCATGTTTTGCCATCATTGTTTGATAAAGGTCAAAAATATTGAGGAAAAAGTTGATTGTGATCAATTCAGATGCTGCTTTTTTGTTGTTCATTTAATGTGGTTTCTATGATTTTTAAAGAATGGCATTATTTATTTTTTTTGTTTTCAGTTAAATTATTCTCAAACATTAAGACGTATGATTTTCATGTAGGTGTGCTTTAGTACAGTAAAACTGATGGTGGAAAATACTCTATATTCGTCATTCGTTTTAAGGTTGCACCTGTGCTGTTTGACGGTGCCAAAATGAAAGATAGTTTTGATGGTCAATTGGAAGTTAATTAATATAACACAATTTAGCATGACACTAGATGTAGACAGTCTGGTGTAGTTCAATGAGATGTGAAAAGTGAAATGATTCAGCTTAAATCTCTTAAATCGGGGACCAATCTTGTTACAAAATCAGGGGGGAAAAGTCGGACAAATTAAACTGATTAAATTCACCACTCGGCAGGCAGACCGGGGCTTTCGCTCTAAACAAATATTTCAAGCTGTGAAAGGCCACTGAGGTCATTTCCGGCCTGTGGTGGGATTGGTGTGAGTAGAGGTCAGAGGTCAGTTGAAAGGTGGTGGGGAGTTAGGAAAAGGGGCACAGAGATACTGAGTGCCAGGAATTGTACGGAATACACTGAGTGGTAAAACATCTGTTAAAGTGTAGATAAAAATGTGCACAATGCATATAGATGTTTATTTTTCCTTTTTTTTAGGAAGCATAAACTAAAGCTGAAATTCACATCCCTATAAGGCAAATCCAGGCTGTACCTTGGCAGTACTGGTATTTTAAGGTTGTTTGTATAAAGTTACCAAATAGTACTTGCTGCCATATTAAACCCTGTTTGTGTACAGTATGTGTCTGTAGCCGACGACACATTTGTGTGTTTTTACTCCCGCAGTGCCCGTGCGCCTCCGCCTCATGGCGTGCGAAGTCAGGGCATCTACCCAGCAGCCAGATCACTTCCAGAGAGCGGGGAGGACACACTAGTGCAAGCCATCCTCAACCTGGACAGAGGGTACGAGTGAATTCATATCAGTCATTGCATAAGACACTTTGGATGTTTCGTCCTCTCAAATTATAAGACGTTGTCATCTGTTCTTTCCAGAGAGGACAGAGACCACTACAGGAGAAAGGCAGCCCCGTTCCCACCACTCAGAGAGCGCTCCCCTGTCCGCCGCGAGGTGGCCCGCTCCCCCCACAGTCGCTCCGGCTCCAGTGTCAGCAGCAGAGGCTACTCACCTGACAGAGCCAAGAGTCTGCCATTTCCCACACAGCAAGGCAAGAGTATGTAGAACTTAGAGTTTCCCCTACCCTGATGTGGTGTGGATGCAAGATTTGTTGCAGCTGACAAATCCTTTAATGTACAGATGACAAAACATTTACCTCCAGTTTTAATTTAATTTTTATTTTTTGCCTGTTAGTCACAAAAAGAACATGCACTCATTGATTGCAACCTTATTTGAAAAGCAGCACTGTATACAAAATTCAACATTTGAAAAAGACCATTTAGGCCCCCAAAATGTACATTCATTGTCAAGAAGACTTCTCCATTATTTCACTGCCTTATCAATGACTGATAATCCGGCTGACTGGCTTTTCAGGTGTGGACGGTCCAGAGGGTTACGCAGGTGTTTCAGAGCACCTCTGGGGGGCACTCTTTCCTCAACAGAGTGGACATGACACTTTGGGTCTGTACATTGAGCCATGAGAACAAGCTTGGACTTGGGTAACAGCGAGCTGATTTGTTGTTCCTCACACGTCTCCTTGCATCCTTGTCACGTCAGAAGGAAATGTTGTGGCTTCCTACACTCCAAAGAGGTCTGGCTGAAGTCTGGAGAAGAATGCAAGGTTGAAGGATAGAATGAATTAAATGCCCGTAGATGTTTGAAATGTTTAATCATTAAAGAATAAAATGAAACACATACAATATAACATAACTTCTGATTTATAAACAATCAGAATCCATCATAATGGATCAAAAGAATTCTAACCATGATTAAAGAAACTTGGGCAAAATTCTGTCACCCAGGTCCAAAGCAAGATGCATTATGAATATGAGTTAAGTTCCTTTTTATGTCATTTCTACTTCCTGTTGTGGAGATACGTTAGCACTTTACATGGTTCCCACAGTTATTACATTGAATAAAAACTATTTTTTTCTTTCCAGTTTGTCTGCTCTGGAAATAACAATTGACAGAAGCGGCGAGCAATTTCAATGCCTGTCGGATTTATATTTATATATTATTTTTCTCACTCTGGACACTCTGTGGGTTATAAAACTAATTTGGCACCAGGGTAACGATAACTCCTGAATCAAGTGGTGTCTTAAAAAAATAGTGCTAACGTATCTCCTTGTTTACTGCATGCTCCTTTGTTGGTTGTTTGTAAGTTTATAGATCTCAACCTCCCAAGTTCCCCCTTTTACACAAGTAGCAGAGTGTTTTTTTAGGTCTGTTCCCATCTTGGGTGCTCGTCATCTCTCCTTTTCAAATATCCATTTTGATTGGTGCTTTTTACTCGTGAATCGAATTTAGCGGACCTCAGAACGAGGTTAATCATGGTTACATGGCCAAAGAATGTTTGGTAATTCAAAATGCATGATTGTAACCTCTTGAAAGAACATCATTAATCATATTTTTAGTGAAGCATCAGGGGAGTGAGTGTGCTTGCTAGATTGCTGTAAGATCAAAAAGGCCTAGTTATTATATACACAGCCAGTGACCCTGCGGTTTGGTCTTTCTACAGGATATGAAGAGACTTATTCTCAGAGCAAGATGGCCGGTAAGTACAGTTGTTCTAGACAGGATAGAAAAGTTGCATCAAATTCAGTTTGGCTGTGCGTTTTTTTTTTTTTTTTTTTTAACTTGTTTGCTGAGCAATTAGATAATTTAAGTGCCATCGCTGTACCATTTCATTTAATTGATTTTTTTTTTTCTTTTTTTCACTATAAATTAATGAAAGCGGGATGAGTTGACATGCAGGGGATTTGTTTCAGAAATATACAAAGGTTACAATCGTTAAACTTAACCTATTCCCAGTCTGTGTAACCTGAGAGAGACAGAGAGCGTTTCTAATGTGTCCAGCAGCCAGCCTTCCTCCCCGCTCTGTCTGCCACTTTGTCAGGCCTCATAAAGATGCCACCAGGTCGTGTGTGGAAGAACACGGAAAGGGTATAGGATGTCTGATGGATATTCCTGAAGCCAAAGCTTCCACATCGGGGTGTTTTTGTCTCATAGCGAGGATTTCAGAGCTCGTGTTTGTTGGTAGACTTGGTCGGTCGGCTGCAAAGCCTCGAATGCTTGAGGACAGTTGGTAGAAGGACGAATGGAAAGTGAGAGAGGAGGCGGTGTCCGATTGATAAGAAGGAATCCGTACAAGAGAGAAAATGTACGTTGCAGTGAATCCACCCACTGGTGTTCAGAGCACGATGATGAACCATCTGTTTCTTGATTGTTCCAGATGTTCTAGCCTCTGTACCTGTCTGGATCCTGGAACCAAACATCATCACCTTTACAGAGCCCTGATTTACCATAAGCACATACTTACTTTCCAGACATACTAATTGTCGCTTTCTTTCCATTGAATTTCTGCCATTTTTCTCCTTTCTCTAGTTTATCATTTTCTTAGTCCATATCATGTTATTTTTGACCCGCACTTATGTCTCATGGTGTCAAACTTTTTTCGTCCCTTTCTTGTGTCTTCAGACAAAATTCCTGGCCTGTCAAGAGAAGGCTCCCCGCACAGCGCAACCTCAAACAAGGTGAGCCAAAGTAGATGAATATCTTTAGAATAATAAAGGCCAAACTGCAATACTAATTGTGCTTAAATTTACTTTATACCCGGACAAACAAAAACATAACACAAGCCTCAGCTTCTTCTCATAAATAGAAGATTTTTGTCCTAACAGCACCAGTTGTACGCGGACCATTCTATCTATTATATCATGGACTGTCACTGTACGGCAGGATGCATCTGGAACTTCTTAAATTCCATCCTTCTAATAAGTGTTTAGTCCATTGAAGTATGTTAATGGTTTTTAAAGTGGCCCTCACGCAGAGCATAAAAGCCATCAGGCCTATGCTTTGTTTACCTGTGTTGTAAGCAGACTTCAATCACAAGAACTTATAATGGTGTAGGGGAAAGGGCTCAAGTGTCGCCGAAAGTACCAGCCGCGCTCCCTTAAAGCGCTTAAAGAAATACTTTTACTGTTTTGAGTAGGTATTGAATGTAGATCTCTCCTGCCTGTTTTGCAAATAATAGCTTGTTTTGCTGACATCATCCATTTCCAACTATGCAGAGGAGTGTAAATACAATCAGATGTGATTAGGCGCAATGCGTCTGGCTGTGGCCACCCAGAAAGTGAAGAGGCTAACTCAGTAGCCCAAGTCATAGCTTTATCATAGGATCTTAGCCGCAAAGCCAGGAGAAGTCCCCGTGGAACTCATTGGGATGTGTTTAGAGCGTTTACAATGAACAATCGTTTCCTTTTTCTGTTAGAGTATGTCTGACTGTGTCTGGTAGCTGTGGAGCAGATGTAGCAGGTCAGTGGTCGTGCTTGTGAGAAGCTGATGCGTGACATACGGGTCACAGGAAAAGCTGTGACGTACCAGCGAGCATTATGCTGCACTTACGTCAAATAAGAATGGATGGTAGAGATGGGAAGGGGAATTTCATTAGATAACTCAACAATGTAGTTAGTTTATTGTGACGTTTAAAAATACTTTGTAAAATGACAAAACTAGAATTTAATTACACTGAACAAATATGTGAGGTGTCCATGTTTGCTTGGTTTTCAGTCACTCCTGTAGTATTAACTGTCAATGTGGATATATGAGTTTCCCAGCCATAATTACAACTTGACATCAATGCTATTTACAAGTCAGACACTCCTAAAAAAATCTAAATTATTCTAAAATAAGCAGCCTAAAATTACAAGAATTGAAGGGACTGTTGGCCGACTAGTCTGAAACTACACTGCAGCTGTCCTGTCACTGACTAGAACATTCCCATGATGCACGAAACATCACTTTGATCAAACAATCTTTTTAAATGCTGCTTTACTGTCCAAGCAAGCAGTCTATTTATCTCATTAGCAGCCCTTAGATCTTTTCCTGAACACGCTGGAGGAATTTGTACGTTGCCTTGTTATGTTTTCTGTGTTCACTGGTTTGTCCCTTTGACTGTCATGGTGGGCACTTGGATGTCTTTGTAAAACCATGCATTGCTTTATATGTCAGAAATTACAAGATACAAAGCTGGTCCTTTCCACTCTTCCTTGTGTGCATTTTTGCAAGAACCACCCACCACCACCCCAATCAACTGCTGTGATGAAAGTTTTACTAAGTGCCCCACCCCTCCACACACACACACACACACTCTGCTGCTTTTTTGCTGTGTTTGATCTAGCCTGTGGTGCATTGTTGTTTTCTGTTCTGGGGGCACAAACCCGTAACCTTGGCCAAGATGAAAGGCTGTGCTGTGCCCCCAGTAAAGCTTGCACTTATGGCCCCAGCCGCTGCCTGCTGTGGAGATTCAACAAACACACACGCAGGATTTCTGGAGCCATCCCAGACAAAAAAGACCAAAGAGAGGGGACCTAAAGAGCAGCTCCGGCTCTGGCTGCAAGCCATGGTGGCCTAGTTGGGTGGGAGAGCATGTCCCGTAACCGAAAAGGTCACCAGAGGGTTTAATCCCAACACGGCATCAAATTCCTGTTAATTACAGTATAACATTTTACCCACCTTACTAAGACAATTGCTCAGATCTGGGCAGAGAAACCCAAGCAAGCAGTCCCACAGGTTAGAAACCTGTTGTGATTTCAGGAGAACAGATATCCTGACATCTTTAGCCATGCTAGCAATGTGGCTCTAGGGAAGTCAGGTTTTTTCTTTATACTGTCATTGTTTTTCATTCAGGCGACGCACGCTAACAATTTTGATGATCCCCTGACTTTTCCTGTAGTGCCACCATTAGGTTTCCTTTCATGGTTCAGAGTGAAATGCCTCGACTGTATAATTGCAATGAAATTTGGTTCAGTTTTTCATGTTTCCCACAGGTTGAATTGTAATTTTGGTGATCCCTTAATGTTTCCTCAAGGCCATCATCAGGTCAAAATTTCACTTTTTCGAACACTATCCCAGCTGACATTCCCATCAGCCTCAGCTGTTCTTTTATGTTAGTGGTATAACTCACACCAAATGAATTGTGAAAGCACAGTAATGAGGAATCTACAGCAGTAGAACTTTAAAGGTCAGTTCATGGTTCACCAGACCAAGCAGGCTTTTTTTCCTCAGCAGAAAAATAACAAGAAAGAATCCTTAAGGTCTAAAAAGCTTTTGTTAAATACATTTTTAGTATTACATTAAAAAGGATTACTCATACCTCCCAACGGATGACATTTTATTTTAGTCCAGTTTGCACAAAATGTATCTGCCAAGCTTGGTATTGATAGTGTAACATCCCTTCCAGATTAGTATGTGCCCAGAGAGTTGAAGTGAAAGACTCAGACAGGAATATATTTTTCACTGTCTAAGGAGGCTGAAGACTGACAAACGCGATCTTTCATACGCGCACAAACGTACACATTTCTCCCGAGCATGGCTTCAGGGAGGGAATTGGATGGAAGAATAATTGGATGATGCTTTATGAGTTGTGCTTTTTATTTTAGACCACACTCGGCGTTGTGATGCACCATCTCGTGTAATTACTCTCCTCAGTCATCTAGAGATTTAATATGACTTAGTCCCTGGCCTGTTTCCCTTAATATATGAGTGGACTTTAGTCATGGCTGGGCAGTTCTGCTCCCTGGCCTTCAAACTCTAATAGTATCAGGAAATGAGCAAAAGAAATTGAGCGGTGATCCAAGTTGGCCTCATTTCTCCCCTTTGCTCTTTCTTTTGGCTTTGACAGTAATACTTATGGGTACTAGAGTTTCCAGTCTACCCATTAGATGTCTCATCATGGCTCGTCTGGCCTGATTTTCTATTCTTAAGTTATAAAAACAGCTGAAATATCAATTTCTACAATTTACATAGAAGTACAGTTCGTCACAATTTGCTAAGTAATGAGAATGGTGTGAAATATGAAGAGCCACATCTGTTCTGAAGGTTTGTAGTCCTATCTCCTGTCATAGATTGTAATTCCTATGAATCCCTAATTCTTTGACTAGTGAATAGAAATCCACACAGTGTAAACTCTGACTTTTCAGCTGTACATTCTGAAGGAAGGATGTGGTTGATGATGCGTACGAAAGGATGAAGCTTGGATATACAGGAAAACTAACAGTCAGTAGGTCAGGTCATACCATCGCACTGAGTGCCTCAGCTATAAGTTGTCCGTGTAACTGCTAGCATTGTCATCTTGACAGCAGTAAAAGAAGACTTTTAAAACATTTATTGAAACTTTTATAGTCATCACTTCTATGGTTGTCTGCCATACGTTTTCCTTTGAGCAGCAACTCACCACCTCATCTCTCCTCTACCTTTTTAGGAGGAGAACCATCCCCCAGAGGGAGAAAAAGAGGAGCTGCTGGTGGCTCCAGTCGTGGAGGAGAGCCAAAAGTTGTCTGCAGACAACTTTCAAGAGCGGCGAGCTCTAGCCATCGCAGCCAAAGCTCGGGCGATAGAGAAGGTACCTATCCATCCTCTGAAATCTATACATTTATATTTAGCTGATCTTTTAACTGGAAGGAAGTATTTATTTTGTACCTCAGACTTGTTTTCAGATTTGATACGTTGTTTTGTGTGGATACCATATCTCGAATTCTTCATTGGTATTCATGTAGTATCTGTAAAGGAAAATATGAACAATTTCTGTCAGTAGCTGTGTTGCCTCGAATGGAAAATTGCTGCATTTACAATCCTCTCATAACAAGTTGGAAATTTGTAAGACTTTTCTATAAATGTCAACTTGCCGCATGCATGACACATACTGTAACCTTGGAAAACGGCCCCGTACATATGGTGGCTGTGACTCTCCTGGCTCACACGTGGATTATTTTACTGGATAGGCATTACTGGAACAGCCACCTATTATATTCCTAACAAGGCAGGAAATTAACTTTCCTGTCCACCAGTCACAGTGGTGGGCACATCCCAAAATCCACCAATTTACCAGCCAGATATCAGTTTCAGAACAGTATTTAAGTGATGGGTAATTATCTGCCAAAGAAACTGGTTGCCAGATATATCAACGTTTTCCTGGTGGCTCTTGTTAACCTCCCATCCTGACTGGCACAACTGCAACAATTGCTCATTATACCCTGCACCAGCTTAATATCCCACATGGCTCAAACGTTACAACTCTCCCTCAGCGTTTGACTCATCTTTACAGACGCACACACACATAGGCCTGCACACAGGGAGTTGGAAACAACAGAATAACGTTCATGGTACAGGAACATATAAACGAAAGCAGAAACACAAGTACAGCCTAGACATGGTATTGGTTTGTGCGTACAATAAATTGGGAGGCCGACCACTTAATGGAGCTAAAACCACCCCAGGCTCGAGGTTCCAACTCCGCTCAGTTATCTAATGAAGGCCATTCCTGCACCAGTGAGCACTACCGCTGCTTTACTGGGACCATTAAACCTGAGCCAGCTCTGCCCTGGAGCACACACACTGCGCTCTCACATATAGCTGCGCCACAGAGCCTATAGGCCGTTATAACCCTGTTGCTGACGCTGCAGCTTCTGGCCTGTTTTATAGCCTGTCTCTTTCTCCCCCATCTGTGTCTCCTCGTGTTCATTTGAGCTCTATTGTGTAAGCTTCAGTTCGTATTTTCGGGTCAGGAATAACCTTAATATGAGAGTGAACCGTGTATCCAAGATTGAGATCTCTGATTTTCTTTCCAGGATTTTTGATTCTCAGATTGGGCTCTGTTCTTTTTTTCTTTTTTTTTTTTTTCCTTTTGTGTTCTCCAGATCACATGCATGAAGTTTGTTTGTCACTTGGCAGTCCTCACTCTGTCTGTCATGAAAGGCTGGCTACATTAGTCATGATTGTAAGTGAAGTCAGCCCTTGTTCCTGTCACACACAACCAGGCCAGAAATAGAAGTTTTACTAATAAAATCAAAGATGCCCAGCATTTTTTTTTTCACTTATTCTCTGTGCAAGTCTTTGTGGGCAGAAAGATGAATAGAAACACTCTGTCTTGTGTGTTGGTAAACACTTTAACCCTTTAAACCCATTGTAAACACCAATCAAAACCTGAGAGAATCACTTTCACATGACGGTTGGTTACCTGCCAAAGTGGCGAATGGAAAATGTATAAGCACTTGTCTGGTGGCTGGTATTCATTTCCCATCATGCCCAGAATACACAGCTAAACTCTCACATGCATTCCGCGAAGTCGCCGCAGCGCTTCTGTTGCATTAAGGCTCTCGCGTTCGGCCACTTGTCAAGTGTCGGCCAGATGTTTGGCTTTCTGCGCCCCAATCTGGTCTAGCCATCTCTCCTAAACACAGGGACACAAACACACCCGAGTCCAGTAGCTCCCCTCAAAAGCTCACCAACTGTCTCTCCACTTTTCACAGTTCACAAGCTGAAGTTTCCATCATGGGCCAGACATCGTGCTGGGCAGCGTTATACCAGCGCCTCAGTGTGTGTTTGTATAGCTAAGTGAAATTGGTCCACTGAAATTCAACCTGAACCCTGTTCTCATTGTCAGAGTTGACTTTGGCTACAGTACAGACTAACTGGTTATAGTGAGTGACAAGGCATGAGAGGCAATAAAGGGTATTATGTTTTACTCCTCGCAGTCCAGGCAGTGATACAAAGGGAGTTTTATTTCATTTGTTGAGGAATCTAAATATATTTGGCTGCAGGACAGACAGCCAGACAGTTCCAGCCACAGTGGGTTTTTTTTTTTTTTTTTTTTTTTAGTTACAAAGATGGCAGAACTGGACTCAGGCCCCAACTCTTTCACACTGCTTTTCTAAAGCCAGGACGCTCACTCCGAATCCTGTTTCAACTGGCTGTAGAAAACTTTAGAAAGTTTAAAGATGTTTTCAGAAGCGGAGACAGTTTTGGACCGACCCCACCCCAAAGTCGAGAAGTGGTGCTTTCCTTCCTGATTGGGTAACAAGGGAGGGATTTCAGGAAGCGCGTTTGAATACAGGAAGTACATTTTCAGCACATTGTTATCTAGGAACGACTTTCCCCGTATTCATAGAAGTTGTTGTCAGCACTCCTGATTGGAGACTTCCTCCGAAAAGTTGATAAATTCACTGTTATCAGCTGCTGAGTGAAACCGTAGGACATTAAAAAGATTAAAAGGACAATGTGATGTTGCTAAATTCAGCACAGTAGAGCAAGCTGCTATCACAGGTCTGCTTTTTGTGCAGTTTTTGTTAGTCGGTTGTGTAACATCTTCCACTTGATCGTTTATTGTACATGGGGAATGTATAGAAACGCCCAGAGGAGGCGGTGGTGTGTTCATTTTACGTCAGCGCTCTTTCCTGAAACTGTTTATACCCTTATGTTAACCGTAAATTTCCTGTGAATTGATTCGTCCCATTGTTAGATTCAGGTCACCTTAAGAGTGAGAACTGAAACCTTTTTTAGAGGGAGACCTTTCAGAAAACTTCTCAGTAATTTATTCTGCTTTGTATAATTTCTAGAAAATAGATTTCTGTCAGATCTTTATTTGTGATCTCTCCTCTACCTCGACCAATGCTCTGTGTTCTAGGAACATTGTGAATAGCTATAAATAAGCCAGTGAGTCTGTATGCCCCGCAGCGCAGTAGCCACTGTGTTGGTATCCGGTGAATGACTGAAACTCACCCTTCCCTGGCCTAATTTTACACACACATACACACACAAGCGCGTGTATAAACACACTGATCCACACACAACCGTCGTCATTTGAAGTGCCCTTGTGTCTGCCAGCGCGCTGACAGTGAAGGCTTGATGTGTGACTTAATAAGTAGCAGTATCAGTGGGTTAATTCACTCCCACTTACTCGGGGAAGAGAATCGATCGAGAGATTGAGAGTAAGACATACGAGGCACGGAGAGACTGACTAGAGGAAGAAATGTGTTGTGAAATAGTGGAGGGACAGATGGAGAAAAGGGACAGGAGAGAGCAGCGTCCCACAGAGAAACTGAGGTGTGTCCCTGAGGTCTGTCAGTGTGGACACTGTCATCACACTGTCCATGGCCTCATGTGTGATGTGCATTTTTATTTATTTCAGCATTTTATGCTTCAATTAAGGTAGTTATAGTGGACGGACAATAGGAAACAAGGGAGACAAAGATGCAACAAAGGTCCCCAGCCAGATTAGAAGTGTGGTTGTTGCAGCCATGCGATGTGTTTTGCTAGCCACAAACTTTTCTAAGCCTCGAACTAACCTCTTAATTATTTGGACAATCGACAGAAATTCAACCATAGTTCGTATTTTTTTTTTTTTTTTTTTAAACAAAAAAACATTAATTCATTATTTCCAACTGCTGAAATGTGCATGTTTTTTGAGTTTAGGGTACCATACCATGTGTTTTAAAATTATGCGATCTCGGTTGGTTATACATTCATTGTTAACTTAGAAGTTAGTGTTGCTTTAGTGTGACTTGGACATTTTCCTGAAGCCGTAAGGTGGAGAAGGACTGAGGTGTAGAATTTGTCTCAATTTCTTGTGTGTGGGAATCCATGCACAGTACATTTGGCACTTTTAGAAAATGGAAACTGACGTATAAAATATTACCATCAGCTCAGGTTACTTGATATTTTCCCCGTCTGGAATTTCCTTGTCAGGTCATATGAAGCATCACGAGTTGGAAACAAATCTGTTTTGGTATTTTGCAAATTGAACCAGTTTGTGTGGCAGCAGTGGGCTCCCTCCATTATTTTATGAGACATTTGAGGCTTGGTGTGAAATAGCAGCTCCCAAACAAGATACCACCACCTCTTCCTCATTGTCCCTCTAACACCTGTTATAAGCCTCTGAGCCGCCACTAAAATGGGGTTTTATTGCCTCTTGGGCTACCCTGTCCTACATAAAGGGCCCTTATTAAACTCGAGAGGAGAAGTGTTTATCTTTTGACACTACATGATGTGTGTTAACACCAGAATGATCAGCTCAGGCTCAATGACTGAGTGAATATTTACACCTAGGCGCCAGGTAGAGCAGGAAGGAAACAACTTTTCATCTCCTCAACTAAGAGATTTTCTCTCCTCGAGTGTGACCTCTGCCTGTTGACACTTTTCAGGGTCAACAGGCAAATCTACATACATATGGATGTAAATGTATCTCTTGAGTGTTTTTTGAAAGAAAGGCATTGCTATTTTTTTTTTTTTTTTGGCACATGTCAAATTGTCATTTGCATGGAACAAAAAACGCATGTCATTTGACTCATTGCTGTCCACTTCCAGGTGTACCGTCAGGACTGCGAGACATTTGGCATGGTGGTGAAGATGCTGGTGGCTAAAGACCCCAACCTGGAGAAGCAGGTGCAGGTTCCTCTCAGGGAGAACCTCGGGGAAATCCGTGAACGTTGCCTGGAGGACCTCAAACACTTCATCAGTGAGCTGGATGAGGCAGTTCGGCAGCCAGAACCTTCCGTCTGTGACTCGATCACCCCAGCTACAGCCCTGACGAGTCATAAACTTTCAAAGAATGCAGTCAATCACAGCTCGTCTTACTGACACACTGGCCTGATCTGCCCTCTGTGAGACTGAGCATGGTAGGCTTGACTGCTGAACACGATGGATAATCTTGGAAACATTTTGGATTGCTGGACCTAAAACAATTCTACAGCACAGCAAGATGGTGAAGATGCAGTGTTGCATTGTATGTGGGAATGAACAGTGTTAGTATTGAACAGAGCATTTGTACCTTCAAGTTCTCTCAAATGATATTAATAATAACTGTCAAATGTTGGCAAAAACACTTTGCCCTTATTTAAAAAGCTCTGTCTCACATCACAAGGGAAATGGTTTAACATGGGTATCATTATTTAACCAGTTTTGATGAAAATGTGTTCAGCATGATCATACTTTTCCCAAGGAAGACAATGTTTTGTACTATTTTCAGATAGGAGTTATCATTTTGTAGCAGTCAGATGTATGACCTGGTGCTGCTAAATTTATTGTTCTACATTCTTGTATAAATTTGTACTGCCTGTTCAGTTCCTTTTTTTTATTGTGTTCTCATTTTGCTTTTCAAACTTTATGTCCTCCCCCCACTCCCTCGGGAAAAAACAGTCACAAATCTTAATTATTTGGTGAAATTGAGACAAAGTTGACAACTGAGATGTCTCTGAAGGATGTAGTAAAGATGATTTCTGTTAACTTTAAGGTTTCTTTTATGTGATGTATTGACACAAGATTCATAAATGGCCCATCAGCATCATAGACCTCATCCAATGTTTAAGGATCAGTTCACATGCCTTATTAAAATCCTGAGGTTTTTGTATGGTATAGACTCCTAACATGCGGTACTTTAAAATTTAAATGCATGCACATCATTTCGAATCGCCACTCTTACGATGTGCATGTTACATATTACATTTTTACAAGATTTGATCATTTCCAGGTTTTCAGAAGAATGCCATGAACTGTTTGGTGCAACTCACTATAAAACACCAGTACAGTCTGAGGGCTACACAATATTTAATTTAAAAATAAATGGGTCAAACATTTGAAGAAAAGAATAATCGTTCCTGAAGCTTTGTGAGGAGAAAATTATTTATTACAAGCGTCTTTACATCACGAAGCATTTAGCTGGTTATGTCAGAGCAAGGGTAGTGAACAGTTCCGCTGAATATGGAGAATGCAAGAGTTGCCGCTATTTGTTTTATATTTTGTACACCAATAGTGAGCATTGTGGAGTATATGTTATAATAGACATTGTTACAGAGTAACATGGCACTTAACTGTGAAGAACACAGTTTATGAAGTGGCACCTTCTTTGTTGTTTTTCATAGAACATTAACGAGGTCTGTTTGTTCTCCATTACAACTGCTATTTTCTATATCATTCACTTCAAAAGAAACAATTCTTTAAACCACAGATACAAAAATACCAGTATTAAAATCTTAACTTAGTATATACATTATCATTTTGTACTATTATGCATTAAATAATTATTTGGTTTGTTCCTATTTTCTACTTTGCCAACCTCTGTGTACAATGTCTTGCCATTTCAACGCGCACAAAGATATTGCTGCAAAACGTTTAACTGAACATAAAACATTTTTCTAAAACTTAATGGCAAATGCTGAAATGAAAGAAAATGTTTGTTGTCATTCTGACAACTCTGAATAATTTTGGACTGCACTGTCTAAATGTGTCCAAAATTACCAGTCCATGCATCATATTAGTGCTAAAATTCAATCAAACCCAGTATCTAGGTCAAATTTGCACACACACAAAGAACAGATTTTCTGACTATGTTACACAGATCTAGTTTTTCATTTGCTGTCTTAGCAGTTTAGTTGATTTATTCTTTCTTTTGTAGATTTCACCCAATATGATATGCATCTTGAGATTTGGCCATGCACCCAGGGCGTAATACGCAGTCTGTGCATATGGGTTGTTTTAAACTGCCTTTCTGTAACCAGACCACATGATCAAAAAATCTGACTTTATTGCCTAGTGTGGTGCAGATTATAATATAAATGTACTCTGAGCTGTTAAGAGATGATACAGTTTTTGGAACGGTGGCTCTTTCTACGACCAGTCTGTGAGCCATGGCTCTGGGAGGAGAGGGCTGTAACCCTTGTTGGGTAGTCTTCAGCATAATAGCGCCCAGCCGCTCGAGGCTGAGGGATGGGCTGGCCCAGGAAATAGCCCTCATCCTCAGAGTCCGATGATGAGGAAGAGCAAGTAGAGCAAGAGTCATCCTCATCTCTGTAGAGACCCATGAAATGCTCAACCCGTGGGTCTCCTTGAGCTGAGCCCTGAGGCATATAGTCAGATCGGGTTTGGGAGTAGGCCAAGGGCAGCCTGTGTGCGGGATGCTGTAGGAGCATGGCACCACAAGGAGTGTTTACCAGACCCTGCTGCTGTGGCTCATACGGCCTCTGTGCTTTCTCCAAAGGCACCATGTGAAGGTTGTTGTCCGAGCGGGTTTTACGGCTCCTATGGTGTCGGCCTTGGCGGTGGTGGTGCTGCCTGCTGCGCCCATGGTGGCTTGTTGGGCGACTTCTTTCTCGGCCCATCTCATCTGGGCAGTACACCCTCCGCTGTGGCTTCTCACTCATGGGATGCTTTCTCATACTGACATCAAACCCATCGTTATATCCATTGTCCACAGTGTCTTCTGAGAACTTCACCATCTGAGGAGGCCTGGACTGGGACTTGCTCCTCCTCAGAGCTGGGGCATGGACAAAGGAGGGAGAGAGACCTTCTGAATGTGTGGACATTGGGGAGATAAGTCCTCCTGGTGTGGCTCCCCTCATTGCAAATGCTACCTCCTCATCATCGCCCTTCTCCATGTTGAGGTTGAGAGAGTTGGCACTGTGGTGAAGATGAGATGAATTAAAGGTTCCCATGTTGCTCATCTTCTCACAGTCATCTGCCACCGAAGGATCCTGCATGGCAAGGGTGTAGACCAAAGGCCTATCCCTGCCATCTCCTTCTACTGATGCACCTAAAAAGAATGAGCAGGAGAAAGATATTGAATAGCCGTTCAGTATAAAAAAGAAAGAACATTTTTCCAACAAATACATGCAACCAACAGTATCCTTACCAGTAATGTTAGAGAGTGCCAAGGAATCCATGGAGTCTCCAGCTCCCTGCTCAACTTTCCTCAGCTCATCAGCGATACACTCAAGGGAGTCTTCATACCATTGCCTTGTGTCTGGCCAGAAAGCCTGTCTTCCTGTCCCAGATTGGTCCTGATCTTGGTCCAACTCCAGCTCTTGAATCTTTCTGGCACTGGCAGGACCTGGATGACTCCCATAAGCTGAGTCTCCCAAGCCATCCTGGGACTGGGCCCAGTACATTTCAGGCAGGTGCTTCTTGCTTATCAGTCCAGGGCTAAGGCTGTTGGCTCGGGACTGATTGGAAGTCTGGCTCTGAGTGGGACTGGCAGGGGTTGGAGAGGAGGCAGTAACCCCCATAGATGTAATATCAGGCTTAAGCCATGGGTCAGAGACATTTATTAGTCTGTTTCTGTCACTGCTGGGGCTGGGAGATTTTAGGGATGGCTGCTGAAGTTGATGTAGCATCCCGCGGTCACCAAACTTGAGCAGGAGCTGAGTCATATAGTCCTCATGCTGTGCCCACTCCTCTGGATCCTCCTCTCCACCGGCATCCTGGTCCTCCCGCTCCCTCCAAAACCTCTCCTCTTCCAGGCCTAGATGGGTCAACTTGCGCCCTATGATACCAATGTCACAATCAGCATCTCTGTCACCCTCTTCATCTCCAAACTTATACTCAAACGAGGGGACAGCGGCGGGGGGGTTAAAGAGCTGTGACTGTCTCCACTGTTCGGCAGGCTTGCTGCTCTTCCCCATGCGGACACTGCGCCGTGATTCACGTGAGCGAGCAGACTGGAAGGCAGAATCAGACGAGTCGGAGGCATGTATATCTTCCCCCTGACTGCAGGACTTTGAGCAATAGATTCGACCCTGCTTTGGCAAGAAGGGGCAGCCCAGCAAGGATGTCTTGCACTGGGCACAACTGAAGCACTGGTCTGTGGCATGCCAGTGTACACCTTCATAGGTCATCTGGGCATGATCAACACCTAAAGGATCACGGATAAAGAGAAAAGGAGCACAGTATTAGGTATGGTATTGTACTTGCTACAGTATAAAGAAATACATCTGTGGGATCTTGTGTTCGATCTTGGTTATCAAAAGTGTCTTTATATGAATCCAAATATCTAAATATAACTCACCAATGTTTTCACCACAGGCCTCACAGTACTCCGCGTACAGTGACTCAAAGCAGCCACAACAATAGGGTCGGCCATCTTTCATGATGTAGCGCTGCCCCCCTAGCATAGTCTCACACTCGAAACAGGCAAAGTGCTTCATGTGCCAGTGACGACCCTCTGCTTCAGTGCACTCATCCGAAAATATGATCTAAAGGGAAACACCCATACCACTGTTAGTTCTGTGGAACTCTATGGACTTGGTAGTGTAGTAGGTAGAGCTACTATCATTACTATCTATGTGTCTTACCTCATCACAAGAAGAGCATCGTGGTTTGAGAAGCTCAGCATGGTGTCTTCCGCAAAGGATCTTGCCATTTTGGTAGAAATAGATCAGATCCACCAGCAGCTCTTGACATGTGGCACACACAAAGCATGCTGGGTGCCAGCAGGGGCTCGGGCCTGCTCTGGAGGCAAAAATTGCCATCTCCCCTCCATTGATGCCTCCACCACACTGACAATCAAACACAACAGATGACCCATGAGATTTATATTTCAGGCATCAAGCTGATGCACTTTGTCAAAGTGGCTTACAATGCCTAGGACAGAACATGTTCATCATTAAGTCTATGACCATGCTTGTTATTAATATATAAATAATACATTTAGTAATCAGTATGCTACCTTGAGAATTAATTGCATAAGGGATTGACATTTCAAAAAAAATGTGTAGTACAGCCAATGCCAGTGACACGAGAGACTATCAGTAATTATTCAAAATATATCACATATCTGCTGATGTTTCATTTCAGCAATGCTAAAACAAAGAAGGCCAAACAACAGGTGATTGTACTGTAAATGCCAAAGGAACATGATCCATTCAAAGCACATCAGTGAATCATACAGGGATGACAGTCATAACAGAAATACAGCAACAGTCCAGTACATGGGTTGTGCAATGTGATCTTTTCAAAGCAACATTTCAAGATTGCGGATGGCTATTAAAAATGATTGACTGCACCTGAGACAACCTCACCCAATGTCTTCCTGAGTAGGACTCTCTGTATTAACATTGGATCAGATGCAAAATAACAATTTAAAAGTGAATGGATTTGTTTTTTTCACTTAATTTATCCCCATGGGGAAATTCTTTTTCTTTTTTTCAATTGGAGGCTATTTCACTTTGGTATAAAAGTCATCAATTATTCATTGAGTGTTGCTGAGGAACTGAACAGCATTTTTTGTCCTGAATACACTGGCCTTGGTCATGAGTCGAAAGATCGTATGACTCCACAGAGATCGTCAGAGCGTGTCTGAACATGCAATCAAGTCTTTATATAACCCAGCAGAGCTATGAGACCCATAGGCAGCTATGAGACAGCATGCCCAGCTGTTAACCATTATTACCAGGGTGGACAGACAGGAGCCTTGGATACAGGGGGTGCTGTGAGTCGCTGGGAGTGCGGCACCACGAAACTGGAGTCTGACAGAGTGTGTGTGAATGATCTACCTTTTTGAGCATGTGCAGTATGTGTACGAATGCTTGCATGAGTGTGCACATGTGTGTAGGTGTGCCTGTATGGATGAGTGAGTGGGTGGTTATTGCTTAATGGTGTGTGTTTCCTGAGCATGTGTGAATACACACGAATGTCCAGCAAGGATTTGTGTGTCCGTTCATGTTCCTGTGTGTCATTTCAGTGTGTGCATGTGTATGTGACCTTGTATCCATGTGTTAGCATCTGTGTTTGAGTGGTGACAGACTTCATCTGCCTGTCCAGGGGAATTAACATGGCTGGCGTGCTCTTCCTGAATGCCTGGCAGAGGATGTGGTTTACTCACTGGTCAGGGCTCAATTTGCCGGAAGCCACATAACACTAATATTTATGTTTATTGCACTGAAAGGGAATTTTTCAGAAATATGATCAAGGGCATCTTGAATGAATCTGGATGTAATGTTTAGACCGCCATCACCAAGTAGGAAACAGGTCACGTTTTAGGATTGTTTGCAGTGTTGTGTTTGTTCATAGCTCGCTATGACTCCAACCAGAATGTCAAAATGGAGTCTAGATGTCTCTCTTTTCCCGAAAGTCAAGGCTTCCTTTAGAATGCTGATAGAAAAATAACTTTCATCTCTAAAAACATTTTCACACAAAGGATAAAAAGTCTACTTTCTTTTGACAGCATATGCTTACATAACACTGTGAACAGATGCAGAAACTTGCCTACTCCTTTACAAAAAAAGTCCTAAAATCAGCTGCATGTACTGGGTGCAGGTAATTATACAAGAAGATGTGGAATTACGTGCACCATACTGTGTCTTGTTTTGGAAAAAAGTTGGATTTTAAGGCCCCATGCAAGAATTACTTGTTAACCTGTACATTTTTTGCAGTCTGTCATGCTGAGATATAGATGGGGTGGCAGGAAATTTGCTGAATTCCTCGTGAGGAACTGGCTTCTCCGCTCGGCTTGAGCGCGAGCCTTCCAATTTCCCTGCTTCCTCTCTCGCCCTAATGAGGAAGTTTATGTCCATGATTAAAACCATCGCATTAGCCAATCAGGACTGTGCCGCCGGCTGCTTTGTGTTGGGATGGCATGGTGGGTGTTAGTTGCTTGTGACGTAAATAACTTAGCCCACAAGTTGATTTCCTTGTGAGGTGATCTACGTGTGTGCTGAAGGGCGTCTACGTGTGCCACCTACATTTTCACAGCGGGTGTGTTGCAGAGCTCGGGGCAGGATCTTGGGTGTTCCTCTCCCCAGTGCCTCCCTCTTCCTCTGGGCACTAAACATGTGGAGCTCCCTCTTTTCCTCCTCAGTCAGAGAATGGCAGTAACGCACCTGGTAAAGACAGAAGAGAGGGATGAGTGGAGTTGACAAACCAGAAGGACAAGAGAGGTCGATTTACGACTAAGACAAAGGCCAGTTAGAATCAGAAAGCGAAATAGCACTTAATAACATACATCAGTTACTGCTGATGGTTCATCATTCATCACACGCGACCCATATATGGCTGCAAAAGGGTTTAATTAAGGCTAATTCCTCTGAAGGCTGCGTTGAAAGCATGGCGTGAGCAACACACAAACCCTTCCTCTGTGTTTAGAGATGGTGATGAAGGCCCAGATAAAAGACCAAGACTATCCTAACAACCAGCTCGGTTGTTCTCTAAACAACAGTAAATGATGCCGGCGTGTGAGCTCGCAAACACACACACTCGCTGTCTCTGTCTTTCACACACACACACACACACACACACACACACACACACACACACACACACACAGAGTGCTTATCCCTCCGAACCACAGTTACGCAAGGAATCCTCTGGCAGTTTGCTTCCTCAACCACCAGGTCTGCCGACAAACATCATAAAACTGCTCAGTCAAACACTGTGCGGCTGTGTGTTCCTATTGTGTATCTTCCATGTGTGTATACAGAGACCACCCCTGTCAGACAGTAGCCCCCCCCCTCCCCCGACACACACAGACACACACACACGGGGGTGTGTGTGTGCCTCTGGTGATAACCCCTCTGCCATATCTCCTAATGTAAACTCTATTAACACAGATGTGAAAGGAGTGCTGGTTTACACGCCATAAAGCTGTTATACAGAAGAGGCTGGCATGTGCTTTACTGTCACAAGACGGTTGAGGGAATGTGGCCATTGTTTTAGTTTTACTAGACAAGGCTTTACTCAGCTGCTGACATGTTTTATATCTAACAAAAAAGCCAAACTTCTTAAATGGTGTTTAAATACAAACAGCCATAATATAACTTGCTAACTAACTCTAAAAGACAAACTTTTCTGAAGAAAATCTGAGTGTGGTCGACTGCAAAGACTGCAAACAAATATAAAATATCTTGAAATGTAAAATTCTTTGCATGCGAAATGCAGGGAGTTTCAAAGTTGAAGCATAAAGAGTTTGAAGTGTCTGTTGAACTGTACGAGCCAAAAGCAGTTGAAATCGGTTGCGTGTCATTAGTTAAAGTTTTTGAAAATGTAGTTAGTGGGTGATTTTACCTGACATCATCTTTCAGGTTATAGACTTGAACTGACACTGATTTCTTTCCACTTCATCTCACGCAGATTAACATTTCAACTGAATGAATTTAAACTGGATCTTTAACTCCTTTCAGCCCTTTCATTTTAACTTCAGCCACAGGCCTGAGTTTAGTTGAGTTCTAGTTCATGAAATTAAGGGGATGACTTAGAGTCTTTTGAGAGAATTTTGCAGAAGAAATACCAGCTTTATGAATTTAACACTGGCCTCTTAGGAGCTTTTGTAAGTTTGTTTGATGTGTGAAAAACAGCTTTATTCATGTGGGAAGACGTTTTTACTGTTGCCTAGTTTCATCAAGTTTTTAATGTCCAATAGCTGGAAAAAAATGTTTCTGCTTAGCTTGAGTATTGATTGTTTTTCACTTTGCTGTTAAATGCTATTTTCATGGTCATGTGATTATTGTAGTGAGCAATACTGTTTATGTAAGTTGAAGCTTATTCAACTGTTCCCTTTGTGTATTTTTATCATCATGTTATGCAAGAATTCACATTTTTACACGTTTGGTTAAAATCCAGCAACCCCTGCGTCATTCTTTGCCACAGACTGTCCCTTATTCCAATCTCACACACATCCTGTCAGTGTCTCTCATCATCTCTACCTCGTTGTCATGCGGCGGCAGCTGGTAGAGGAGCTGTCGGATCCTGTGCTTCTCTCCGGGGCTGTTGACGTACGGCACCTTTTCCTCTGGTAGACAGGAGAAATACATTTGGACCTGCGGATGAAGACAGATCAATGAACTTTAGAGGACAGAAAGAAATGACATCTTGCCTGTCCGCTGGTAGATTTGTTTCGTAGACTCTGTTCTGGAGGAAAGAAGATGGACAACCAGACTCTCATAATCTATTCTAAAACTTAGACCACATAAACAAGTGAGACGTGCTGCAGCCAGGAGGGCATCAGTTTATGCTTTCTTGTCTTTTAATTTAGATCAGTCAAAGGAGAAAGCAGTTGTGTGTCAGCGGAGAATGACTGCTGCTTTGTGTGTCCTTATTTTGTAACACTGTGGGGCAAACATGTCCATCTTAATCCAGTCAAAGGCGCCTGACTGTGAAATCTCTCCACATATGAGAGACAGCACAGCACAGCACAGGACTGGAAACGTTAATGTTTGCCAAGGATAATTCCTACTGACAGGGGGAAAGGAAACACTGACAAAATTTTGTTTGTCGATGTGCATTTCCATGAAATATTATGGAAATATTCGGGAGAACTCAAACAGTTTTTGAACATGTTTATCCTAAATGCACACTAATGAATGTAAAAAAAAAATCCATAGCCAGATGTTGGGCATTGGCATGTGGCAGTACTAATCCACGAATATGGCATAGAGAACAGAATGTCTGCACAAATAACCTTATTTGAACTAAAACCACATGCTGTTAGCATCCTGGTTTATACTGTCATCATCATCATTTCATCTGAAGGAAAATTCCAGATAATCTGACACTATAATGGGCAATAAATATGTTTTTAATCTTAGTCCACACATAATTTTATGCTAGGATTTAAATTTTTGCAGCCCACAACCGTAAACTTGACCTTTTTTGTCAATTTCGGAGGAAACGTGTAACAGTTCGAGGTACCAACCTGCTCTGGCCTGACTCCCGGTGGCACCCACGCATACTCCTCCAGTGCACACCCAGAGTCATCATCTGAGGTGGAGCTCCTCTGGAAGCCAACGGATATCTTCCCCATCTTTCCTCCAACACGTGGCTCCATCTCCGAGCCTCGAGGAGAGGGACGCTCCCCTCTTTCACTACGCTCCAGGTTCATCACACACGGGCGCTGTAGATAAAAATGGGAGGATTTTTAGGGAATCACATTTACAGAACCTACCTTTAAATTCTCTTTCAGTCCCTCCTCTGTTTACTTTTTTAAATTATACCCAAAGCTTTGGCTTTTATGTGTTCACTTCTTGTCACTGATTGGCTGGGATAATGCTGATCTAGGCTTTTTTGCACTTACTATAAATTCCTCTGCATTTCGTATATGGCTACAATTAGTTTTAATCTCTATGTTTCTCAACAAGATAATTGTTTTTTCCCAGCAGTGGTTGAAGAGTTTAACATAATAGCTCGAACAAATACCAAAAAGAAAGGAGAAGACTGTTCTTTCTTTTTCCTGTTTTTAAAGAACAAGGTTTCTCCTTAGATCAAACATCAAACAATTTCCATCCTTTCACAATTCTACCTCTTGAGTCACACAAGAATAACTAATATGTTATTTTCCATCCCATTAGTGTAGTATGTCATACTTCCTTTGTTTATCCATTACAGAATTATACTTGATAAAGTGCCCAAAACACTACTTGACCACCTTAAAAGGGAACTTAAGACAAACTTAGGATGATATATTATGGAAAATTACACAGCAGGCTTTTTCCAGTATTGGGCACTCATTCAACAACATGAGATAAAACTGTAGCATCGTTAGGTACAGAAGGTTTAAATGTCTGCACTTCCATTTCGATCTTATCTTTATCTGCATACAAATTTCCTTGCGCTGTCTTTCAAATTTAAGACCTTGTTAGGACATTTTACTGCGCCAGCTAACAAATGTGCACATGCACATTTAGACAGTTCTTTTAAGCCAGGATCGTAATGCTTTGACGTAACATGATGCAACAGAAATTTCCAGCTGTTAACCACCAAACATCTGTTGCTCTTATCCACTGCGTTACAAAGTACTGAGGGTTGTGAAACACGTGTCAGCAGGCCTACAGATTTACAGTGCAGGAAATCATGATTGCACAAATGGACAACTATGATCAAGACATTAAATAAAGAGGCAAAGAAACATATAAATTTTCCACAAGTCAAATCTTCAGTACTATCTGCATACGTCCACTCAAACACTGCAGCATGAATCCACCTTCAGCTGCATTTCAAACAGCAAAGCTTTCCTCTCTACAAGCTGATAACAGTTACGTGAATAGGGATTTATCAGTCTTGTCGTTGCGTGTCTCCCCCCTTCTGCAGTAGCCCCCCTTATCTCTGCGGCCATGTTCCTAAGAGCCCTCGCAGCCTGACAACCGCACTTTGGTCTCAAGGTGTTGAAAAGGCCACTTGTGATGTGCTCTGCTCTATCTCTTTGACATGCAAATCTCGACCAGAATAGAACTTGTTTGGGTGAAAACAGTCAGAAACTTCACACAGTCCCTCAAAACTTGATGTAGGTTTGATCTTTTACACAAAAGCAGCACAATGAGGGACATTAGAGTCTCGATGGCTTTTATTGACCAAACGTTATGCCTGTTAACTGTGACTTTAGAGTTATTTTGACCAATGCTTCTCCCTGGTGATAATCGGTTACTTAGGGACTGTATGAAAATTATTGGGGTGGAGTTTGAGGGAATATTTGTTTTTGTTTTTTTTCATTGCTCAAGTCAACCCTAATTTCAAGCTCAGTATGTCAATGATGCAATAACTTTTACAGAGCCTATATCACACATTAGAAGTAGCACTTAGCTAGAATTATGGTAAACATAACAAATGGTGCGCCCTGATTACGATCATTCCAGCTTCTCTACTTTTGAACCAAGACCTACTGTAGTAACAGTTTTTTACAACTTTCAATGAATAAGCAATAGGGGCACAGACAAGTTTTTCATGCAACAACCTTTATGTAACTGTTTGATTAAATTTTATAGCATGAAAGGGGTGAATTAAAACAAAAATATAGTGGGAATAAAATCTGACTACCCTCACTTTAGCAAAAATAAACAAAAACATAAACCTTTCCATTTTCTGACCCTTTGTGTCGGGCCCTGCTAACACTTTTTCTACCGCCCCTTATCAGATAACAAACCTTTAAATGGAAAATTGAAAACTTTGTGTTTATTTAAGTTTATCATAGTACTTAAACACCTCTTTACATCATAAATTGGTGTCACCACGCTTTGTGCTCACCATTGCTTTTTTACTTCTTAAAACTTTGCGATAATGCATTGATCCCTTCAAGACTGTTTTTCTTGCTTGTGCCCCCTCAAATGGTCACTCAAAATGCTGCTGTTGTGCAGCTCCGTCCTCGTAGAAATGTCGACTCTGTCTTCTCAGTTCCCCCCTTCGAGGTTTCCTACCACACCATGTAGTCAAACCCCAATAACAAGACTGGGGAAATATTAGCATTGCCCCAATTAGCATACAGTTGAATGAAGCCCAGGGCCTCAAAACACTGAATTTCCAGATTAGAAATGCTGTTAAAAGTCAAACCAAAGCTCTTATCACGGGACAAAAGGGTATTTGACTGTCGCTTTGTTCTTCAGTGACTAATCTATCAGGTTTTATGGTTGGATAGATAATGTTATCACCCAGAAGCTTTTCTTTACTGGTTCTGTTTTATCTCGTGGAGCCTAGTTAAGACCAGTGGTGCAATTAGATGAAGTCAATTTTTTTAAGCCACCATATCAATGGCACTATTGTTGTTTGTAAGATTTTTATGCAGCTTGGAGTTTAAGAATAAGAATTAAAGCTTCTGTTTATTTGGTGACAACATGAGTGTGGGTTTGGTTAACAACTAAATTTAGACATGACATGAACTCATGTGGGCTGTTGCAATGGTTCCAACAATCTAAACACCTAATGCGCATAAGTATTTTCATAATCAATTAATATGGCTGTCATCTTCTCAATGAATTGGAATATATCACAAGCTCAGATCAATTACTTCACGTGTGTGCTCAAGATATTGAGTTTTCCACCATATATGACAAAATAAAGCAGCAAATTCTCCCTTTTGAGAAGCTAAAACCAGAGAATGTTTGGCATTTGTGACTAAAATTATGAATTTATTGTCAAAATAGTCAAACAGCTAATCAATTAATCGACATATCATTTCAGCTCTAGTTTGGTATCCTTTCATTCGCCACACTTTCTGGTACTGCCCTTCAGCTCTCCTGCCTCTCATCCCTTAAGTTACAGGGGAAAGGTGACTGCAGATTCCTGAGCCAACATACACAGCAACTCACATTACACCATGTCACCGGTTGGCAATAACACAATGGCTGTCTTTGTCAAAAACAAAAACAAAATGTCCAACCGTTCCTCCTTTAAACCCTGGCTGCGGTGGAGATGTGACAGGAGGAGGTTAAAGGGGTTAAAAAGGGAAACTTTTTTGAAAAAGGCATTTAAAGAGTCACAACACTAGGTCTGTGTAAACATGGGCCAGATGTAGCTGGCTAACGGTTAATCACGTGCGCCTCCCCCGCTTAAATGACACTTTAAAAGGGGCTCTCCTTCACCGAGGAATTAGTTAGTCAAACACGTACTAGTTTCAAATGTACACAACACCGGGCGAACTAAAGGAATACGTCCTAATCCCAGAGAACAGATTGTGTAATGTGTATCATATCCTCTTTGTGCAGAGATAATTATTAAAATATCAAACTGGTGAAATAGTTACAGCTTTAGTTACCTGCAGTTAATTCAAAGGACAGATTTGGAGAAATTGAACACCAAAACATGAAAAAAAGATTATTTTTCATGAGATTTGCTTTAGGAAAATCATTAAGTTGTGGAGTTCAAAGGCCGAGGTCATTGCTCTTTGACTAGTGAGGAGTGTTATTTTAAGGCCAAATGGGTGTCAGGGGGGTGCACAGGAGACTTAACACAGCTGGAGTAAGACCACCTATACACTCACACACAAGATGCAAGACCTACACACTATAACACACACTATATCACAAATAGTCACACACACATGCAGGATCACCTCTCAGACACACATCACTTTAATATTGAGCCGAGCTTAGCTATTCATTCTCCTCAGCTCTTTTTCAACACTTCAGGCGTTGCTTTAAACCAAGGAAATCTACCACAATCCATTGCATGCCTCCTCATCAACAGATCTAAGCAACGGTGGAACTTAGGTGCAAGTATTTTCCACAGTAGAGTTGCAAAAAGTGTTCTTCATTCAACAAAATCCTTCTATATTTGCAAGTTTCAGGAAATGTACTCATCTACTTTCCTCTTACCTCTAGGAAAAGCATCTCTCTTTCCACCTTCACATAAAGCTCTCATTCACTTCCACAATCCCCTGGTCAGACAGTGCTCAAGGTCTGGCTACATGTCTGCAGCATCAAGCTCAACAGATCCACGCTCTAATCAGATCCAGATCTCACTCAGCCAGGAAGTATTCCCCTAACGTCTCAGCCGTTTGAAAGCCACCATCAGCTGTGAGGGAAATCTGAAAAGACGCACTCACACTCCGCAGCAGGGGGGCAACTCATTTGACGGTCCACAATTTCGAGGTCCAAAGAGCGAGGAGGAGGGCAGTGAGGTGACGTCTCTATCTGGAGTGTCTCTGATCCCTGTGAGTGTGTGGGAGTGAGTGGATGTGTGTGCTCATGGGACAGCCAAGCCTTGTCGGCCCCTCCCTCATTCCTTCCCTCCAGAGCAAATCGCCTGCCACTGCACTTCAATCACGCACGCACACACACACACACACACACACACACACACACACACACACACCACCTATCCCTACACCCCTTCCTCCCCCAGAGTGACACCAAGCCCTCCACCCTAACCCCCCCCACACACAATTCGGCCGCAGGATTCCTGAAAGCCAGATGACATTTCCACTCTACTCTCACACTCTTTCTCTTTGTCTTTTTCTTTCTGTGTGACCTATTCTTTTTATTTTTGTTCTACAAGCCAGACAGATGTTTACTGCCTTAGAAGAAAGTAGTCAAGGGTAAACAATCCCAAAGTCAATTTCAAACTCAGAAAAAATGGTTTGCTTTCTTTTTTCAGGTAGGCACAAAAGTTTTAAAGAGCACATCCTCCAAATGCAATTCATTTTATTTTGAAATATTTGTAGTTATACGCATCACAATCACCAACTTCCCTCCAAGACAATATTTCTATTTATAATGCAAGTGACTGCGACCTCCCACTCTCTGTCATTAAACGGTTCCTGGGGTCATCCAGTCTGATGCACCTCATGTCATTTGCTCTAATAATGTCACATTAATTTCTACTCAACTGCTGATTACATCACGTGATGGTTAATGCAAGTGCTCTTGGCCCAGCTGCTCCATTATCCCCAACAACAAAATTAATCATTTGTGCACAAATCTGAGCTAAATTAGAGTAAATTACATCAGGGTTTGATCATAAATGCTATTTGATGAAAATGAAGCCCTGTTTTAGAAAATGGCTAATTGCACAAAACTGAGGCAAATCAGACATTAGTTAACTTTAACTGGCGATAAGTTTTTTTTTTATTTTGACCACCTGGAGGCAGCAGAAACAAACTGTATTATCACTAACTATGTACATCCTGCAAATGCAGAGCAGCATTAGATTCGAGTCATGTTTGTGTCCACCTGGAGAACGTTTTTCATCTCCACCAACTCCTGAGAAGAATATTTGGGTCTTTAGCCGCTAAATGCTCCACGATGTTCACAAGCTAATCTCTAGACTTTGTCTTTTGGTTGTTTCATGCTGGGCAGATGGTGTACAGTAGGTTTTTAGAGCTTTTTCCCCTGACAACTGCCAAAACTTGCCATGAGTGAGAACCAAAACAATAGATGCGGGGCAGAAAACCAAAACAATGGGCTGAAAGACACTATAAAGCTCCATAAAGCTGAGGTGGGAGATAATTCTATGTTGGTTCATAACTGCAAGCGACCATTTTTCCAGACAAGTAGTCCTGTGTTCCATTGTAAATGTGAAAATATTGATTATTCTCCAACATATTACGACCTTGACAAACTGTTCACTCTAATTAAGAGGTACTGTATAATTTAAAAGCAGCAAATTACTTGTTTTGCAAAATTAAACTGCTTCTGTCTCCTTGAAGTTTTTCTGGTTAAATATTGACTGTGCTTCCTCCCAAGTCAGCCTCATCCATTTCAGGAAATTCTCACGCAGGGGATCTGTCTGTTCATCCTGTCACTGATACCACCACCCCCTTCCTATTTTGGAGATGTGAATGAGGAGAGGGGTCCCCTGTCCCCATCTCTCACTTCTTCAGCACAGCATCACAATGACGTTATTGTCAAAGAGCACTTCACTTCAGGAAACTCCTGACAATCCGGCAGAACTAGTAGTAAAGTGTTTTGTTCCAAAATGAGTTATCCACTATGAAAAAGGTAATGCAGGCATTCATTTTAAAGTGTGAATAGTTGCACTTGTTCAGAAAATGCAAAAACGAGGGCAGAAAAACTTAAAACAGGAGACAAAATAAAAAAAAAACATCACTTGATATTCCTGGGGAAGTTTGATGTAATTTATTTGGACAAGCCCTGCACCATCCGTCATTGTGAAAGGCTGAAAAGCAGCAACGGCTTCATTTAAAGAGTCTAAAATGACAAATGAGTTTACTCAATTGTCCAGCAGACAAAGACGCCCTCTCCCCTGACAACCCCACAAAGTGACTTGCAGAGAGGGCAACAGAGCTGTTTGTCACATGCCAAAATACCTGTTACAAATGAGAAATGACTCTGTTAGCTAACTAGCTAGATAGAACGAGTGATTCTGTGTGCATAGAGATGGGATTGTCTATGTGCTTTGCCAACAGCTCCTTTCCTGGCATGCCAACACATACTTGAAATTGAGTGAGAGGGGAGAGAGGAGCTTGGCAGTCCAGTCTAAGGGTAAACCTTTCAGAAAAGCTCTCAAGTTTTCCAGGGGTCTTGGCGCCACTCTGAAAAAGCCACTTTGTGTTTAACCCCCCAAAAGATGTGCATAGAGTTTCCTGAGATATTTATCTGGATATGCATTGCGAAAGCTCTGGACATCGTACTTGAGGCAAAGGGGTAAAGAGGAAAACCTCTTTTTTTGTGATGGAACTTAATTCAGATGACGAAAAGAGACAATGAGTGCGTGAGGAATGCTCTGGTGTGAATAGAGGACGAGGTCAGAGGATGAGTGGCTTTATTCCAGACAATGGGCAGATATTAGCCCTTCAGACTGGGCCTGGGCTTGTGGCCAGAGATGCGAGATTCTTTAGAAAGCACAAGAGGACAGTTGACCTTGCCGTCTCCTCTGCTTCCTATCTGAAGAGAGAAGACGTGACATTGCAGAAAGTATCTGAAAATTGAGCCTTATTGTCAGCTTGTTTATCTTTTACAGCCAAGGAACATCATGGAAAGAGGTCTTTGACTTATTATCCTACAAATTTGTAGAATTTCAACTTAACTGCATACCTCTTTAGGAGACCAGAACATCTTCAGTTCCTCTCTTTGCAACACAAACTGGGTTTTTAAAGGGTCTTAGCCATTATAATGCAAAGACATCATGTATCAGCTCTCTGCAAAGCCACTGGACATGTGCTGAATGGATGATACCCTGGTCTCATTCACATGTCCGAGGCTGATGAGCAGATCTAACTAATGGAGGGTTTATGCAGTGGCCTTTGACCCAGCGCTTACAAATACAAACATATAATTCACAAATAGCACATATGCACAGTTTCACCAATAGCTAGACCTGCTTTAAATTTGTCTTGTTTCATGTTGGAAAATGGCAAGTACTCAGTGTTATTCAAAGTTATATCACTTGACTTCACATTTAACAAGCAGCTATACCCATAACTGTTCTAGGGCAGGGAAACACACTGCCTTTAAAATGAATCTGATTTCACGGAGGAACCTTTGGCTAATATCCAGTATTATTTAAAAGGACATTATTGGCTCAAAATATCAGTCTAACCTTAAGCCAAGTACAGTCAGAAGTAATTTGGACAGAAACCTTTTGATCAAGTCTCTCAAAGGACTTTCTGAGCAGAGTTTTGTTTCCTTGGCAAAAGCTTTGTAACGGAGTTCAGACAAGATCTAGTGGCCTTTTCTACACTTGAAATCCAAGACCAAGTCTGGACTACACACTGACTGCACGCACACACTCTTACACATACCAGGCACACTTACTCACTCCTTCTGGCTGCACATTTCATTTATCTATTGGAACAGAACTCAACTGGCAATTTGACCTTTTCTTAACCTTTATTGTGCTGAGCAGACGTGCTCTTTTCTGCAGCACTGTGCTTCATTTTCATTTATAACAGCCATTCACACCTGGACTCTACAATCAGTACTGTGTTTCATCCCCAGGAGGCAAGAAGGGTTTGAACTGATCCCTTCGAATGCAAATATCAGGGGAGACGTCCCTCTGGTTGTTCAAAACAGAAATAAACAAGGACAGTGACATGTCCCAACTCGTTGCAGGATGGTTCATCAAAAACTTAAACAGAGCATGCAGACCATTCCTGATGTTTAAGTAGCATAAAGCACAAATACATGATGCAATATACAAGACTGTGCAAATAGCTGTCCTGCACTGGATTAAAACCAACATAAGTCTTGCACATTTTCAGCACAACTTAGTTCAATGACAACTTTAAGCGCTAAGCCATGTTCGTGTAATGCTATTAAATGTATGAGTGTAGGAAAGACAGACGTCAACTTGTGACCTGAAAGTCGCATTTGACCATCAACAGTCATGCTTCCTGTCTCACCGCCTTGAAAAGGCTGGGATTGGTTTGAAGCGTAGTTGGTACGAAAAGTCATCCCACCAAGTCTAAAGACAAAAAATCCCAATGAACTGTACAAGCTATGGCTTAAACATGGTTAGCTACAAGAACGATCTTGAAAAAGTTCCTAACACAACAAGTAACAGTGTTGAACCAAAGCTGACAAACCCAGACACATAAATCCTCATGGGGGCATTTCAGACTCTGAATGTGAAACTTGTTTTTCTAATGAAGTCACTAAGGGCATGACTGCAAGTATATTTTTTATTTCAGTCTTCAGTATGGCTCTGTGTCATATGTTCTAATTTGTTGGTAATATATCTACACGCCTACAAGACAAATCCCTTGACAAGTAGCTTTACAAATAAAGACATATCTGTATCGTGACTGTATCTATTTCTGATTTTAATCAGCAATGTCCCACTTCCATAAGCCATATGCACAACGACTGACAAACCAGCTCACACACATATCTACTTCACAAAAAGACCTCAGATCCACGTCTCAATTCACATCCATTATGATTCCCCATTCAGCCCCATTCACGCCGACAGACGCCTCTCAGCAGCCTTTCACACCAGGAAATGGATCTTTAGTCCTCGCTAACAAGGCCCACCAGCTCGACTTGCCACTGCATATCAGGTCCTTGGAAGTGCTGCTCAGTGGTCTCGCCAGTTCTGTGTTAATATACCCTGACACTCCCAGGCTGAGTGTGATTTAAGTTTCTGGTCATAAAACCCTCTGCTGAGATTTGTTAACCACTCCAGGGTGTTACCTACACACCTCTGGGACAATAGGAGTGGCAATAAAAGTGCGGTAAAATGCAGGAAATTGTCAAGTACCTGTGATTGAAGCTAAGGTAGGGATTGGGTTAGGAAGCTCCAGTTAAGATTTTACTTGTACATAACATTTACAAGTAAAACACAGAGTGGGCAGTCCATTTTTTTTTATATTGATCTCTTTTGCGGGATTGCAATGTTGGTTGGAGTGTGACCACTACACTAAAATATTTCAACAGCTATTAATTGCAGATTGATTGCCATGAAGTGTTATGGTGCCCAGAGGATGAACCTTAATGACTTTGATGATCCTCTGACCTTTTCTGCATTGCTATATAACATTTGTGAATTGAAACACATTTTCAGTTTTCTGTCTTCAACCGAGCCTTCTTCTTCTACAAGTGTGCTCCTTGACTAGACAGGAAACCGAAGATCTTGCATCTGCAGACAGTGTTTGTGATTTCTCACTCGATCAATAAAGCTATCTGCTGCAGGGCTGGAAACTAGACCAGACTTCAGTCATCAGCGTACATCCAACAGATTAAATGTTCTATTCATTCTATTCCAAAATGGTAGGTACCTCATTTTGGATAAACCGTTGCAACAAAAAACTAATCGCTTCTTCAATGCAGCTACTGTTCAGCCGTACATGTGTATCTGTCAATCTTTATTGTGCTTTTGGTTCTGTCTATGTCTCTGCATATGTAGCCAATTATTCTGACGTTCAAGTGGATTTTCTGTAAATCCCTTCACTACTCACAGGCTGATTAAGGTATGTTGAGGAATTATGCCATTTCAGGGCTAAATGGGGTTGTCAAAAACAGTATGAAAGCTTTTCCAGTACATGTCTAGAGGTAACTTATTCCTTATTATTATTATTTTTTCTTATGATTTGGCAGGTTCCATCTCTCTTTAACTGCTTAATACATGTCATTACCTGAATCGAACTGCATGCAAGTCTGGCTTGGCAAGACATTTTAGCCTAAAGGGACCATCTAAAGTATCCTCTTGGATACAAACTGTTTCATCAGACAACTGGATTGTATAACCTCTGTGGAAAACTGATAACAGATGATGAAATATAGAACTCTGCATTTCAAAATAATGGTAATCAAGGTCTTAGATAAAAAAGACATACATATACTTATTCCACTGTGCAATATATATCACTACAATTACACTGTATCTGTACTGTACTGCGTTAATTGTTAACAAAAAGACACACTCCAAAAGCTGTAATTTAGGAATGAATCACTAATTATCCTCTTGCAAAACAAGTTTTGTTGGAAGCAATGGAGCCTGTACTGCTTCTATGGTGCAGTAATTTTTTAATAACACCACATACAAGTGATATTTAAGGTCACTCCTCTTTAAACAGTACAAAATGGTACATCCGGGGAGCAGGATACAGTGTGCACAGTGTTCTTCCTACTTATATTTTTGTCCAGGACATTCAAGCATTTGAGATGAGCATACACATATTTCACCTGCCAAATTCAACCAAATTCTTGATTTTTGTCTTGTCATATTTTGCAACACGGGTGAGCCTATGTTCTGAATGATGAGTGGAGCTAAAATAGGACATCTACATTAAACAGAATCACTATTAACTGACCACAGTGTGACACATCCTTCATAATTGCAATAATCTTCATGGAAAAGGGGAGTGGTTTCACACACTTTTACCACTTCTGTGAAGAAGTGAGAAACAACATCACCAAACTGTAGTCCTCATTAGAAAACAATAGAGCTGTTTGTCATTATAGTGCAGTGTGTGTGTGTGTGTGTGTGTGTGTGTGTGTGTGTGTGTGTGTGTGTGAGCAAGAGAGAGTTCAGTGTGTTTTGTGCATCCCATCCAACAATAATTTGATATTGTTAAGTGAAGCATTCCTTCTTTAACAAAAGCCAGAAGTCACTGTAACCACCGCTGTGAAAGGCTGCTGCGATCACATTGCCTCACATATAAAGTGATGATGATCCTATACAGAAGATATTTGTAACTGCAACAGAGGTGAGCGATGCGCTGATGATAGGGGAAAAAAAATATTCAAAAAGATCAAGAACCAGATTGTCTTGTTCCTGTTGATGGGAAAATGGTAGGTGTCACTGCACTGTTTTGCTTCACTTAACTGGTACGTGCACATTGTACCGTGTTAGAGCCACTAATGTGGGGCCAACAAACTGTAATTTTGTGAATAAAAGTGAAATATTCCAGCTGTTCTTAAAGTTAGAAAAATAAACTGTTAAACTGTAGGCTACAGATGTAACGCTGACAGACAATAATAAAGATAAGAAACCAGATTCTCTTGTTCTTGTCAACAGGATATTAAAAGTGAACCACTCCAGCTGCACTCGTCTGACACAAACTTGCTTTTTGTAATATTTATTGGCCTCAACAATACTTTGAACTAGAAGTGATGCAGCCACGTGACTGCCCTTACGTGCAGTCCTTTCCACCAATCTATGTATCCATCTAACTGATTTACGGTGTGTCACTTGTTTCAGCCAACACAAACAGATAAGTCAATGTTGTAATGAGCTGTGCCACTCAAACCAGAGGGAGGCATCGCTTATGAAAAACAAATCCATAAAAAAAAAAAAACACAAAAGAGAGGAAAGCAAATGTGAAAACAGCTTCATCTGATGACATACCATGCAAGATTAGCAGCAGCGTTGCATCACATTTTAGTATGGGAAAGCTGTATGTAGTTATACGTGTGTGTGTGTGTGTATGTGTATGTGTATGTGTGAATCCCCCATGAATTTTGAATGAAAAATAAATGTAGGCCAGGGATTGGGGTTGTGTACACAGAGGCTTAATGACAGGACCCTGGAGGGATGGCACATCAGTCAAGTGGAACGGACAAACACACACTTATACACACACGCACGTACACTCTGACTGTGTATTACACAACCAGCACCCTTACATTCCCATAATTTAGCATTGGAAACACAACAAGAGCTGGGAACGGCAGGTCTGACCAAGCTCGCAGCCCTAGGCACTTTGTCACACTCAGGCTGCAGTTTGGCCTACATGGGCCTGGCACAGTTCTCAAGGCAGCATAGTGCCGGAGAAGGGCGTGTGTGTGAAACCATATAGCCTGTAGTTCCAATAGCAGATCCCTGAGGCGCTTTTTGTTTAGCTTTGTATGGGTTACTGAGCCAGCGATTGAGAGCGAAAGACAGATTTTGAAAAGAGACAGATAACAAAACAGCTGAGTGATATCAGCTTAGGTCAGCATGGCAACGGTAACATTTTGGTGGCGGGTTTGGATGCCACAAGGGCGACAGATATCGAGGCTATATGTTATATGAAGGTCGCTTTGAGCTCCGTGCTTAAATAAACTCACTATCACAGAGAAAGTGGCGTGACTGGCCATTTTGCGGGGTGTTTGTCTCCCCTCCTCTCCCAGGGCCTGTGGTTGAATTTGGCCAGGCAGCCGCTGTTGGCATTCCACACTGACCCTCGAGTAGCAGGCCTGAGGTTCATGGGTAAACAGACAAACCGTTTGGTGGGCTCGCTGTGTAATTTTGGAGCCTGTCTTACCCTCTCGCCGTCTCTCTCTCCCCCCGCCCGCCCGCCCCCCCCGCCGCCCCATGTCTTTCCTCTCGGCCAGCCATATCCTCAGTTGGCCTCTCTGTTAATTCAGACCTACCTGACAGTTCTGACTAAAACCTTCTGGGTTTACTATCTGTCCTACTCGGCGACAGGCTCAGCTCTCTAAACACACACTGAAGACTAATCTGCAACAGATGGGAGACGGACCAAGGAGGAAGTAGCATAAAAGGATATACAGCATATTTGTACCCCTCTGAACCAAACGATAGGGTTTCAATGCAGTTCCAAGCAAAGCCGGAGGAAGGTTGTAATGTTGTGCACAGCGGCAGCTCCCAGGGGCTTAACTGGACATATGACTTGGAGATATAAGCTGTCCATCCGCAACCAGATGTCTGAAAGACCCTGAGGGGGATTCTTGAGGGCTTTCTGTGGAGGGAACATGCACACACGCTCATTCACACACTCTTAAAAGATATGTGTAAAGCACTGAATAAATAAAAACATATGGAAACAAGCATATGTGCAGGGATACATTGTGTACACACATAAACAAGCCCGCACATGTTGGATTTCACGTGTGGCTGGTTAGAGATAATGAGCGCCTTAACCCCCCTGCTTACTGTCTGGTTTTTGAGGTCATTAGTGTAAACACAAAAGACATTTATTTACTACCCCATTAATGCAAGTGGCAATTTAAGCTCCCTTTCTCAGGAGTTAAAAAAAAAAGGAGCGGATGTGGATCTCACAGTGCCAAAACCCAGACAACTGTCAAATCACTGTTTGTATTGGTTTTGCGACGAGCACTCGGAAAGCCCCCAGCTTTCATCAGCTAACCACCACAAGTGAATATCTGTTACATTCTCTCTCTCTGATGAAATTGTCTTAGCTGGAGGACACGCCGTCTCTTGATTACTTGCCACAGAGCATGACGGCAGTTAATGAGAGGACAGGTTATATAAGAAGACAGTTTATCTCTTATAAGAAAGTGCAGGATTCCCTTTAAGGAGTACATACCATCCAGAAATGCCTGGCGTGGTTTGTGCACGAACAAATGTAATTTAAACCTGCGATAACACTTTTTTTTTTTTTTTGGCTTCTTGGGGGCAGTGGAGAGAAGCTGTTAACACAACAGGGACAGATTATCACCTTTTAAACTGATATGTCGAACATGTCAGCATACAGTTGGGTATTTACACATCCAGTAGTTAAGGAGTAAAATTAGCATCCATTTTGGAGATGTGTTTGGCCACTTGGTAAATATAAATTCAACATTTACTCTTCTTTAAGCTCTGTTTTTGGTCTCCACCAGCTCCTGAGGAAAATATTTCGCTTGTTAGGTGCTACATATTCAGCCAGTCACTCACTTCGTCTGCTGTTTGGTGCTAGGCTGGTAGCATACAGTGAGGGTTTTTTTTTTTTTTTTTTTTTTGCTGCCTGCTGTGGCCGACCAAAAAACCAAAACAAGGAGCCGAAAAACACTAAAAGAGAGAGCAGATTGGAACTACAGAGTCAAGTGACAATTCTCTCCTGTGGGTTCGTCACTAAGATTGACTACTTAAACATTACAACAACATCATCATTGTGAAAGTATTATTTTAATGTGGATTTCACACTGAAAGTTGGATTCCTGTGAGGGCTAAAGAAAAAGCAAATGTGTAGCTTTTGGCAAATTTGATGAAAATCATGTAATTTTCCCCCCACCCTCATTTACAAAGTATTTATCTCAACAGGCCATTTCCTGACTCCGAGGGGCATCAGATTGAATGTATTCCTCTGGGTGGCGTGAGGCAACATGGAGATACTGGGACAGATAGGGCATGTCTCCAGAGACTTCTGCAGAGACAGGCGACCACCCAACATCTGAGGGTTTACATGAATGGCAAGTAAATGTTTCCTCATAGGTATGTCTTCACAAAATTGTACAACTTCTCAAAAAAGCTTCAAAATTCTTCTCTACTTCATCTGCTTCTGTTTATTGAATCAGATTGAATATGATTAGTTCATGGAACAAAACAATTAGATTCATGAGAACGTCTCGTGTCATCTGAGGCTGTACTCATTTTGCAGGAGAGGTGAAGTGGAAGTCAGAAATGCAGGGAGAAGAAGAGGAAGGAAAGAGCAGAATGTCTCTGATTAGGCCTGAGTTAAGACATTCAGCTCAGGAGTTCGTTTTAGCCTCAGGAACACAGAGATCAACACATGACACCACATGAGACCAATTTGACTTGTCATGTTTTCCTGATGCACACACACACTGATCCCAGACTACAATTTTAAGTATTACCCTGTACATTATGTTGTTTTTGACCTAGTTCTGTCATTTAAGTCTGGCTATTTTTAGCCAAAGATGGCTAAATAATTGCTTGCTGCATCAATTATCCATAATATACTTTGTGTTCATGCCAAAAAGAGTTGGTGTCACTTGCATTTCAGGACTTTTTTTTTTTTTTGCATGATGCAAAAAGTTGCAAGTTTTAACTGTCCTGATGGAACAAAAACTATGTTTTGATCACACTCACTGTTGCGATGTAAACCGTGTATCTCCAAAAATGTCAGCATTTCACTAACAGCAGGATTGTTTTTGGTTCTGCGGCGATGCATATTTGACATTATCCAATGGATTCACAAAAGGGTGGTCCTTCATCTGAACTAAAACATGAAACCGCCAGACATCAAACTATGAAACATGATCACCAAAATTGAAATTAGGAGGTTTTTAGCAGTGATGTAGCGCCCAACAAAACAGAATCTGTTATGGAGACCTTTTATGTTTTTCCCAATCTAAAACAAAACTGAAAGCTATCATTTGCGTTCTGCCTCAGGGTGGTCATTTGACTGGGAATAATTACGTGGTTGTTGCGCAGCAATCTTGTCTTCCTATATGCGACTGTGCTTGTATCTATACTGTTTACCTTTACTTGAGCTTTAAAGCCTTTTAATTATTATCATCTAATAATCATCACCTTTAATGTCTCCATAACCACTGCGACTGGCGACTGGCAGTGTCTGGGCAGGTGTGTGTGTGTGAGTGGCTTTAATCATCATCAAATAGAGCTGTGTGTATAGGTAATTAAGGTGGTGCCAAATCGACTCTCACTTGGAGGCACGAGTCAGAAACTCTCAACAACACCTCAGCTTTGCTTCGCTTAGCAAGTGCTGCGGGCAACTTTATTTCAGCTCGGCTGCAAGTTTTAACACAGAATTGAGTGCAACTCCCTCTCAGAGTCCATTACTCAGTGTCTGATATTCTTCTAAGCCCTAGATTACTTTTCCTCCCCACAAGCTGACCATAATACCAGGCTTGTGGAGCCAATGCGGCCTGCAGGGTTTGGTCTGTAACCACTCAATGAGCACAAGGATCACGATTAGTGTTAGTAGATCAAGGCTTGCCGTACCCAGCCCCCACACACACTTTTATACACCGCACCCTTCACCTCCTCAGCCTAGCCATGGTTTATAGCTACTGTAAGCCAATGTACATACACAATATTAGCCTCTCTTTCACCATTTATGGTGCAATATTTCCTTCTAACTCGAACAGACATGTAGTGAAATGGGCGTTGGGCTGCAACTAATGATTATTTTCCTTTACATCTGATCTCTTGATTAATCCTTTAGTCTATAAAAGCTGAGAAACCATGCCCAGAAACCTAGCTGACATCTTAAATTAGCTTGTTTTGTCCGCAACAGAAGAAAATCCCCAAATTTTAATATACAATGACACATAAAACAGTGAAATGCAGTGATGTGTCACATTTGAAAAGCTGTGACCATGGGAATGTTTGGCATTTCTGCTTTGTCAAGACTGGTCCCAGCACTATTTGCATATAATCCACTGCACCAGTGATGGTGCTGCCGATAACTAGTATAAGTGTGTGGTCCCCATGTAAAATTCAGAATATTACTTTGAGACTCATTTTATTTCTGTTCTTCCAAGAAATGTCTGTTTTTTATTGTTCAATGTTCTGTTTCTCCTCTTCGGTGATTGGCCCCTCACTGTTTGGCCCTTCACACACAACTACAGGGGATAGCTGCTTGGCAAGTGTGTGTGCGCGAGTGTGTGAGGGTGTGTTTTCTGAGGTTTGGAATGATTTACACAACCCCACACTCGATTAATTCCAGTATGACAGCACAAACTTGCCTGTGTGTACACATGTTGGTCTGAGGTATTAGGCTGACAGAAGCGCACAGACAGAACAGTGTTGACTTGCTAATAGATGGAGGTCTCTCTCTCTTTTTTTTAGAGGCACATACACACATACAAACACACACACATATCACATTCATGTTTATATTTCTTATTGGTACCATTTATTTAATCTAATGCCAATCTGTGCTCCAACTCAAACACCGGGACAGAAGAAAGCTGTGAATGTTGCCCGACCCCCGTGAACCAGAGTCAGCCAGCAGCTAGCCATCTAAAATGTATACACTATTAGTTAGTGTTTATAATATTATGCACTGTAAATGTGAGAAACTGCTCTAAAACATTATGTATTCATGGCACAAGGGACCAGAAATTAAGGATTTAAGTTACCTATCAATTCAAAAGATTCAGATTTAGTTTTCTCTGTGTTGTTTTAAATGGCAACAATCAATGGATAAAATCTATTCTGCTTCGGACATAAAAGGTGAAACACGGCACATCTTGAGCTCTTCAAACATTTTTACTGCGGCGATCAGATGAGGTGTTTTAAACCGAGGAGCCAATGGCTCTAAATCCAGAACACCCTTGGTCGCTGAGCAAAAAGGTTTTCCAGGAGAGTGTCCAACAATATCAAAACAATCTCCAGGCTGGATTTCCTCTCTGGCACTCGAACCCCACTGGAGAATGAGAATCTGGGTTGCATATGAGCATGGACTGTAGGATGAAGACTCTCTAATCGAGGGACACTGCTATGAAAAATGATTCTGTCAATTTAGAATTTGTCCATAAACAAAAAGTCAGCAGGGGCCTCAAAAAATCAATGCACTAAAAAAGTCAAGGACATACATAATCTGTCCACTTCTCCTGCCAAAACTATGCTCATAATGTGTATGACGTTATATGTCCAGTCATTCTCTATCTTTCGTTGAAACCTCAAAGGTCATCTCCTCAAGAACTGCTTCACTTCCTCCCCTGTGATTCACATCCCTCCTCCTCCTTAGCTAGAACGTCTTCCTCCCCTCCTCAGTTTGACAACTTTAAACAAAATCAGCCTTTTCACCTTCATTCTCTCTTTTTTTATTTGTTAAACCAGCAATAACCTTTTTAACAAACTTCACCTTTAAGGGCACAAACACCTCTAACTGATGCTAACTGCTACAGTCAGCAGTTAGCTTAACTTAGCATGAAAACTGGAACCTGGGGTAAAAGACTAGCCTGGCCCTGTCTAAAGGTATCAAAATCTACCTTCCAGCACCTCTGAAGCTCACTTACTATCAAATTAAATCTCATTCATTAAATTTGCACAGAAAGCGAAGTGTAAAAATGAAAATTGGTGATTTTATGGTTGACTGTGTGTCCAGTTTCAGGCTATATTTTGGTTGGGGACAGTGACCTCCTGGAATTTCTGCTGGCAACAAGACTCCATACTTGCATAGATTAAATGAACACAATATCAGGTTAGAACTAGTGAACTTTTCAAATAGAGCCAAGCTAGCACTAGCACTTTCCCTGTCTCGCGTATTTAAGCTAAGCTGACCAGCTTCTGGCTATAGCAAAATATTTAGTGTGTAGTTTTTCCTACAATATTGAACTATTTCAAACTAATTCTACTTCTGCACCCAAGTTTTTGTGGATGATAGAATTAATTATATAAAATGTAGAGACAAAAGATCTTGTTCAGCATCCATTAAAAGCATACAATCAATGTTATGTCCCATAGCAGGCAGTAGTCGAGCCAAGCATACCAATCATTTGAGCTACTGCCTGACTTTATTCTCCCATGTGGTTCAAATGGCTGACCAATTAACAGCAGCTTAACTCCTGGTTCCAAACACCTCTCTCTCTCTCTCTCTCTCTCTCACACACACACAATCACACACACACACACACATACACACACACACACACACACACACATGCATGCACACAAGCATACAAAGTAATAGATCCATGAGCACTGGCGCCCAGTACCACACACAGACAAGGACACACACACACACACACACACACACACACACACACACACACACACAGATACATACTCATTAACAAAGGCTTAGCATTGCAGAGTGTATACCCCCAGCAAAGTGTAGCATATAGTCTGGCTGACTGGCCTCCCACAGAGGGGGAATACACCTCAGTCACCTGATCCTCGGCTGCTCTCATCCTGGATCAGCTAACTGCACAGCAGTTTGTCATTCAAATACAGTGACCAAGGCTGCACGGCATGGAAACTCTACAACACTGCCAGTAACTATGTACTTTAAAGTTTTATTATTTTAATATTTCAGCTACAGATCAGATTTATTTGAGTAAACAAGCTTTCTTCCAAGATCCAAAAGCCTGCTGCTCTCTCCCTCCCTCCCTCTCTCTCTCTCTCTCTGCAGCATCTTCACAAATCTCTTCCACCACTAGGTGCCACCACTGGCTTCAATACAGATAACACAGCACTGAAAAGTCCATCTACAGACGTCATAAGACTCAGATTCAGTGTTTTTAAATATTTTCTTGATGCTCTTTAAATGCATGATTATGCTATTTGAAACAAATACTATTTGAAACAAATAGCATAATCAAGAAGAAACAAGAATAAACAAGAAAAAGTAGATACCTGCTTTTACATGGAGAAAATCACACTCACATGAGCTTGAGATAATTAGATTGTAGTGAAAGAGACACTTCAAAGCTTGTTTAAAAAGTAGATTTAAGTCTGATGTATGATTGAACATGAGAAGATGCCTTCCTTAAGTCAATTGTTCTGCGTGGCTGAAGTGATGTGGCTTCACTTTGTAATGTTTCTGTGGATCTGGGCTGCGGTCTGTCAACACTAATGTGTTTCTGAAGGGATCAAGGGCTGCATGAAAAGACTCGCTCGTAGAGAGAAAACTAGAGAGGGAGAGAGACCACCTGAGTGACAAGCAACAGCTGAGTTCACACATCTGGAAACCAAAATGCAACCCCTCTATTAAGTGCGTCTTTACGCACACGCACTTTCCAAGTTAAAAATCCCCCAGTTTCACTTTTTTCCCTCCTCCTTCAGGGGGAATATCTCACAGAGCCTCAACTAACTATTCTTCTTCTCGCTTTGGTGTGTCTGGCCATGAAGTAATGGAGAAGCAAATCAATCCCATCTCTCAACCTTGTTGGCGCATGTTGATTTTCAAGAAGATGAAGAAAAAATCTCGAAGCATCTCGAGAAATGACTCTGTTGAAACCCCCCACATGCTCACACAACTATTAAAAAGCAACGCAGCAATATTTATAAATTAACACTATTATTGGGATAGTTGTGAGCCAAAACTTGACGCTCACCTCTCAAGCTGCAACTTGGTCCGCAGTCGAGGTCTTGAAATACTCCGTTTATCAGAATAAAATCACGACTCTGGAGGCATCCGGACTGACTGCATCCAAACAAACAAACAAACACACAGCTCAGCGCCGTTTCACGTCCTGAATCAGCTCGATGGATGTTATATATCAGTGCATGATCATGGATAAGGACAGAGAGATGCGGACGTTCACCAGGGTTGAGCGCTGCGCAGCTCTGGCACCAAGTTAAAGCGTCGAGAAATGACATTAGCGCTCCTCTGCGCCTATTGGCTTAAACACGGAGCCCCCCTCCCTCCTCCTCCTCCTCCTCCTCCTCCTCCACACACACACACACACACACACGCCTCCCTCTCCTACAGGCAGACAGCATACTGTATACATCCATGACTTTATGGATATATCATGGAAACATAATCAAGTCCACATGGTCTACTTTTCAAGCGCATGAGGGTTCCCATTAGAATCTATGTGTTAAAAATACCATAAAGTATGATGAGGTCATTGTAAACTCATTAGTGATTAGGGAAACTGAAAATGTCCATGGGAATACAGCAGCAATTATGTAATAAAATGGGTTCTTCATAAATTATACAATTTAAACACACGCAGTCCTAGATTGACTCTTACATCAGATTTAGGTCATGAAGGTGAGCATACCAGTTTCCCTTCTGTGTCATACTGTATGCTCACATGCATGCCCCACAAAGTAGCCTCCTGAAACTCAAAACTGACACTTCGTCATGATGTTATGCGTGGAGGTGTTATGTACTGTACAGAAGGTCATACCAAGCCCTGCCTGATATATGAAACCACGTATGTCCAGGATTTCAATAATCCAAAGCAGCTTCATTTACTTGCAGACTCAATGACTCACTAATCAATAAAGACGTGAGCTTGAGTGTCAGCAGTTCACAAGGTGTTTGCAACAGGATGCTACACCACCCAGTGCTCCAGTGGTCAGTATACAGCAGGAAGTGGTTGCACTGGGTAGGTGAACTGTATGGAAGTGAGGCAAGGCGGTGCTGAATGTTCGCCAAATCTTTATATGGACAGACGAAGGTTAAAGTCCGTGTATAGTCAGAATAAATATGTGTTCTGAGTTTGTCAGACCAAAGAATAAAGTGTTATTAACCACCCAGCCAACTAACTTTGAAACATTTTCAGCGAGATGAATTAATCTCTATCTCTCTGCTAGGGGTGCAGGGGTATGCTCAGGGTGCCCTCAGCGTGTCATCGAGCCACCCTTTAGCACCGCCCACAAAATCCTGGACTGAAAACTGGTGAAAAACTGTTTTAATCTCTGTTATGTTTTCAGCAACTATTTTACTACATATTTAATGTATGAAAGAAATCTCAGAATTGCAAGCTGGTGATTTAAAACTGATTCCAGAACAATATGACAAAGTCGATTTTGCTCTTGGGTTCACTGTTAATGAAGCAGGAAAGATTTGTGTCTTTTAAGTTTCAAAACAATGGTTGCTCCCACAAATCTGATCTTGCATCATGAGAATGATATTTCAATGAAACAACACTCACTTCGGCTTGTTTGGATTCTGATTTTCACAGTATTTAAAAATGGGATTGTATTTCAGTGTGCAGGGGGCATGACAGGAAGATGTTGAGATCAACAATAAATTCACCAGAACATGTAAAAGTATTAAATAACCGACGTAGAACTCAATGTTTAGAGCATGAAAACACAAAAGATACAGACCCATGACCTGTTAAGAGGCCAGTGTCATAGTTTAATGGAAAAATAATGAACAAAACTTTACTTATGATACTATGTTAAGTCATGGTTGTCAGAAAGGTAACTCACACAAAGTAATCGAGTTTCAAAAGGCAGCAGATCCTGATTTGTGCAGTGAAGAATTTGGATTGAAGTTTCAGCGGAGTGTAGAGAGAGTTTGAATGTCCGTGAACCTGGCAGTGGGAAATACAGCACAGGTCAAACAGTATGGCTTATTGTCCCTGCCAGCCAGTCAGTCAGCCCACACAGCGAGGGACCCATGGACGCCCTCATTCACCCTGCTGGCTACTGCTCTGACAGCATCTGACAGCTTGATTTACAACTTAAATTTCACAATTTTGTGTTTTAGCTCTCATCCAGGGAGACATACAATACAGTGAGTGCAACATTAGAGTGCAACAAAGTAGAGTGAACTGCAATTCATAAATCACCAAACACTGAAAACAAACAGTGTTATGGCTGTTTGGACCCTGACAACAGATATAAACAAATATTTCAGTTATGCCCTGAAAAAAAGTTGAACAAGGTAACGAAAAAAAACTGAGCTCAGGCATTTTCAAAGGCTTTTGTCTGTGCGACTGAGCAGCTATTCTCACTAGTCAATTCACCTGTTGTGCGCCACATCACACACACATGCATCTACAGCTACACACTTAAAGCACACACGTAGCTGCTCAACTTTTTTAACAGGAAATCTGATCATCTTCTGTGTCCCGATTGCTCTCTTTCCACCTGTTCTCCTCGCCTCCACGCAGAATAGAGCCGGCCTCTGTGCTTCGCCTCGGCTCTTTGTGCTCGCACACAGACATCTGTAACATTAAGCCTATTTACAGCAGACACAGAGAGAGGGAGAGGGGTATAAAAGGTAAGCCTATAGGCCTACACATGCAGCCAGAGAGGAAGCTGAGGATCAGTGCAGCGTGGAGAGCACAAAAGGGGCCTCTGGGTCAGTAAATCCTGCCCCTGTCACCTTCTGGTGCGTGGAAACACAGAGCGGTTGATGAACGTGTCAGAGCCAGGCGCAGCACGTTGTACATCTCTGATCCTGCCTTTTATCTCCATCCTTTCTGCCCCCCTCTCTTCTCTTTTCTTTATGGAACGCTGCTTTGAAAGCAATCCAGATTGATGTGGGACTGTGTGCTTTGTGACGGCAGCTTGGATGTCATGAGCATTGAATGACAAACTGCTGCACATGAAGGTTATCTTCTTATCAGCGTATCTGGTTGTTGGAAACAGTAAAAGGCATCTTACCTGAACTACACCAGTCATGCAATGGCCTGCTTAGTTATCCCAGATATCTGTCATATCTGTTGAATTGGTTGAACACAGGTACAGTCACAATTTTGCACCTCTGCTCATGTTAAATGTGGAAATGTTAACTGTGGCGTATGTGACAGCAGTGAAAGTAAAACTAAAAAATATGGCATAAGATTGCAGGACTGGTCTGAAAGGTGATATCTGGTCATTAAAAGCTCTGGATAACCACACACCGTGTCGTTAACGTGACTGATGAATTTCTGCCTAAAAGTGACATATAACCCCGTGAAAATATGTCAGACAGATGAGATAACGACCAGCTGGGGAAACTACAAATAGCCACAAGCACAAGTGCAAATACTTGGCACGAGAAGCTTTTGGAGCTAGAATTTAGCTAGCTGGTAAAATAGTTTGGGATCATCAAGCCATATGCAGAAAAAAAAAAAATCTGCTTCCTTTCCTGGTCATGACCCAACAGGCCTCCTTCTCTCTGTGACCCTGTATAACCCAGCTCCAAAGCCTCCAACCCCCTTTTGTGAGAATGAGGTAAATGGTTCCAGATTTAGCCTAAAGGAAAAGTGTCAATCAAGCTGTGGGAATCTGGGCTGCATTTCGTAATGGTCCAATCGTCCCCAAAACATCATCTGGAAGAGACAGTGAACAGGAATGTCGTCTGAATCATCCTCTGACCGCCTCACTAAAAATAAACACGAGGGCTGAGCTTCCTTCTCCTCGAGATGAAAGCAAAAGAACATTTTTCTAATAAAGTCGACAAAAAGAACATGCGTCTTCTTTGCTTTTCTATTCAGGATATTTTACAGTAAATGCATGTACGGTCACTGTCACTCATCACATTTATCTACCTGTAATCTATGTTGTCTTTCTCCCCCTGTTATTAGTCTATCTGCACGTGTCATCTCTGTTGGGGAGGGTACACTGTTATCACTGAGCTGTCATCAGATGCATCAGTTCACTGAAGTCAGGGAAGGTTCGGTTACACTTACTGGAAGGATCCACAGTCGCTTCATGACTCTGAGGCCCATTTTTCAAATTCTGTTGCGACCATACATGCATACATGGGCTGCTTTTGTTGGTAAGAAGCTGGAGAAAGGAGTTTCGTATTTTTAAAGTTATGTGGGCTTCAGCTACAGTGGAGCTGTGTGTAGTCACTCCCAAGGTATGGAATGTAACGTGTTATATTTATCCCAATTTAGCATGAAATGTGGATTTTGTGTTTCTTATATTCTTTAAAATCATCATTTCCTTTTTGCAATTTGAACAAAGCATGTGTGCGAGCTGAAAATGCTTCAGTGTGTGTTTTCTTCATGAATTTATGGACAAAAGAGGACAAAGGAGAAACATTGGAGGGAAATAACAGAAATAACTTCAGTTCATTCAGAAGCTGAGCTGAAAATAAACACACACACACACACACACACAGAGGCACACTCCCATATCCATTGTGTCCGTTGGGCTAACATATAGTTAGCTGCGTGAAGAGACATTTTGAAGCTCAAAATCTGTTGAAAAATGTTGGTAGTCCTGCCTCTTCCACCTCCAGGCTAATCTAATCCAGGCTGTAAACATGTTTATTTCTGCTGTGAAGTTGGACATTTTAATATGGGGGCTTATGGAGACTGGCTTGTTCTGTAGCCACTCTCAAGTGGCCGTTCAAAGAACTTCAGTTTTTTTGTCACTTCCACACCGGCTTCATTTCACAGCCACGGAGGTTGCGGTCAAATCTGAGATAATGACACAAGCTGAAAATTTGAAAATGTGAACATTTTTTCGCCAAGAGTTAGATGAGACGGACAATGTTCTTCTAAAATACATTTAAAGCTACTGCTAGCAGCAGTTTAAATTAGCAAAATACTGGAAACAGGTAGTCTACAAGCAGCTAGCAGAAGGTAACAAAGTCTGACAGCACAGCACAGCTAAAGCTTAAGTTAAATGTGCCAGTTTCCACTCTTTATGCTAAGCTCAACTGCTCCTACCTGCATGCACAGCATAAATCAATTTAAAGAGGTAACCATAACTCATAATGACATGTGCACCTTAATAGGTGAGATGTGGTATGACACCAGAGGCTTAGCCAACTAATTCAACTAATTCAGGTATTTTTATGAGAGGAAGGGCTCCGAGTGGAACGCAATCTTTCCTCATTTCTGGAATTCCTGCCACCTCTGAGTGGTAATTGTTGAATGAAGTAAATCAACAGTCGGTTACCCCCTACAGGGACACACACACACACACACACACACACACACACACACACATACAGATGCACACAGTTTCCTGACTCTTTGGTGTGGTGTTTTTTTAGACAGGTGTGTGACAGGGAGTGAGTGCACTGGTTAAATGTTAATCCCATTAAGTGGATGTGCTGTTCATTGCTCAAGGCACAACCAGTCCCTCTACACACACACACACACACACACACACACACACACACACACACACACACACACAACAACTCCTCTGGTGATACCTTTCAAACTGCCCTAATTAGGCTAAGGACACTAAGGACATCCGGCGTGCTACCTCCAACCTGTGCAGGACCTCCAGCAGTTAAGCTACCATAACTGGCATACCTGAGCACTTTGTCAGGCACTTGAACCCCCGAGAGCCGGGCTGTTTAACTCTTGAGTCTTGACCATATTAGGCTGGGTGGTTGTTAAACTCAACTCGAGTTGATGGAAGTCGCCACATCGCTGCCTGCGGCTTCCTGTTGCGTCCCCACTCCTGAACACAATTACTGGACACATCAGTCACTGTCCAGCCAAAAAACCCACACTTGACTTACATAAAGGACTTAATGGTAGCCCTTAAGGTAGTGAATGGGGCATAGATATCAAATATGTCTGTTGGTTGATATATAAGTGGTTTTTAGTTTCATATGTCTATTTTTTCAGATTGGTCTTTTATGGGGAAAATCTGGTGCAAAAGCATTTATTATTGATGAGCTAAAAAAGTTCTGTTGTGTCCATAATTAATTTCATATTTTAGACATCTGGGTGATGCTTTTATTCATAATAAATTACTTCCTTTCATAATTTCTTCCCCCTGTTTAAGTTTGGTTGTTCCTTGTCCAAACTGAGGGTCTAAAGAAGTCGTATGCTGTACAGATTGCAAAGCTCTTTGAGGCAAATTCATGATTTGTGATTGTGGGTTTCATAAATAAAATCAACCTGACCTAAAAGTTGTAGAGATCAAACCTTTCCATCAGAGATGTCAGTTTTACCACTACAGTCCACATTTTTGCCGCTTCCACTGATTGTGCGTCATTAAATCCAGACCCTTAACCTGAACTCTGTGTAAATGCAAAGAGGGTAAACACTCAAACTAATGTTTGGCCTACAGAGAAACCTCATCCACATCTGCAATGTAACACCTGACTATGTCTCTGGAGTGGAGTTTCCCCCTCAGGGCAGTACTGTAAGACAGTGAAATCTCAAACTCAGCAGTGGCGTTGGTCGTCCTGCAACTCAAGATTTCGGGTTCGGATCCTCATGGTGGGTCACAGGAGCGCTAAATTCCGATTGTTAATGAGGTTTACCTTCATCTGCAGTGTCATTAAACCCTAATGATGATAGACCAAACAGACACAAGCAAATCCAAATCTTAACGGTCAATAAATGGACTTAACTTTAAATATGAGTTACAGGAAGTGCATTTAATATCAAAGTAATTTAACGTCTATTAAACCAAAGATGCAAATAATCACACAAGAAATCCACATTAGATCACATCATGTATTAATCATTATTCATCCATCGTTATTGGTATTATAATTTTGACAATTTAGTCTTGACACTAACAATACTATTAACTGTATTTCCTTCTGCATGGATCAAATCCGTGACCATATATAGAACCAGTCGCCTACTTGTGTATCTGTAGATCTTAGAGCGATTACCTCACCCTTTGAGTTAATGCTAAACCTCTCCTATATGACACTGTCTAATCTTTAAGCCTTCGCTGACCCAAAGACCACCGTATATGACCTGCTTTCCAAAGCAGTCAAACAAAGGAGCGCATTTTAAAAGGATGCAACATCGGGTGTATTTTAAAGGCGCAATCATTGACTTTAATGATGACAGATTTATCTTGTGTAGCGTTTACCGACCAGGTAGCATGGGCGAATATGTTAGTTACTGAAGTGAAGATACAGTAGCACAGTTGTACTGTATACATCGACAATGTATTCATTAAAATGTTTTAGATTTCAGCTTAGATCATTAAAAGACAAGTGCAGATAGGTGAAGCTTGTGGGCTCTGAGGAGTGAGATGATTAATCATTAAAATGTGAACTGACTCATGGGACAGTTACGTCATTTATTTGTTTCTACTAGGTTTAGGAGAAGGAGCTCCTACAAGTGCACGCTCGACTGTGTGTGTGTCTGTGAATGCATGAGGGGGGGGTTAAACAAATGAACTTACTGAGGCGAGCTAAAAAGCAAACAACATCAGGCATTTAGGCACGTTGAAAACACACACATACACACATGCACCACCTAGCAGATAGAATGACAGGGGGGCCTCACTGGTATGTTTCGGTCTAATAAAGGAAGTAACCTGTCAACTGTGCATGATATCACATCACCAATCAGCATTCATCGTGCTCACAGGAGGTTCTTGTTGAATTTTATGTGTGTGTATAACGTAGACATGAGCAAAAGTTTCACCTACCTGTGCACCTTTTGTGCATTTTTTAAAAGTATTTTCAAGTAGCAAGCCATAGCCCCCTCCTCTTCCTCCTCCCACCTCCTCATGGTTCAGGCCTCAGGGAGGAAGTGTGTGACAGCACGAAGCTCCTGGACCGTACTGAGGAATGTCTCACACACAGAAACAGACACATGTACGAAACACACACACACACAAAATCCAGGGTATATGTCAGACAAGGGCAAGAGTGGAGATCGGAGGGAGGGAGGGTGAAAGAAAGTGAGGAAGGAGGGAGGGAGCATAGAAAGGAAAGGAAAGGAAATGAAAGGCAAAGGGAAGAAGAAAAAAAAAAAGACCTTAGATTGCACTCTCGCCTTGGGAGGCCAGGGAGAACAAATGTCTTTGACAGTCCAGAAATGAATTTTCCTGCCGTTGTTACAACTGCAGCCAAGTACGTCAAACCCTCCCTACAGTCCCCAGACCGCAGCGCGTCAAAGACAGATAAAATATTAGGAAAATACTTTATTTGAAAACTCTTTGAAGGTTCCCTAACGGAGGTGTCCCAGTGGACTCTGTGTCTTACCCTTGCTGATGAAGTGTTTAGTTCCAAACCGCTTTTACAAACAATTTGGCATCCATTTGGCAACGGTATTATCATTTTGTCCATTAAAGACTTATCGTGGAAGTTTGCTTTGTTTGTTTCAATTTTGCGATATCAGTCATTGATCAGGAATAGGTGCCTTTTTGGAATGGCACGCAATATACCATTAGGTCTGTAGCCTGGACTCATTTAGAAGGAACGATTTTGACATTTTGGGAAATTTGCTTCATGTCTTGCAGAAAGTTAGATGAGAAGATCAATACCACGCTCATGTTTGTACAGTAAATATGAAACTACAGCTAGTAGCCAGTTAGCTTAGCTTAACACAATGTCTGGAAGCGGAGGGGAAGCTTGGCTCTAACCTCCATAAAACCACATGTTGTTTTTATGCTTTGATTTTTGTACAATTTAAATAAACAAGATGTGACATGTTAATTTGTGAGCTTTAGCGGTGCGGCTAGGCATATTTTCTGTTACATTTGGCTAGCTGTTTCCAGGCTAGCTGGTTTTCCCATTTTCATTCTTTTTGCTAATTTAACCCACTGCTAGCTTTATTGTACAAATCTGAGAACAGCATCAATCTTCTTATCTACATGTTGACATGAAAGCTAATAAGTAAATTTCCCAAAAAAGACTCCAACTCTAAATCAAGAAAACTACAGTGGGTGGTCAAAAAAAAATAATGGGTACTCTTCCAACATCACTGTTCCATGTCATTCATTCAATCATATATGTGGTCTGAAGCATTACAGTCCTTTGCACGTGTAACCTTAGAACAATCTGTTTTTCAAACAGGTCTCATATCTCCCTTTGCACATAAACCCAGAGGCTTAGAGGTGAGAACCTGGCTCAGATAGGCAAATGAAACGCAATGAAACCCAATGAGAAACACATGTTACACACATGGACAGTCTCTCTGATGTACGAATGAGAGCTCTTACCCACACACATTCACAGAAACTCATAGCTGTGTTTTGTTTCAGATGATATATGCACAGAATGTGTACACAAACACACACACACACGGGGTAATCAGTGATACGGTCCTCATAGCATATCGTAGGTTATGATATATACGGTTATGATGAAATGCTGCGTTCCAGTCTCCCACAGGCTCAAGAGAGAAAACAAGTGCAGATTTTGGTCAGATAATGTGGCCGTTATTTTCTTTGAGAAGAAACAAAACACTTTCTGGCAACAAAAAATGTGTCTGGCAATTTCACAGAGCTCTGCACCAAATCATATTGATTTAATATGTATATTTTGGAGTTCAGCGAGTTAGCTTGATGCATCTCCTTCTGCATTATGTCTGTTGCTCACCAGTTTGAATTACTCCAGAAAGTGTCGTCTGTTCCAAAGCTTTTAGGAAATATTTGCATAGTCGATTTCAGTTACTCGATGACAGCAAACGTAATAGAAGTCCAGGGGCCTTCCAGTGGCTGTGTGCTGTTTTGAGCTCAATGGTTTGAACCTCTAACGCTCAGAGTTGGTCTGTGTCTGCCGCCAGCAAGGCACCGTTACAAGACATAATCCAGATAAAGAAGAAAAAAATACTCAAAGAGTACTATTTCTCTCATCTGTATAATCATATTAACTCAAGGGGACACAGATTCTCCTTGTTCCATTAATCATAAAATCAAAGACTGTAGAAAAAGAGCTCAAAAACAGATGTATAAGCATTAGCTTGCTTCATTAAGGTCGCTTCAAATTCAAAGTTTAAAGCTACTTTGACTGGATCCACACTTGGCAGAAAAATTGATGGAGGTTTGAATCCTAAGAAACAATAACACATTGTGATCAGCTCTTTTAGGATGCAATCGCAGGTCATCAGATGTGCATTGGTCCACATATGTGGTGTTGTGTGAATGACAATGCATCGCTAAATGATTGCAGCAGGACAGTATCTTCACAGTGCTTGTATTTTTTGTCAAACTTTTTGTTATGGTCTGCCTGTAGCTCTCCCTCTTTCCTACTGTTGAGTAGTCCCTTGTGTTTCTTTTCAGTCCCCTGTTTGACTCTCTCTGGTTGTGTGCGTCTCTGGGTGTGGCATCCAATCATCCTCCTCCTTCTGCAACCTTCACACCTGCATCTCATCCACTCATCAATGCACTGCACTGGTTCTTAATGCCGCTCTCCAGATGGTTCTGTCACATATATGCTGTACATACAATGGACACGACTCTGCTTCTTGTTTGAGCAAACAATCTTTAAATCTTGCTTAAATCTTGTTCTCCTGTGGTTCAGGTTCACTCCTCCCTGTTTTTTTTCATTTGTCTGTCAGTCTCCCACCAGACCTTCCCTCAACTTCAACCAAACACTATCTGAATAAACTTGTGTTTTACTTTTCTGAATAGACCTCTTTTCTAGCTGTACGCTGGACGTCAGCTGCATTCTCAATCTCCCCACAGTTCAAAACAAATGGATGCTAAATGAGATTACTTATGATCAATATGTTTTGAGTTTGCACTACATTTGAACACATAAACAGGAAGTAGTCGTCTGTTCTTAATTAGACTTTATTCTCTCATGACATTAACTGTAGGCTGTTTCAAATGAATCTACAGACAGTAAAAGGATGTTAAATAATCAAGAATATATTTTGAAATAAGACATAAGGGCTGAAGCTTGCAGTGGTTACTTTTTTGTAGATCAACAGAGGAGGTGAAGACATCCATTTTCATGTATTTCATCAAGGCCTGTAACTCATATCTCAGCAAGAGGTATGTGTTTTATAAAATGTTAAACTATTACGACTATACAGGAATTAGTCTCAGTGGCACTGATACACCTTTAGTTACAGAGCTGCACTTTAACAGCTAAACCATGAGCACACTTATGAGCACATATTGCTATACTGTATACGCTAAAGAGAAAATGGGATCTCATAGCAAGGCAGTAAGGAATCTTGCACTGTAAGTAAGACATGTAGACTGGCTGCAGATTTCACTATATGTTCCATCACCGTCTCCTCAGCCCAGGTGGGTATAGTAAGGTTGAATTAATCCATTCAACATGTGTTCTGTGTATGGGTGTGTACGTGTGTTGGTGTGTGTCTAGAGGCTCTAGAGGTTCATCTGCGCAACACGTGCCAAGGAAGTTCTGTCATCACCTCTGTGAAGAGTGGAGGAGAGCGGCGAGAAGGACGGGAAGAGGGGAGACAGATGGAGGAATATCAGGGGAGGGGAGACCTATAAAAAGAGAAGGAAGGAGGGGGAATATGAGGGATAGGATGAATATGGGTGGGACGTACAGAGCGGAGGAGAGGGGCTGAAACTTTCCTGGGGAGGATGTGAAAAAGCTCTCCCTGTTGGGTTTCGCCCCTCCGACAGAAATCTTGGCTTGCGTCCACTGAACATGCCTCCTCCGTGCCTGCTCCATCTATCATTCTGTCTCTAACACTTTCTCCCCCCACTCTGTCGCTTCGTCTCTCATCCATCTCTCGGAAGTATTGAAAGGAGCTCTGGGCCAAGTCCGGACACATACACTCATAATCAGACTCTGAATCGCTTTATTTGCCAAGTGCAATAAATGGACAAGGATTTGTTTTAGTGTAGAGACCGTTGGAGAGACAGGTCAACAAATAATGAATTAAAACAAGTAAACACTGGAACACTTGGCAGAGGGGCATGAGGATGGTACAAAATATATAACAGACAGTAGGCTATACACACAGACACATATACATATCTCACTTTAGTATATTTTTGTAGTCGATGATATGTTTTTTATGTAAACTATCCATATGCTGTGCAGTAACAGCTGTCAGATGGATTTTATGTAATACATGCTATTCCCCTCTGAAATTTAGTACAAGTACAAAGTAGCATAAAATAAAAGTACCTCAAAATTGTACTTATGTACAGTAATAGAATAAATGTATCATAAATTGATGTTCGCTGTTTCTACAGTGGTTATAACGCAGGGCGGCACGGTGGTGCAGTGGTTAGCTGTCACCTCACCGCAAGAACGTTCCTGGGGCCTTTCTGTGTGGAGTTTGTCCGGCTTCCTCCCACAGTCCAAAGACATGCAGACATTGGTGGCTCTAAATTGCCCATGGGTGTAGATGTGAGCATGAATGGATGCTTGTCTCTATGTGTCAGCCTTGTGATGAACTGCACTGTAAATAATGTTTGTGGATTTTACGGTGAAAAACTGCCAAATTATGACAGTGAAAGACTTCAAAATATGCCAATAAATGTTTCAAAACCTTTATTTATATGGCAGTTTAAGGGAATTCATACAGAATAAACTACTGTTTTATATTAGAGACTATTAATTATTATTAATAACAGTAAAACACCGTAATATTTAATGACATATTTTACAGCCTTTTACTGTCATGGTTTTTCAAGCTACAGACATTTTAAAATATGGAATAACATGTCAACATTACAGTACCAATATATTGTACATATCTGTGAAAAACTAAAGAAGTATCCTATAGTTTGTGTTTATAGATACTCCACCCTTATGACAAGTCCAACTAAAAATTAGATGGTTCATACAAACGTACATGCATTTGTTCTCCCGCCACCAGAAAATAATACATATCATCGTACCACAGTTTCACATTTCAATAACATTCACAGCTCAGCTTAACTAATAACACCCCAGCAGAGTGATTAGCGAGACGAGACGCGCCATTTTACCCTAATGAGCTGTGGCTAATGGTAAAGTGTGTCAGTGATGTAATGCTACACCTGCCTGAGCTCTCCTGAGGGCTGCTGATGGGTGTAGAATAACACACTCGCGGGGGAGTCCAGGTAGGTGTGTGTGCGTGGAGAAGGAACAGATCAAAACAGTTCGAGAGAACTGTTAGGAACGCTGTTTCTCGTTCACCCACTGTCCCACAGTGCATCTCCAGACATCTGTAAAGTGAAGATGCCACCCTCGGGAGCCCATATGTTGTTTACAGCCTTGTCGCTGCAACAGAAGGAACACAAAGTTAGAACGACTACAATCTTGTCGAATCATTTCATCTCGCTCTATTTGTGCTTGTGCTGTGGACGCTCTGCAAACACTCTCATTACAGTGATTTACAGCGAATGAGCAAAACAGTCAGAACGGCTCAAAATGAGAGTGAATACTTGGCTCATAATGGCAACAAATGGGAAGCTGTATAGAGTGAACATGTGACCTATATGTTACAGGAGAGTCTATTTGACTATTTGTCCCTGTCTACTTGCTAATGTACATAAATTATGATTTGTCACATGTTGTTTGAGGTCAGTCCAGTTAAAGAGGTTCATTTATCTATTCGTGATTACAGCACCTGAAGATCTACAAGGGTTATTTTAACTTTAACCCAGTAAATCTGTTCTGAAATTCTTCATTTGCTCTCAGTTCACTCCATCTACCTGATCTGTGTTGCTGCACACCACACTAAATTAGAGTCCAATGAGGCATAAAGCCACCAGCACAGTGCCATGCTGTGCTGTGCTAACCAGCTGTGCTCCCCACAGGTTAGCGACCGGAGAGGAGGCAAAAGATATCGATTCCTCCATCTAATCACGTCTCTAGATCATTAATGGGGGCTTTCAATGCAAACGCAATCAATGAACGCTGATGTGCGCATGCAGGCACACAGACGTAGGCACGTACGTAGACGTTTATGCATGCGGCACACCACCATAGATTTCTGCAACCGAGCACGGCACTGCCATCTCCTCAAGTATGTAAACAAGACTGATCACCGGGAGGCTTGATGGCGTCTTCTGCTGAGGTTGTTTGTTTGTTTGATCCTGCTCCCAACTTTTCTGTAAGAACGTGTTGTTTGACGGCGCTAAGGCCCAGTGTTTGAGTGGGTTGGAAATGATGCAGCTTTGAAGCGAGCACAGATGAAGAAGAAATAAATACACACAGAGGAAAGACGGAGAAATATACAAATAGCTGAAACAGAGTGATGGAGAGGGGAAAACTCATCAGTCCAATGTACTGATTCGAATCAAGCTGCATCTGCACTGCACCTGGTTTCTTCCTAGTCTCTGGATCCCTGTAGTGTCATGTAGCGTATGTATGTTGTACATGACTGGGTGCCATTGCTTTTCGCTGTGTTCTTGCTAGCTATGACTCACCGTCACTGCTGCACCAGGCTGCCGCCTTGGCATCACACACACTCAGCCACCATGGCAGCCAACACCCACAGAGATTGTGTGTTGAGAGAGAGAGAGAGAGAGAGAGAGAGAGAGAGCGAAATATATAAGAAATTTACAGCGAGATAAAGGACAAGACCTGACACAAAATATAATTTTCTTATCAGCAAAAATCATCCACTCTTCTAAAGGTGTTTTTTAAAGGAACCTTTTAAGCTGTTTGAAGGAATATATACCATCTGCGTACAGCAGCAGGGAAGACAGGAATTGAGATAAAACCTGCTGCTGAGATCAATGAGTCTCAGAGGACCAGAGCCATCAGAAGATGCCCCCGTGGATAAGCTCTTAATTTTATCCCAAATGCAACTCCATCTCCTGGAGCCTCCAATTTATGTCTAAATTTGGTTAATTTCCTTGAGAGGTGTATAACAGTAAGTGCATAATACACTAAAACCACTTTGTATTCACACTTGTAAAGGAGGAATGAAAGGGTCAGGGCAAGATTGATCATAGAAGTAACTGTTGGAACAGTAACTGTATGCAAACGGAGCTTTCTACGTCGCATTTAGTATTATATAAAAGAACAGCTTGAATCACAGCTTGAAAAAAAAAAAAAAATAGAGGCCATAGATGGTTCAGCGCAGCAGCAGACTTAATGATTAGTTTACCAACAGATGACAAGCCTCCAGGAAATACACAGATTACATAAGGTTAGAGATCCCTCTGTCACACACACTGAGAGGGACACAGTGTTAATGATCAACTGGTGTTGTCTGCAGTTAATTGGCTGGACTGTAGCCTATACTGGCACTGAGTGTGTGTGTGACAGAGAGAGTGTGTTTTCTGAGTTTTGTCTTGCAAGTGCAGAGTCACTGCAGTTTCATCCTCTGGCAGCGAAGCAGCACACATGTGGGCAGAGAGCTTTGCTCATATTAACATTTCAGTGTGACTGTGCTGCATAAATTCACATTTTGCAGAAGAGGTTTGGTGAAGAGGTCACAGGATTTTCATTCATGAGGCGGGTGGCCTGTGAAAAGTGAACAGGATGTGCCATTTGAAGACGGTATCACCTACTATGCAAATTTATGGTAACATTTGAATCATTAACCTTATTTACAAAGTTTTAGTTTTGCAACTTTACCAAAAATCAAATCAAAGTGTAAAAGTGTTGATTAGTCGCTTCTGGCTCATAATTGTACAAGTTTAGGTTAGACTATGCTAACAGCTCTATGAGGCTGTAATTAGGCACAATGGTGCTTTGAGTTAAGTGCTAACATCAGCATGCTAACATTCTCACAATGAATGCTAACATGCTGGTGTTTAGCAGGTATAGCAGGTAACATCAGTTCTGCATGTTATCATTGTCGTGACAGCATGCTAACATTTGCTAATTAGCGCTAAACACAAAGCACAGCTGAGGTTGATGAGAATGTCATTATTTTTGTAGGTATTTGGTCGTAAACCAACTCACTGGACAAGATGAGCAGTCTGATCTGATGGTGGAACGAGAGGAAAAGTCATCAAAGATTCATCCTCTCGAGACCATGAATGTCACAATGTACAAAATTTAAGGCAGCGTATATTTCAGCAATACAGTCTGTTTCAGTCTGTCAAAGTAATGGATCAACGGATCTAAAGATTTACACTGTCATCCCTAGAGCCTTAAGAGTCTAAAATGGATTGAATTTAATCTATCTTTTGCCTCTATATAGAGTAATTCATTAGTTTCTGCAATCCTAAATCATTAACCACAAATGATCTGTGAAATGAACTCAATACGTTAATCAGATCCACCATGTGCACAGTAGCACATTGTTCTTTCCCAGGCTTCTGGTAAAAACATGGTAAAATCATCAACTTGCTGTGTGTGTTTATATAAAGTACTGTATGTATGGTATGCACATGCAGCTAGCCAGTGACCGTGAGTCAGTGGGCTATAGTTTGAGTCCATGAAAAAATGTAAATATTGGTACACAAGGTAAATAAATGATACATGAATGCATTTAAATTGGAAACATAGAGTAGATACTGGTGGATACCGGTCACATGGGGTGATGAAGAAATGCAGCTTCTGTAAGATACAATGCTGTCACTTTGACTAGCAAAAATGGGCCATGAGGTCAGGACTTCCAGCATTCGGAAGTTTGATAGGTAAAGGGATGAACAAAAAAGCGAAAGGGAAAGAGAAGTCTGTGTGTGTGCGTAGGAAAAAACAAACTTGTGTGGATGAAACTTGCTGCTTGTTGCCAGTCAAACAAAACCCAGTAAAAAGGTACACGTACACAAGCATGCGTGCATGCTCTCATGTGTATCAGACTGCTGCCACTGCCACAGACACACACACACACATACTTACTCACCTTGTACAACCAATCCTCCCAGATTCCTAATGAAAGCTTTCATTATGTGTATATGGCCACTACTTAGAGCGTCTCGCAGACTAATGATACCTATTTCCACCACTCTAAACTCTGACACCAAAGACTTCCACCGTAAATCACTTGCTACTCATTCCACTAATTAATAAAGCCGTGCCAGACTTTGTGACTCTGGGGAAATTTAATAATGTTCACAGAAAAACCTTCAAAGTCAAATTTGATTATCAAAACGAAGTAACATAGGAGTTTGTTTTCACTGACTCAGCAGCGGAGCAAAGGCGCTCTGTGGGTATTTTGAATATGTTTATGGTTGTGATTGTGTGTGTGTGTGTGTGCATATGTTTTTCTGAATGTGTGTGTTGTGGCCTTGGGGTTCCAGGCCCTCAGCCCTCTTAGTGGGAATGCACCCTTGTAACTGCCGAGGTCAAAGCATGGTGACCCTTAGGCTACCAAGGGGTCAAAGGTCATCCGTCCTCAGGGGAATCAGTGGCGACACCCTGGACCTACAGGCTTGACTCAACAGTCTGAACACTACATCGAACTTGACAGCCCAAACTTTACCCTTTGCAATGTCCAGGGAAGAAAAAAAATTAATCTCATTCATCCCGACAGATTTATTAATTGCTTAAATTACATTGTGTAAGACCACGTTTGCTGTATAATAAGCTCTTAGAACCTTCAGCCAGACTCTTGCCCTCTTTGCAACTCACCAGGCTCATTTAACCCGCTTTTAGCCTGAGGACACAACACAGTGACCTCGGTTCACCACAACCAAAACAAAGACATTCACAAGGTCGCGTGTTTCACTTTAAACGGTTCTGAAATGTTTTGGAGCTGACAGAAACTTGCAGAAAATACTGAGGTAGCAGTTGCCTGTTTTCTTGCCAACAGTTCTCAGAAAATGTGACGATTTCGAGGTTTCTTTCCAAAACTTTTAAATCTATACTGGAAAACCATGCTGCTGTAGTGCTGTTTATCTTAAAAGCACAGAAAGTGTTTTAAGATTGCAAATAAGATTTTTACATGTCAGTGTTGGTCTGTCTGTCCGTCCACCACTTTAGTACAGACTGAAATATCTTAACAACTATAGGATGGAGTGGCATGCAATTTTGTACAGACATTCATGGTCACCAGAGGATAAATTCCACATCCTTTAGTGATCCCCTAAAGTCTTTTCTTCTAGCGCTATCATGTGTTTGTCAGTTTTGTGTCCCCAGAAGATGATCTATAATCACTTTGGCAACCACATAATCTGTCCATATTGTCCAAATACCTATAAAATGAATTACATTCCCATCAGCCTCAGTTGTGCTATGCATTTTGTGCTGATTAGCAAATGCTAGCACAGTGAATTTATATAGAGAACATGATAAACATTATATCTGCTAAACCAGCATGTTAGCATTGTCATTACAAGGATGTTAGCGTGCTGATTTAACACAAAGCACTGCTGTGCCTAAGTACCTACCCTAAGTAGCCGAACATAGATTCTTAGACTTATCAGCATTGTCAAATTTACATTTATACCATCATTCCTAATGTATCAACTTTAACAGTGGATTTATGTTGTAAAAAAACAAAAAACAAATTAATTTTGAACGACCTTCAACTGCCAAAATGCAGAAACACAAAACAAGGTCACTTAGTAGGCATCACATGCAAATTTGGTTTGGAAATGTCCTTTCACAAAAGTCAATCAAATTAAGCACAATTTTAAGTGTTTAGTCTGAAACTAAATAGATTCGCTGTTGGTTTGATGGATGTGCATTTCCTGCCAACCAGCTCCCAGTCTAACACAAAACCATACATCATGTGTGATTATGTCCCTCTTTGTGCTCCCTACAACTCTGACACCTCGGCTAAACTGATTGCTACCAAGAAGCGTCACAATCGTAACTCCGCAGCTTTTAAAGTCACGTTTACGTGCCGACCAACAGTCTGGTAATCACATCACAGCCTTCTAATGTTGTTACTGGGCTCCATCCAAATCCAGTTTTCAAGGCAACCTGAAACATGTTTCCTGTTTTATGCATAGCTAATCTTGTCATTTTGAATAAAAAGACAAGGTTTCGGTCAGTAATTCACTTCTGCTCCAGTCTGCACTTGAACTGAGACCACCTAGGAGATATTTTCGAGTCGATCCTGGCTGCAGCCATCCATGTGGAATAAAGACACTATTCATTGACTTACTGGCCCGATTACTGTTGACTTAGGCAGAGGTGGAAGAAAACACGAAAACATATGCTGATTTAGACGGCTTCAGAACCTCCAGCCCAGCCTGGATGAATTTAAATGTGAGTTCTGAGTAAGCTGTCTAGCTCTAAATGACACAATTTGTGAACACTATCCATTTCAAATGAATTAGAAAAGGCACTACTACGTAAAATGGCATTCCCTCACACTGAAAACACGTACAAAAGAATGGCTGATACAAGATAATGCTTTCTTCTTTGACCTCTCTGCTGTACTCTGTGATCTATAAGTGTGTATAAACTCACTGCACAGTTTGTCCCTTACACCCTCTAATCCCCTGTTTACTGCAGATCATGTCTTAATGCCCAACTGTGTCCCGCAGAAAGTCCATGCTTGTTATTCACACCACATTGACTCACAATGAAACGCAACGTTTGCACAAGCACATGGTCTATATAACAGCACAGCCACTCTCTCTGGGCCCACAGAGGGGTTAGTTATGGAAAGGAAAGACGAAAATGACCAGTGAGAAGAACATAAGGTACGGCCTGTATCCGTTTGCCTGTTCTAACTCTACATTACTAGGCTCATTTCTCTTAGCTGGTATAACTTGTAAGCAGGCCAGTGCCAGTGAGTTTGCTCTTATTTTTGCCTGTCAGTTGGTGCTCAGATTACAGTGTGGCAGCACTGGAATACTGTAATTATTTTTCATTTTAATCACATGAACATCCCATCGTCAGTCTGTTAAACAGTGATGTCCATCGAAGGCCACTAATTGACCTTTGCTAAGCTCTTCCTGAGGCATGGCTGGCCTGTCAAGCTTTGGCTTCCTCTGTTGGTTGAGGTGTCATATTAAGACTGATGGAGAGTGGTTTCTATTTTTTTTCACTCTCTCAAGGAATGGATTAAGAGCATGTTTGTCTGCTCTAGCTGCATTAGCATCTCACTACCTATAGTCAAAATAACCCATTGTTACTTCCTAGGCCAATGGCATTTCATACATTGCATTCATTGATTTGTGAGGTTACAGGTTACATAAAAAGAACAAAGTCCAGTTCACGATTAGCATCAACTGTGTTAGCATTTCCCCACTTTCTGAAAGTCCATTATATCAGAGCGTAGGCTGTATTTAGCAACTCGGTTCTGCTCTGTTGGATTTGGAAAGATTTATACTACGGTGACTGCAGCCAAACTTGTTTTATGAGATGAGCCAAACACATTGCTCAGTCCTGATCCTAAAGCCTCTTTTTTTGTAACAAAAGTCAAACACATACAAAAAAATAAAGCATACATGAGCTAAGCAGCTAAATAAAATTAGGAAAGGAAGTTGGGATGACATAACGGTCTTAAAATTATTGCTTCAGGCTTGGGTTGCAAAAAGTACTGAATTTTGCATAAGCGAGTCCTTCGAGTTCTTATTTTTAAAACAAATCAACTTAAAACATTTCAAAGTCAACCAACTAATGGAGCCAATGTTAGCAACAGCTGTAAATTCAGCTGGCTGGCTGGTCACTGGCTAGAAACAAGAAGCCTGTTTTTGTCCTGTTCTGTCTAAAAAATTGTAAATAAGCAAAGTGGTAGAGATGAAATTGAGCAACCCAGCAGCACCACAGACTGTGAACAAGACGGCACTCAAAACAATTACAGCAGCTGAAAGGAGGCTAAATAATGCTAGCTTGATTAACCTCGTTTGCTTGAGTGACCATGAGTGTGTGCACATACATGCATGTGTTTTCTCTTTGTGTGTGCTGTCTTTTGTGTGCATACATGTGGGGTTATCTGTGTGTGTGTGTGTGTGTGTGTGTGTGTGTGTGTGTAACTGCCTGCTGTGGCGTTCATTAAAGACGTACCAGTGGCGTGGGCCCCTGCAACTCAGGGCTTAATGTAAATATAAGAGGCCAGGCTCTAACAGGGCCGTTTTACACTCAAAGCTCTTCAGAAGTCAGCTGCAATGCATGAAGCTAACTGCACACCCATCACATCAAGCAATTTATTTAGAAAGCATTTTTAAAATAAACAGGCTAATTACAAGGTAGTATGAAGAGCAACAGACGACATCACTCCAGTCTGAGGGACTATGCTAGCCAACTTTAACCACATTAAGAGAGTCGTTGTAAGTGATGTGGTCTCACTTTGTGAGAAAGTAGTAACAGTGTAGTACAGTAGGCTCATTAATACAAAAAGCTGCTGAACATTAACAAGCGATGCTCTAAATTCTGCAGAGCCACAGGATTAGGTAGGCCTTTATAATCTGCGTGAGGCAGCTTCATTATGTGGTTTGAATTTAAACTGAGTGATTATTTGGAGGTCAAGAAGACACAGACATCAACTGTTATGACTCCTGTCCAGACAAAATCAGTTATATGCATGTGAAACGCAGTCCCTTTGATTGAAATGTATTTATTTGGTAACGGCAGGAATTTTATGACCAGTTTCTGAATGAGACACCTGGTAAATCATTAGGGTTGCCACCTTCAGTGTAAATCAAAATAAGGGACACCTTGCCAGCGACCTCATGCCTGGTGGACTTAAATCAAACAGGGGGTCTGGGGATCTTCCACCATTGAACACATGACATGACTGTTCAGGAAATAAAGAGACAAGAAGTGTAAAGAACAGATTCATCAATTATATTAAAGATTAATATATTCTATCACATCATCTATATTTTATCTGTCAAAATAAACTATTTGGAAGAATAGTGACAGGTAACAGGGACAGTGGATTTTATTTTTCAATATGGGACAATCCCGTATCATACGGGATTGTTGCCGTCCCTATAAATCAGCGTTAGGGATTAGGAAAGTTGACACCAGTGTCACCAGATCAGAAAACACTATTCATGGTCATTTTGGAAGGTCATTTAGGGTTTCACTTGCATGCAGAGCCTGTACATGTCAGATTATCCACCATGTAGAATGTGCTATTGAGACCTTTCGCATGGGCAGCGATGTGTGTCAACACCAGGCGAATCCATCCAGTCACATGCTTGTCAGGATCAGATCATCACCATGAGAGCTATAAGGCCAATCAATAATGAGCCACTCAGTAATGACAAGCCAGGGTGACATGTTGTCTCTCTCTCTCTCTCACACACACTTGCACACACAAACACACACCCTTCCCTGCCCCCAATAAAAATTAGTAATTATTATTGGGTATATGTGATTAGAGGCCAAACTGAGATCCGTGTGTTTGTGTTTGAAACCCTCGTTTCGCTAATATAATTTCCTTCACCACACCCAGTTATTACAGTGCTTGCTGTGCGCAGTTGCTGCTGTTCCAATGGCCACACACATAATCACATCTCACATTGGCAAAATATGAATACCATGCCATGGTGTCTTCATTCTCAGCTCAGTGGCTTCAACTATTTCTGGAATCAGACTGAGTGTGTTGACATTTCTTTCTCTCGTGGACTAACTGTTTGTCTAGACAGCAGACATCGGGTGGCTAATCATGAGCTATATTATGCGTACATTTCAAAACAATATGTCTTTATCTAAAGTTCATCACTCACTAGTTTCTGATCTATTCACCACCCTCACATTCCCAACAAATCAAAGCTACATATTAAAGCTGAATATGAGTTTTTTCATGATAAAGACAGACAAATCTTCTAAAAGACTACCCCTGCTTTGTATTCCACAGAGTTTTCCTCTAATCATTTTAATTTTGATGACCTTAACGGCAGTTAAATGCCAACACACACACCCACACAATTTCAGTGTCATGCTCTACCCAGTGGGACACACTGAGCTGGAACTTTAAACCTTGTTGTTCACTTTCAGCGGTGCCCTTTCTGGCTGAATCCTCTGAGATTTTCGCATTATGCAGAGTGACACTTCGCATCGATCATCGGCCAGCCAGACAGACAGCTGTGTCTGAACTTTAGGTGACTTCATTCATCCTCGAGCACAAGCCCGACAGTCTCATCCTGCAACTGTCAAACTGCAGCTTTCCTCGGCCTATCAGATGTTGAAACACATGTGCACCAATGATAGTCTATTTTGACAAACCCGTGGCGCAGTTTCACCTCGCTATCTTCAGGCCAATTTCAGCTTACAGCAGAATTATAATAATGCATAACAGATATAATAAAACACACCTGCCGTTATGATTAATTCATGCAAAGGAAAGAGTTTTTTTCCATACAGAGGATGCTTTCCACTCTGGTTCTCAGTGATTTACTATGCTCGCTGTTTTAACTAAAACCATTGTTTCAAAAGACATAAATAGATGGGCCCCAGGGCCCGGCAGCAATGTATTCATAATGAAATGAAAAATTCAGAAACATTTTCTTTTCATGAGCATGACCTCTTTTCTTTGAATAGACATCCTGCATTAGGATAATGCACTCGTCTGACCACAGTGGCCTTTATACAAATCATTTGTGACGGGTTCACCAGCCTCAGCTTCACTGATTACTCATCTCATTACCATGTCCTGTTTTAGTAATTTCCCAAATATGAAGAATTTGAGCAAAAAAAACTGCATCTCACTTATTGGAAATAACAAATGCAACTTTAACCATGTTGAAATAAAATGTTTAATCATTTGGTTTATCATTCACAGAAACATTAAATGACACGGGCAAGTAAGAATTACACAATTCTGACCTCATCAGATCAGATACCTGTGTATCCAAAAAAGATCACCAGGGTGATGACTCCTCAGATTCCACATCACCATGGAGACTGATCAATTATGTATGTAATCGTGTGGGTTGGTATGCTATCGACACTGTGGCAGTGTGACACTGGAGGAACAGGCCTGCGGCACGGATCAGAGATGGGAAAGCAATTATAGGTTCATGAAAAACGACATTTACACAAACCCAGCTCACACTCCAGCCTCAATGTTCACACAGCAAAAGAATGGCACACAGACACAGGCACGCAAAGGCGCAGAGAGCAGCTTTGCATACAGAAAAGTTAAATGAGATCTCTGTCTTCGAGATAATTTGGAAAGTCATGCTACCTGCGCTAATGCAAAGCAGGACCAAATTGTATGAGGCAAAGTCAAAATCAATTATTTTTTAGAAAAAAAGGTTCAATCATTTGGGGGGTTTTGTGCCAGATTTCTTTATTTAATGTTTTAAATTATTCCCATTCCCCAAAATTGATGAATAACAACTTTTCTTCATTCATGTCAGCATGCAAAAACTTCCAAAGCAGCATTTACACCCTTATCTACTCTCACATGAACCCAAATGATTACACTTTCAGGTCTAACAGCTTTTCCAAGCCACGCTGTTCCTATTTAGCTGTAGGTGAAACTCACAGACTATAATAGAATCAATTTAGGAAAACATAATTTTAAAACCATTAAATGAAAAAAATAAAAAAGATGTAAAGAAAATTAAATGCCATTACAGGGTTCAAAGACTTGTTTGATGTGGCTGTGGTTGGAGAGAAACAAAAACCCCAATACTGGCAAACTGGTTTATTCTTTATGAGAACGGTGAGAACTGTATGTTTAAAGGGACATGCTGACAAAAAAAAAGGACACATTTGATATAACTTACACAAGGGGGGAAGTTTCCTTACGTTAATATGCATTTCCTTTTTACATGCAAAGAGAAGATTCCCCATGAGTCCCTGGAGATTTGCAGACACGACTGAAGCACTGGTGGGTCAAAAGCCACTCTCCACAGACCTGCAGTCAGCTGGGCCCCATAAAATAGTTTCATCTCATAATGAGATAAAAACATAATGAGGACAAAAATCTACAAACTGTCTTCACACACACTGTCACCAGATCTGGGATCTTTTTAAATTGCCAAAATATGCCTAGAGCGTGGATAAACCCTTAAGTCTACATGTTTTTAATGAGTCCACAAACTAGTGTCTCAGTTTATTCATTTCCAGCGTTGGAGATGAATGAATATTATAATCCTGCTTTGTGTCCTATATACTGCAGCCTCGTCCTCATCATTATCACAGATTATACAAAGAAAATACACAGACAGCAGGAAAATAACCGTTCTAACCCCTCCTTTCACTGACATGACATATACTGTACAATTACTTTTGACGCCTTACACCCCAGTACTGTACACTTCCCATCCCCCCACCCACTTACTCTATGTATGGGATGCTGGGTCTGACCATAATGGATGGACCAGTTTTCCTCTGCACCCCTCATGCTATATTCTTTGACATTTTGCAGATACTTTTATCTAAAACGTTGATTATGAGTCTTGCTTAAGTTCGTTTCTACAGGATATATATTAAGCCAGTCTATCTAATCACTACACACTCCCTCCCCATCCTGCCATCATTATCTGCCTTCATCCTAATAATATACAGGCCGAGCCATAGCCTTAATTTGGCCTCTTGTCGTACCCCAACCCCCACCCTCTCCGGTCTGTATGTCCAGATGATGCGGGACAGCTTGAGAAACAATGGAGAAGTTTTCGAAGCCCTGTCTGCGCCGTCTCTTTGTTTACATCCTCCTAATTATGTAACCCATGATAGCATCTCTCTCAGTGTAAAAACAAATGACTGGAAGTCCCAAGGCTTTCGTCAGAATTTTGACAGGTTTCAAAAGCCAATGATTCAAACTGATCACAAGTGACCGAGTAAACTTTCAGATAAAATAAATAAAGTCCTAATAAAAAAAAGTCCAGCATTGCATGTGCTGTGTATGTACAATAAGCTAACAGCATTGTACAAACTGTTACTAGTTTTATATAAGACATATTACTAAAATGTTATAAACAAAGTGTCCCGTCATTGAGGTGTTTTTTTTAATGTTTAAAGGTAAAAATATATATTTCTGCTAAGCTTTGTAACTCCTCCTCCTCCTCCAATACTCCTGGCTAACATTCGCTAACACATTAGCATACATTATCTTGAGCAACCAACATTACCTTAAAGCTGCTCTCAACATGACTATGACTATGTGTCATGTGAAAAGGATCGCTCCTAGTGATGAACCCAAAGATCATCACTCAACTCTCCAGTTCCACAGCTTTATGAAGCTATTTAGTTTGTTTCAGCTCAGTGCTTTGGTTTTACACACCCCAACTTTACAGTTTTGGTTAACTCTCATCAACCCCATTTTTAACTATTCAAAAAAGCTCCAAAGAACAAGTGAATGCTACCTTTACCAGCACCATAGCAGAAAGACAAAGTTAGCGACTACTGTAGCTGGTGTATGTAGTGGAACATTTGACAACTTAAAATCCTAAGCATAAGGCCTTAAATGACCCATGGCTGGGGTTGGATTAAATAAACAAAGTCAGGAGAGTGAATATTAAACTCTTAATCATCAGGTGGACACAAAGACAACTCTAAATGAATGCTAATGTTGAATACTAGTTGTGTAAAGAAGCAATTGTTAGCTAACATGATCGCCCATCAACTGTGTAAGCTAATATGTGAATGTTGTGACAACAGCTTGTTGCACTGCCTTCAAGTGGCTCGAAGATGCAGGTTTATTAATAAGACTCATACTTTCAAAGTAGACCTATCAGATAATATTCTTATCCAGCCTATGTGAACGCTCTGTATTGAACACACAGTACGGACTTTAGTGCCTCTGATCTTGTTACTTAACAAGTACGCTGACCAACAGGCCGACATGAGCATATTTCTTCAACACAGACATGCATCTCTGCAGACTCTCTAAGGACCGGAGATTAACGAGGAGAGAGGTTGAGTCTGAGAGTTTTTGGTGACAGGGCTCTCTATCTCTGTGTCTCTCTACTCGACCCTCTGGAGTCTCACAAAACACAGAAGGGCCCCAGTTTGAAGCAGGATCTCTGCTTGAAGCCATAGCCTATACTGCACACATGACACATGCATGCACACATTCTCTTTTCCTCAGAAAGTCAGACACACACTCCTCTTGACACAAGTATATAAAACATTTAATTGCAAGCTTTTCTACGCAGGGGATAATCCTTGAGCGTATTTGCCCAGCGAGAAAATATTTTGTGAACAGCTGGAGGATGAATCACAGAGAAAGAGAAATAATGGGGCAAGAGCGGAAACATTTACAATTAGCAAAGGGTAGACTGTGGGCAGTTTGGTGAAGAGCTGCATGTGTTCATCATGTAAGTCATTTGGTACCAGGGTGCAGGAAAGACATACAGGACTGATTTCAGCTGCACTTGAGGCCACTTTGCTCTGGCCACTCTTCATGTTCTGCCAAGTAGAAATCAATGACACGTGTGGAACATTTGTATCTTAATCCCCCAATGATCCACTCTACAAATTTGTAATATATGGTTTTAACTGATATCAGGACAGCTTTTGTGTGTTTAGAAATGGTAGGCAAGGAGATCATTTGAGGGGCTGCATTCCAAGTCATTATTGAGTTAACCAGAAACGGTTTCTGTAATTAGATAAATATTTTTTAAACTCAAAAATCTAATTTGCTAATTAACAAAACAGATTTTTGCCTTTTTGTTTTAGATCTTTTCTTTGCTTTCTGTTTATTAGCCACCGTAGAGGCTTAGAGCTGGTAATGTTGGTCTATTAGTCCACCACTGTGGTCCTGACTGAAACATCGATCTATAAATAAGTATTAAATGGATTACCGTGCCATTCTGTACAGACATTCATGGTCCCCAGAGGATGAATACTAGTGACTTTGATGAACCCCTGACTTTTTATTTAGTGCCATTAGCATGCCAAAATGTTAACCTGTCCAAAATTTTGGTTAAAATGTTGGTTTATATTTGTGTTTAGGGCTAACTCTTAAATGTAACCAAGCTAGCATGCTAAACTAAGATTGGGTGGATGTGGCTCAGGCGGAGCAACTAATTGGAGGGTTGCTGTCCAGTTTTAAGTCCAATCAAAGTGTCCTCGGACTAGCTACTGAACCCCAAATCTCTGTGTTGTGAATATTATCTTAGCATTCTTTGGATAGGATAGCACTTTGGAGAGGAAGCATTGTAGCACTCCTGATGAGCAGTTGGCACCTTGCATGGCAGCCTGTGCCATCGGTGTGTGAATGGGTGAAGTGTTTTAAAAAGTGCTTGGTAGACCAGTAAGGTGCTGTATAAATACAAATCCATTTACTATTCATTCCATCCATAAACATGGTATACCTGCTAAACATCAGTGTGCTGGCTTTGTCACTGTGAGTATTTTGGCTCAAATACACCACCATGTCTAAATACAGCCTCACAGAGCTGCTGACAGGTGCTTTGTCTTATTTTTTCTGATGTAGCATGTATAATTGTGTGCATTATCACATATAACTAGGACAAATGTTGATTTATAAGCCCACAAAACAGCAACATTTGAAGAAATGGTGCAAAAGTGAAGGAAATGGACTTGGAAGATATTCTTTCCCTTGTGTTTTTTTGCGTAGTAATGGCAGACTATGAAATATACTGTATATTTGCATATGTCAGAATATCCATATGTATATTCAATACTAGAAACAATAGCAATAAAAAAGGTATTATGAAATCAGACTCACTAATGTGCAGTGGACATATGTACAAGCATGTGAATGTGTTTGAGTTTGCATCAGCAGGTTTACTGTATGTACATGTGAATGTGGTTGTTTCTGTGCACGAGTATGTGTGTGTGTGCTGTAAGCGCTTGGATACAGAGAGAGGCTGTTCTCAGGACCCTGTTCCTCCCCATTCCTCTACAAGTCCACATGTGTTTTATTAGCAGGCAGGCCCACCGGACTGTAAATTCCAACAGCGGGCTGGCCTGGGGATATGCACGGCCCGAGGATGAGAAAGATCACAGACAAAAAAAAAATGACAGGCATGGGAGGAATCACCTCGCTCTTGTCCTCTCTCCATTTTCCTTGTGACTTTTTGCATGTCTCCCTAGATTTCCTCCACTCTGTCTTCCTTTATTTTCCTGGACCAGTCTCCTTTTCCTCTTTCTGTATCTGTCTCTCATTGTCTATTTCTCTCTCATTTAGTTTATTTTGTTTCCGACTCTGGTTCGCATGCAAATTCTTTCTGGCTCTTTGTCTTTGTGTCTCATATTGTCTCTTGTCTTTGCAGATTCCTCTCTTGCTCTTTCCTTCCCTCCATCTGCTCTCACTCTCCTCCTCACTTTGTTTCTCTTTCTGTTAGTGTAACACTAAGTTCTTGTTCTGTGACTCCAAAACCACAGCATTCCCACAACAGCAAACACTTATGAGACAAGAGCTGTGGCTTAAACAATGGTTTCCGTTTGCCCCGGGACAAAATAACTCACTCTCCTCCTCCCCTACACACAAGAACTCTCTCTGTCACTCACACACACACACTATATACATAACATACACTCACACTCCCACACAAACACTCACACACATTTCCACGGCCCAGTACCTATCATTAAAATTTATGTTAGCTTGCTAATTTTCCACTCTCTTTCCTCTCCATCAACATGACAATCACAATTAGAGCGTGACATGGCAGGTCGTGACCTGTACCCCTCTGATGCCCCCTGAACCCTGACACCCTCCTCAGGGTGTGCTCTCACTTCGACTGTACCAGGGGAGTGAGTGGGAGAAAAGTGCAAGTGATAAGCTTTAACCCAAAGTGACATGTTTATCGTTTAGAAAAACAATTTGGGACAGTTTGGTTTGGTTGGAAATAAAGCAAACTGGATGTTTTATTTCCCTGCATGCCGTTTGAAGATATGTTGAATAGTGAGCTCAGCTTAGCTTACCCAAATTGCTGGATAGCTAGAGAAGTAAGTACAACTTCCACAGAGAGGTGGCAAGATACACCTTGGCACGTCTTCAAAGACGGCTGGTGTACCTAAGCTGCACATTACACATCTATAAAGTCAATAATTTCAATGTTAACAAAGAACTTACACATTGGATTGACGGGATCCAGTGTGCACACACATTAGCTGCCACTGCAGATATGTGAATTCACGGTACATTTTAACTTTATTGACCACTAAAATTTGACTTTTTCTCCCAACAGTGAGGCATAAAACACACAAACTTTTAAAACAAATACATTGAAGCTGCATTAAACGTTGACATAATATCACCTTTTATTGTTGATGATGGTATGTGATAGCAAACAGTTTTTAGCGTTCATCTGGAGTCCAAATGTCTTTCTGTTTAGTTTTGGTACTCACCAACTCCCGAAGTAAATATACAGCGTGTTAGTTGCTAAAAGCTCCATTATGTCCACTAGCTAGATGCTAACTATGTCTGTTTGCAGTTTTGTGCTGGGCTGGTAGAGCTTTTTTTGATGAAGACAGTAAAACCAAAACAATGTGCTGAAAGATGCTTAAACTCTCCACTGAGCTGAGTGGATCTGCAAAGTTGAGAGATAATCCTCTGTGGGTTTAGCACTAGGGGTGATCCTTTTCCTGTTACACAAAGTCTCATGATCCTTAGTTATTATCAAAATATTGCTTAGTGCAGCTTTAATGTTATCATCTCAAACATCAAACAAAGGCATTAAAAGAAAATAAATATTAGGCCTTGAAATCAAGTATTAAACTGCTGCAGAAGCTGTGATTCCCCACCTCTTAGCATAGCTGCCACTTGAATTGCTACATAATTTTACTAGACATCCAACAATTGGACTAAACTTGGCTAATCCAAACCTGGAACAGTCTGCTTCCACAAGTAAATTGCAAGCAGAGATGTAGAAAACAGCATCCATGAGTTTGTCTGACTTCGGGTAAATTGGAAAAACAGTAACATTCACCAAAGACCAAAGTATCAAAGTCCTTTGTTGGCAGAAAAATCTTAACGATTCTTCAGCAAAACACTGACTGTTTATACTGAAATATGAAATTCTTCAGGGGGTTCACTGTGTTTAGTCAAAGGGCTTAGTTTAAAAGTTTGAGTTATATATGCTACAATACATGCTTTGCATGTGATGATTTCGACATTGTAACCTGTCACCAAATTGTCCATATACACAGATACACAGGAGTCGACAGGAAAAGAAGGAAGAGTTAGGAGGTAAAAACTTCTCTTGAAGAGTTTACGAGTGGTGACGCCATTGTGCTGTGCAGTTTAATTACCTCTCTACCAGCAGGTCTGGTTCCCATTATGTCTGCTAACAGCCAGCTCTCCTCTGAGCTGCTCTCCTCCCCACTGCCTTGTCCTCAGTTGGCATCTCTTTCACCACAAAAAATACTCATCTCAACAAGTATTTCACTCCGACATTCAGACCTATGGTCCTGTTTTCGCTGCAGTAAGTGAAAATCTTTGCCGGAATAGATAAAAGCTGCACTTCTTTCAGTTAAATGTAGTTGGTTTGAAACTTTTATGATGCTATATGTGATACATTATGTAAAATGTCAGTCACAATGGGATACCTGCATCATGCTGTGCTATAAACATTAATCAGAACAGTGATGCTGGCTCATCATGGTTGTTTGTCCCATATGACAAACTTGGCACGAGAAAAGGCATTGCGTATTTGAAGCTTTAAATGCGACAGTTCACTGGCATTCACCCAAAAGATGTTAAGATGGACACAGTGTTGCTCCAACACATGTAAGCTGCACAGCATATTCACGCCATTCTCCATATTTTTTCTTTCTCCCTCACAGCTTCGAAAGACAGGATGTGGACACTGTTATACCACTAAGCTAAAGACAAACAGCAATGAGGAGTGAAATCAAACCAAGGGGGATTAAACACAAGCCTTTACTGAGGAGAGGATGTGGTCATAACATCCCCTCCCTGGAACAAAATCGTATTATTCCATACAATATCTGAATGACGCATGTATTGATGTTTGCAACACACATTCTGGAAAAGGATGCTTAATTGGTTTCAGAGTTTGGTCGTTTTAGGACAATGAACGTTTGTCTTACTTTTCAATGCACAGACTTATGTCGTCTCAGTATGAGTCAGCATGATGTGTTGTGTTGAGAATGTGGATGACATTGTCTGTCGGTTGTTCAGCCAAATTAGTCCAGACTTAAATATCTCAGCATCTACTGGATGGGTTCCCATGAAGCTTGTACAAACATTTAGGGGCTCCAGATGATGACTCCTACTGACTTCGGTGATGCCTTGACTTGCTAAAAGCACCATGAAGTTGACATATTTTGTTTTTGGTAAAATGTCTTCTCAACCATTGGATGCATTGTTATAAAGTTAAGAACATTCTCCTAATTTTTCATTTAGCACCATTAGCAAGTCAAAGATTTAATATGCTTGTCCCCCTCAAGATGAATTCTAACAACTTTGGTGAAAACTTTGGTATTCTTCAACATGTCTCTATAAGTGACTAATGGGAGCAACAGTTCTTGGAATTGGTCCAGTACTGAGCGAGAGCGATATGACTTGCAATGTAATTCTGGGAAATTGTTGACCATCAGTGCAGGAGAAAGGAGACTGAAGCAGAAAGGGCTTGCCACTAACAGCAAAAAAGCACACAAATGATCTTTTTTGTATTTCCCCATGGTGCTACAGGCTGCCATTTAACTGTGATCACTCAATTTCAACTTTCTAGTCTTGTGCTTGCAGGCACATTAGTCAGTTGCTTCTCAATCATTCAAATGTAAACTGGTGTCGTCATTGGTGGCATCACCTTGATTGTCTGTTTGCATGCTTGAACGCAAAGTCAATTCAAATTATGTTTATTGAGCATCTTGTTTCTGTTGCTGAACACATGTGAATACAGAGGTGATGATGCACAACTGAAGCCAACCCTCAATCTGATGACCATTTGAAATAATTCACAAGACTCTGTTTCTCATTACATGCTCCCAGCTGGAGGGATTCTCATGAAGCAAACAGTAAAATTGAAAACTTTCCACAGGTTAATACACAGGTTAATTAACTGGAAGACAGCCGCAAGTTAATACAACACAATACATTGGAAAATAATTCCTCCTGTACTGCTAAAAACTGACTTTGCATAGTAGGAAAGGATGTTTGGCAATGAATTTTGCTTGCCCATGTCATCTCCCGCTGCCCCTTTAAGAGGTAACACCCCCTCCCGTCTCATTACCTGGAGGGCTTTAGGGTGAAGAGGATGTGGTCTGCTTAGCCAGGATTTACTAATGTTTTCCCCTCAACACAGTGTGCAGACTCCAGCTGTGGGCACAGACACACAAGTTCATGCGCTTCTACATTTAGGCACACACAATTAGTCCAAGACGACCGATCAGGCGATCAAGTCAAGCACTAACCTCACAGTTACATGTGGTGGAGGTTTCAGGATGAAAGACAGATAATTAAAGAAAGAGAAGAACCAAAGGTGAGAGGAAGAGGGAAGTAGATGTGCCCCCATGTTCTGAGATAATCACAAGTAATCTAACACATCAGTATTATTCAAGTGTGAATGTGTGCTTATCAGTGTGAGTGGGCGTGCAGCCATTAGTTGCTCTACCTTTGCATCACAATCTGGTCATAGTGGGGTCAGCCAGCAGTGTGTGGACAGACATAAAGATATAACTCATACCCACATGTAGGCCTGCTCCTTACACTGCAAACAGTTGGATTTACACTGGGAATCGGGGGGTGTCACAGGACATTTCCTGGCTCTTCTTAAGCCGAACTGAGTGGGAGAAGGACACGAGACACATGAAGGAGGCAAATATGGGTAAGTGGAGGAGAGGGGAGTTGAAAGGAGACTGGAGCAGAAGCGTAGGATGTGAAAAATGGGACGGAGAAATGAAGAGCGCGGTGTGGGAAAGAAAGGGGGTGAAAAGACACGGATATGATTGGTGCTTAGCCTTTAGCTCTCTTTGTAGCTTGTCCAGGCCGACTCCTTATCTGGGTTGGTGCCGCATTCCTGACAGATGCAGCACTATGTCTTCTCGCTCTGTCTCAGAGATGCTGCTAATGTAGCCATTATCTCTGTGATTTTGTGATAGGGGATGTCCGGCAACACTCAGTTACCCTCGAGCCTCAGCCAGGTCAGTGTAACCATCCTGTCTAGTCTAAAGAAAGTGAGTTTGCCACAAAAAGTTAATAATGTAAAAAGTAATAAATGCCAAATGCCCAAGTAAATGTTCAGTTCAAGTAAGAAAACACAAGTTGCAGACTTCATTGACAGCAATAAACTCCCTAAATGTGATCTATTAGGACTTTGTATGAGTAATTAGAGGTGTTGCCAAATTTTCCTGAAAGGTCAGACATGCCTAATGCAAAATTTTGAAGCAACCAAGAAGTGGAGCTAAGTGAGAAATATGGCCTCCGTGCAGGATTGCGATTACGTTTGAGAGCTCATCACTCACTGCCAGGAGGTGAAATGTAGCCGTGGGCAGAAGGACCAGTCTGACCCTGCAGTCGTCTGAATAATTGCCCAGAGTGTGAAATGTCTGGTTTGATACTTGGGAAGGAGGAAGACAAAGAAAGACAGAGTCAGACAGGCGGAGTCAAACAAATTATCTATCACATAAAAATGCTGATTAACGTCAACAGAAACTGGGAGAAAGAAAGAGTGAGACAGAGAGATAATGGACTAATGGACTGGGATGGGCTTTAAGTCTGCAGGTAAGGCAGATACCATCTCTCTTGCAGGACATTTCCTCACCAGAGTAGACAGTAAATCAATCACACTGACTCAGAAATGCCCAAGGAGGTCCACAAATGCTAAACCTTTAACTTTACACTGTATATACAGTACAGGATGTGGACTTTGAGAAACTAGGCCTCCGGCTATTGAAGGTTTTGAGTTTCATGTAAACTACAAATCTTTCACCTGAAATGTTTGCTGTCCTCCACCTCGTTTCTTTTCCATTTTTTTCCTCTCCTTCCTAATCTCTGTAGGGTCCTGAGGGGGTGGTCCAGCGAAGCTAAGCTAATTGCCTCCATATTTATGAAAATTCGAGATACATTTAACAGAACGAAAAGATTGTGAGTGAAGCGCGAACTTGTGTACTTCTTCGATCTGTTGCAGCAATGTGGGGAAGCTTTAGTGGAAATCCGCAGCACCCAGGCACGCCAGATCCCCTCAGGACCCTACAGAGAGTGGGAAGGAGAGGATGAAATAGGAGAAAGAAATGGGGTAGCCGGGGTGGGGTGTAGAATACAAGCAAAAGAGGAGACAGAGGATTAGTGTGTATTTGTAAGAATGTCGGAAGTGGCACAGTTGAGGTGTGGTCCAGCTTCTGAAAATCAATCTGTTTATGACATGGACACATCCATATTAATAACTAGTTATACAACATGCTAAGTGAAACTGAAAAGTTTTTAAATTGCATTAGGAGGACACTGTAAGAGAGATTATGTTATATAAAGCTTCAGAAGAGAACTAAAGCCTGAAATGAACCCTGTGCTGGGAACAAAATCACACCAAAAAAACAAACCAAGGAAATCTGATGAGATGGCTGTTGGTGAGATGAGAAGTTCAGTTTATTCATCTCTTTTTTCCCCAAGTTAACAAGCTTGTTAATCGTCCACACATCGCCCTGGTCACTCATCAGGAGGAAGTGAATGGACTTCCGTTAACTTGCTGATGGTGTTGTTTGCAGTGTGAACATTCGGCCTTGTGTCCACCGGACAGCTTTTTTTTAAGCTCGGTGTTAAACAGATGCTTGTGGGAAGTGTAAGTCCTGATTGTCGTTGACTACTGGACATCTGCTTGAAGAACAGGGCTCTTGCTCCATAACATACATGACTTAATAACATAAATGAATAAGGACACAGTTGGGTGACCAGCATGTAAGTGTTTTTTTCAAGAGTCATGAGCAGGAAAGAGTTGTGAAAATACTTTTCACATTGGCCCAGGCCACCTGCTGCTTTTCTGAGTAAGTGTGGAAAGGCTCATTGCAGAACACTTGGGAGGGCAGTAATTCTTCCTTTCAGTCGGCTGTGAAGCTAAACTTCTGCCCAGAAACTTTAAGCTTGTGTGCAAAATTAATAAAAACAGAGAGCGAGGGAGAGAATAACAGGGAGAGAGGTGGATGAAGACAAGGCAATTTAGAGCAAGAGAGGAGGAAAAACTGATGTGTTAGAAAGAAAAATTAAGGCAGAAAATGTAAGAAACAAGACAGTGAACTTTTTATTGCTTTGATTTAAGAGGCAGTTATTCGTCCGAAGGGGGGGAGGATGTGGTTTTTATAAGACAGAGCAGTAAAAGTGAGCAGGATACCTGAGAGCACTTTAAATCAATAAAAAGATGTTTGTTACAGAGCACGGAGGATGAGGATGACACTGCTGAAGACTCTAACCTGGCTGTTCATGTATGATTCAGCAAACTAAGGTTTCACTTTGCACTGTGGATCATTTGGTACAACTCACTGAATTCATCAACAAAGGCCATGCTACACAGTAAACTTTTCGTGGGGAAGAAATGAGCCGGTAAAATGAACCATAAACATTGCAGGCTCATGCAGAGTGATAGTGGTACAACAGAAAAACACCATCTGATTCATGTAACATGGCAGTAAGCACGTAGCAGGGCTGGGTAAGACATACAATGTCAGCTGTGCCTTCCCTATGTGTTGTTTTATTGCTTCACCATTCATCTTCCCATTCACACAACTATGCACAACCATTTGTTTCTGTTATGTTGGAGGATGTCATAAATCTGAACACTGAGAGTGCGTGTGTGTGTGCTTGCATCTCTGGTTTAAGTTACAAAACAGGCATGATATGACTAAATGTGTTTCCTCGGATGCTTTGGGATCCTGTTTTCTCCAGTTACATTATCCCTGTCAATCGGTTGCCTAGCAACACCTTCACTAAAACACAGTATTGTGCTTGTTTGACCGTTCGAATGCAGTTTTGTTTTAATGACGCCGAGGCCCATAATTGTTTTAAGATGCTCTTGTGCTTTCTGGCCATCTTGCGAGGCTTAACAATGAATATCCTGCAAGCTTCAAGAAGCACTGAGGGATCTGGGGAATGAGAGTGGAGGAGTTTCGTTGAACATTAAAGAGTAACCTGATAAAGTGCTACACAACAGATTGATTGGTGGCATGAAATGGAGAAACACACGGTGCTTCCTTGAGGAATCTTGCAAAAAGGCAGCATCTAATGCTACCTAAATCCTTAGTTGACACTTTTACAGGGTAGACCACATAAAGCAGCTATACTCAGTATTTTTATATTCACAATAGATCACATAACTACTTGTACCCCACAAACAAAGTTAACAATTAGCTGGTGAACATGGTGGACTACTTAGGATCTGAAGAGTCAGATATTTCTCTCAGGGGCTGGAGATCAAAAGCAGAGCTAAAAAGAGACAGAATATTGATCTTATGTTTGTCAGGTGGCCAAAAACATAACTCCAAATGAATGCTAATGTTGCTCGTATCTGCTGGATGTATATTGGTGTTGCATGATGTGTTAGTGTTTGGTTAAAAGTGGAATTAGGTCATAAATTGATAGACCATCTTTCAGCCCCCCCCCCCCCCCCCCCCCCCCCCCCCCCCCCCCCCGCCCCCGCCCTTTGACAACTCACACACACACCTGAGACTTTTCAAAATATCTATAAACAATAATGAGAAAAACTGATAACATGAGCCTCCTCAGTTAACGTCTGGGGCTGTGTGGAGAAAGACAGCCTTCTATCACCTCTAACCCTCTCTCATTTTAAATCACATTAAAGGAGTTTAGACGGATAGTTATTTTACTCAGAACTTTTATGAACAGTCAAAGATCTATGTATGGCACATGGAAGATAAGGAAGGATCAAAAACATTGGCTCCTGAGTCACACACAAAGCTGTTTTTTTCACTATTTCTGGTTAACTTATACACCAACATGAAGCAAAGGAGTTCAGAGAGCGCTACGCACAAGTGTGTTTTGGAGGGTGTTTAGCTTTTGGAGGATCTGATGACATGTCTGGTCATTACAAATACTGGGGTGGGGGATTTCCATGTTTTGTCTATTTTGAGGGGACGTTCCTCATACCAATGATGACTTGAGTAAACAGCAGGGGAACAGATTGGAGGTTTAATCGTGTCTGTCCCAGTCGCGACTTGCAGTGTTTTAGTTTCTCAGCCTTTTCACAGCCTTACATATTACCTGTTTTCCAAGTTTCCCAGTTGAGTTTGGCATAGTTTCCATCTGCAACTCATTTGTTTCCTCTCACCTCTTTGGATCTCTCTCTCTCTGACTCTTTGATGTCACCACCCATATATCACGTGTTTCCATTTCACATTTGTATATTTTAACACTGTTAGCTTTTACAACATTGGCTCACGCTGAGGTGACTTTCAATTTAGAGATCTGGCTGATCTCTCCCCCACTCATTTTTTCTCATATTACCTCTCTCTCTCTCTCTCTCTGTCTCCCTCTCCCTCTCTCTCTCCCAGTCTGCGTGATCGTCTGGTATGGCAGGAATGTCACACATCACACACGCAGAGGCAGCAGCCGTCACGGCGACCACACACTCTCGAGTTTACGGTCAGTTGACAAGTGGATTATCGGACCTTGAGGTTCAGGAACACCAGGCACATACCCACACACACACTACTCACAAATATCCATTTGTAATGTGATTTAGAAAACCTACAAAAAGTGCAAAAAATGGTGATTTAAAAATAGTTTTGGTAGTTTCCCAGTATTCCCAGGAACACTTGCCACCCATCACCTACACTCAAAACTGCATTCCCTCCTCTCGACACTTCAGATGATGACTATCGCACTCTCAGTATGCTTGTTGGCTCACGGTTACACCCTAGACACACAACCCTTGGAGCAGGTCAGCAGACAGGGGTCAAAGATCAGTCTGTGTACCTAAATGAGAGACGAAGACTGATGGAGTACCAAATCCAGAATGAGTTGAACATTGCTCATACTTTTCTTTTTTTAAGCACTTTTGGCAGACTCTGGTTCAAAGTCTCATCCATAATATTTGAAACATGGGGATTTTAAAGGATTTTAGATGTTCTTTCTTTGATGGGACAGTCTCTTGGTGAAAAAGGCCACCCAATAAGATGATTGATGTACCCAGAACTAAAGCGCAGTCAGTCACTGTAGGACCTCATGGAGCTGATCATCATCCAGTCCGGTAGATATGTTGATCTTGGATTCATCCAGAGGAAATGTCATAATGCTTACTTAAGGGTTCAGCTCCCAGATGATGAGGTGCATATAGTCTTATTCATGAGGTTAATGTAATTTCAAGAGCCACTTAATAATATGGGAGTGGACAGAGGGGTCATGTCTGCTTCACAGAACTAGAGAGGGGGGAAGGTAAAAGACACAAGAAGATAAAAAAGACAGATGTACGAAGAGAGCTAAATTAAAAGAGTAAGAGGGGAAGATCATAAGGGAACGAGAGAAAACAAAGGACAAAGGAAGTGGGAAGAGAATTATGTGACAAGAAATGAATTCAGAGGGACAGTCACAAAGTACAGAAGAATGACAAATGGCGACTGAAGCCACAATGACATTTAGATGAGACCATCGAAAATGGTTTACTCATTCAAAACTGCCTTTATGGCTTTGTCTGATATTACACTGCATATTTCCTAATTGCCCATCTCTTTTTCCACAGCAGACAAATGACTTCATGTTTTTCGCATCAGACGCATTCCTTTAAGCCATGGGAGCATCGACTGTGATGCAGTGTTTCCATTGGTGCTGTATCGATTCAAAGGACAGGGACTGTAGCTGGACAAGTACATCATCATCCCTTTCCTTATATTAGTAAAGTACTTCACTGACAGAGCTACTTATTAAAGCTACACAAGATGACATTAGTTAAGTGTGTTTTTCATCAAGTGCAGTCACGTTACTTGAAATGATTTTTGAAACTGTTTTTGCTCACAACATGGCGCCAGGAATGGCAATTTTAGCTGGTCAGTTGGTCCAACGCTTTGGTCCAGACTGAAATATCTCAGCAACTATTGGACGGATTGCTATTAGTGGTTAGCAGTGTCGCCTCACAGTTTGCGTGTTCTTCCTCCCACAGTCCAAAGACATGCACTTAATAGCTTAATTGCCGATTCTAAATTGTCCGTAGGTGTGAATGTGAGTGCGAATGGTTGTTTGTCTATGTGCCCTGTCATAAGCTGGCAACTTTTCCAGCGTCTACCCTGCCTGTCGCCCTAAGTCAGCTGGGATAGGCTCCAGGCCCACAGTGACCCTGATGAGGATAAGCGGTTACAGAAAATGGATGGATGGATGGATGGATTGCCATGAAATTATTATTTCTCAAATGTTTCTTGTATTTAATATCTGGCGGGGAAAAAAACGCAGTTTTCAAATTCTCAAGTTCAGATTTGAGATATTAAACAGTATCTAAAAGATGACCCATGCCGCTGAAAAGGTTTGATGGATGCCTACATATGTACGCACGCAAGCACTTAAGGTGCTAAATAGCATCAATAGGAATACTTGCAAGTATGTGTTTAAAGGCACAAATGCATGTTTAAATACGTTTGTGTTTTTGCATTCATGTGCTTGTCTCACCTTTGTGTCTATACGAAGATGCTAGATCCCTCAAAGGAGTGACAAGACAAGAACAAACACATCACTCATACACATCAAGTCGACGAGGCACAATTATGTCCTGATTTATTGCTAAGAATGTTTTTATGTTGGAAAGCTGAGAAAGTAAAACATTTTCATTTACCATAACCATTTACGACGTCAGGGATAATATCATCTATTAAAACACAGTCCTGCTGCTACAAAGTAATTATGTCCGCCACTGAAATAATATTCTCACTTCATGGCAGATGGCAGATTTATGACAGCAGAAAGAAATAGTTTTCTGGTTCACCCGGATACAAGGGGGAGTGGAGAACTGCATCGTCATTTATCTGCAGATCATACACACTCACACAAATATATACAGACACTTGGGCCTCTTCTAGGGAGATCCCTCCAGTTTGTCTGTCACAGTGGAATGAGGTTAGATTGATGAAAGAGGAAGAGAAAGTCACATTAGAGGGCTTGTCATTATATCACAACAGGAGTCAAGAAAAGAAAAGAAGAAACAAGGAGTAGGGAAAGATAGTGAAAGGCGTGGAGAGGGGGGAGACTGAAATAGCCTTGAGGCATTCCTCAAACATCTATCAAGGCAGCAACATATGATTCACAACACCGCCAAGAGTCTCTCCCACTTTAAACAAACCCCCTCTCCCCACCAGCTGCCCGGGAAAGACACTGACAGACAAGATGAGCCAAAACCAGTACCCTCTTGTCTGATGCGTGGAAGATTTCTACAGGCAGCCAAACTAATGAGTGGCAGCAGTTAACAACTGTACTGACAAGATGACTGACAGAGAGAGAGAGGTGAGACAAATAGAGAGTGTCATGCAGAGGTTTACAGTAAAAATGACGACTCAGAAAAACAGATGGAGAGGGGACAAACTTCGCTCTTTATAATTTGGCAAATACCAAAAACCTGAAAAGGTGTCCATTGTACTTACACTCAGTAATAAAACATTTGCAAAGCCGATGTTTTTAATATTTTAAATTGTGCAGTGTTCACAGTGGTTGCTAGCTCACAATCTCCTTCTTCTCTGCCTTTACAGATGCATTGCTACACTTCTCTGTTTGATACTGCCACCAGCTGTTGAAGTGGAATAGCGTTAGCTGTGGCAGAAGGTGTATCGTGCATGCATGTGCATCCTTCTCAGCCTGCACGTTACAAACAAAACATCTTCCCTCTATATAAACGTTGCTCTATAGCGCTACAAGTGGTTTAAAAACTCCACAGGGTACCTAAGTTAAGATGGTGAAGCTAAAATCGCATCGCTGCCACTAAAAGATTGATGTTTGAAGGATAAAAACAATGAAAAATGTTGGTAATAGTGATAAAAAATAAACAAAATAACAAATAATCATGGACGGATATTTTAAACATACGATAGAACTGACTAAATGCTGAAAGGGTTTGTGTCAGAGTCCTGTAGATGTAAGCATAGTTTGTAAGACGGGCTTTTGTCTTGCTTTATTCATGTGAATTTGAGTGTTTTTGTAGTATACTGATGTGTCTCAATTGGGATACTTCTGTTCTATGTGGTACACCGTGTGCACTATGTACTTCCTTTCAGTAATTTCGGAATTGTTGTCTCAATTAGTGCGAGTACGACCTTGTGCACTTATCAGAAATGATATTTGACAGCATTTGCTTCTTTGTCGAATTGGGGAGCATTGGCGCCAACATTTGACTGCCAAAATAAAATGAAAAAGATATAAAACATATCACTAAACATTCATTATAACTTACATACCACAACCACTTCAGCTCCAGCAGTATCCTCTTCCTCCCCATTCCGCTACGTAGCCTGAATGGCGACCACTGAGGTCGAGAAGTGTCGAGCATTCACTCTACTTTTTGACCGTTATAGGTGCACCATCATGGTACTCACAGTACACTGCATTTTGCTTGTGAATGCACAGTACGCAAAGTGAGACACAGCATGTTTAGCTAAAGCACCTAGCATACCTGTACGTGTACATAGCGAATGACTGTAAAGATGTTAAAAGAAGCTGACTGGTGTGTGTTTATGTGACAGCTCAGACTCACCACCTCTAGTTTCTGTATGTCCATGAATTAGGGTCATAAAGCCTCTGGGTAAGCACAGACTTTTTGCTTTATATGCAACACTAAAATATCTGGACAAACATTGCGAAATAAAAGAATCTACTGAACTCTTGCCAGTTTTATCATTAGACACTACATTCCAGTTGCAACTCTGTATTCTTTGTATAAATATTTACATCCAAGGCGTCTCCCTGATGGTCTTATCCAAGTGACTTCACAGTGAGAGCAACGATTGAGTGAGCCTCATTTCTCAGATGACCAAACTTGCAGCCAGCCAGAGAGCTGAAACTACATCGAATAAATATTCCTCTGTCCCTGGAATAGCCAGGGAATCTATGGTATATCACTATTTTCCATGACTGATAGACGGCAAAAATGGGAGTAAAGTTAAACTAAGAGACTGAAAGTGATGCAGAACAAAAGAAAAGAAAGAAAGTGAAACAGAAGAGGAAGAAAAGAAGAGAGTTAAGCCGGGCAAAGCCACAGTCAACACAACCATGTTGAAATGATCAGATAGACCTCTCAGCAGACATCTTATCAATCAGGGACAGGAGACCACAGCGCGTCTGTGTGTGTGTGTGTTAAAGAAAGAGAGAAAGCATGTGATGTGATCTGCCAAGAGATGTTTGTCTTAAGGCTGAGTACAAAGAAATGCTAACAAATGCTGTGGCAGAGGTCCGAGTTGAGCGCACACAGACTGAGGCTCAACACACACACGCATGCGAAGATACACGCTAAAACACACACGCACACATGCACGTGCAGTCACACTGAGAAATTGCTCTCTGTGGGTCTGCAAATTTGATAGAGATCTTGCAGATTCAGGGCACTTAGCCTTGGCAGCTGAACAGACAGAGTGATTGCATCTGTGCGTGTGCATGTGTGTGTCTTCTTGCTGGAGACACTTTTCAGAACAGGAAAGAAATGATGAGAAAAAAACCCCGCAAAAAAAAAGAAATAGATGCTCCCAATGATCTCACAGCTGGAAACACACATGAAGCCAAGGACAGGCCTCCTCCGAAGAACAACTCTGCTTTCTTTTTCACGTCTTGCAAAAAGTTTCTTCCACTGAATGTATCATCTGGCCTCGCATCTCTTAAAGAAGTAACGCACATTACTTGGAGGTGAGCACACAGAAAGAATTTGTCATCTTCCACATTCTGCCAAATGCGCTCTACCACTTTGGGAATCAATCACTCTGACACAGCAGAAAGAGAGATATTTAATCCTGGGATTTGGGTTTTAACACAGAATCCATGGCTTCAATTTATCGCAGTGTGGAGCCACGCTTGGCCGGCCTTTCAACACAGAGTTACATTCTTCACGGAGGGGAATATTTTAAGAGTCTGAAATGCAATACATGAATCTTTTCCACCTGAATATCATCATTCAAATAAAGATATAGACACTCGAACATTTAAAATCCTTTGGGAAAATGATTTAATTTTGTGCTGTCAGACTTTTTTTGCAGGTGTTATTCTTTGAATGGACAAGAGAGGGAGTGGGCACCCACCACATACAATAAGTATGATTAAAGCAGCAAGTAAACTTATATAAATATAGTTTTTTTGTATATTTGTACATATGCATAAGTGTATATACAGATATGTACCTACGTATGGATGCATACTGTGTATATACATGTACAGACTTTTCTTCACAGCTGACATCTTGGTTTGTCATAGTAGTAAAAGCATGTGTTACTAATAACATTAACGATGGCTCAGATCTCTTCTGCTGTCCCAGTGAGCCATGACAGTGTGACACTGAAACAGCATGCGCAATAACATATAAATGGAATCAGTCATAATTCTTTTTAATATTTTCACTTGTGTTTTTCGATTGCGAAATGTTAAAATGTCTTCTTTGTATTTTTTTAATTCAGATTTCCTTGTAGGCCTTTTGAGTTCATTGAAAACATCTTCAGCCTCTTACCAGCTCCCTCCCGATTGGCCGCTGCTGTTTGTGTGACAGCCAATTTAAGTCCCTTGAGTTTCACGGTCTGTAAGTTGCGCTGAAGATAGTCTTGTGACCGAAACGCTTGGCTTTGCCCCCCTCCCCGCACATTTCAGACATTTCTTGTTTTACTTTTGAAGAGCCCTTCCCAGTTCTCTGAAGTTGTTCAGGCTGTTTTTCTATATGAAGGGTCTTCTCACCTTAGCTACACACACCTGATACCACTTCTTGATAACCCCAGCACACACCTTTAAACATTGTAAATGAAGGCAAACGTTGAGCACTAATCTGTACTGAACTCCAGATTAAAGGAAAGTTTTAACATTTCACTCTCGTCTGTACAAATAATGAATATTTTTAATTTGCATATCAGATTTTCAGTATTGCCCAGTCATCAGAAACAAATCTAATTTCCTATTAACTTCAATCACCTTGAGATGACCTGTTCCAGCTTTGATATGTCAAGCTAATTAAATCATTTTGTTCCTCTCTCAGCATATTTTGTCTGCATGCCTGACCACGTCTTACCTGGTGCTGCTGTGCAGATTGATTTTTGCTACACAGCCTGTCATCGCGGCATCCATACTAAGTAGATCGACTTAATGTATTCACAGATGGTCTCTGATATGTGGCTTATTATGTAGACAAGAAGCTGTCAAAGAGGAATGAATAATATGAGAGCTTCTATCACAGTTATATTGCAATCCACTTTGAAGCAAGGCTTGAGTTGTTGTTTTTTTTTTTTTTAACTGGACCAGAAGGCTAAATAAAGAAGAAAAATCGGTTTGTGCCAAGTTACAAATGTGTGGAGAATCCTGGACGTCTCCAGCCAGGATGCCACAGTTTATTGAGGCCTGAGCTGTTGACACAATACAGGACTGTGGTTCGGCCATGTGCAGATCAGAGTGTCTTTATTTTCCAGCGCTCACGTGGATCCCGCGATTCTCCACACAGCTAAATGCACCCTCATGTTCCCCCAAAAATAGAACCCCCACCACATTGTCTGTCTCTCTCTCCCTCTCTATGTCGCTCGTTCCCCTATATTTCAGAAATTGCAGCCATATGTCTGAAGGGGGACCCCGGGTTCAAACACGCACCTTGAGAAATAACACTATTATCTACAATTGACTTCAAACTTCAAGTGCATAAAGAGAGGGTGCAATCGTTCAGGGAGAGGAAAGGTGGCAGAGGGTGGAAGGAGAGATAGGGAGATTAAAAAAAGAGAGACAGACGAGGTTAAGAGGGGTGATCTCTCAATGTGTGTTTGTATCCGTGTGCATGTGCGTGCGTGTATTTGCCCCCCTGCAGTCGTCTAAATCCCAGGGAAGATTGATTGCCTTCCAAGGATAATCTGTCCCAGACACTTTAAAGCATTCCCCTCCCTCCTCTTTCTCCTCTCCGCCTCCAACCCACCTCATACTCCTCTCCTCTCAGTCTCCCCTTTCTCACCCTTGTCTACCTTCTTGCCCTTTGCTCTCTCCCAGTTGCCGTAACCTCCCCATCCTGTCGGAGCACCCCTTCCCCACCGAAACCTTCTGCCCCACTTTTCCTACCTACCTACCTACCTACCTCATGATTTGTTTTCTTCATTTGGACACTCACCTTTACAGGAGAAGACGAGCAAGTGTGAAAAGCATTGTCCATATCCTACATTTCACCTAAATCTTTAGGTGAAGCAGAGATTTATGTGATGGTTCACATGTCCAAAGGAAATGTATCACACTCTCTGTCTTTCTTAGACTTTCTCTCAGTCTCCTCTGCTGTCTCAGAAGAAAAATATTACGCTCTTTCCATGGTTAGTGTCTTTAATAACCCTTGATTTCCTTCTTTCCACGCCCAATCCGAACCTATGTCTCAAGAATTTATGACAGACTGCGTAACAAACTTCTTCCATCTGGCTTTAAGATACAAAATGAATAAAACATCTGACAGACAGAGAGGCACCTTTACTCCTCCTTTTCTTGTCCTCTTTGTCCTTTCCACCCTACCACCAATAAAGAAATAAAGATGACCAGAAAGCACCTTTGATTTATACATGAAGTTGAGGTAGCAACTTGGGGTAAACAACGTGAAAAAGTCCAGAAAGCTAAACGCTAACGTCAGCATTGTAACATGCTCATGTTCACCATTTTAGTGTAGCATGTTAGCATACTAACATTGTCGATTAGCACTAAACACAAAGTATAGTTGAGGGTAATGGGAGTCATAAACCAAAGGACAAACTGACATTTCGACCTGAAAAGTCTGAGGATCACCAGAGTTGTTGCAATAACTTCTTTGGTGCGCATGAAAGTCTGTACCAAGTTTCGTGACAATCCATTAAGTGCTCATTGTCAAATTCAGTGTCTGGAAACCATAAACATCTGTACTAAATTCTCAAGTCCCAAATCCTCTGGTCGATATTGACATATTTCGCTGAGTAAGAGAAAAGTTTGACTGGCTGGTGGTACTAGAAGAAAAGTCAGAGGTCTTTCCAAATGCCTTAGGATTCATCCTCTGGGGACCATGGCTTTGCAAAAACAGTAACAAAGTAAGCTAACCATGTGACTGCTACACTTTCTGTCTGCAAACACCCTAATTTACTGTGACTCAAGTAAACAGACATGCAAGCACACCTACCACCTGAAGCATAGTTTAGTCCGGCACAAAGAAACCTGAAATTAGACAACAGGAACTGGTCAAACCAGCTCTGATTCAGTCATAATGGAGATAATAAACACTGAGCTCAAAAACCAAAAGCCTCAATCATGGCAGCGGGCCTCAATACTTACAGCAAGGCTAATTGTGCAAATGATGCCCTGCGTGCCTTGAACTCCTTCTGAACTTGCTGACAGCATTTAAATGATGCCCCTGCGTTTGTGTTTGACCCCTTGAGTGGAAATAATCTCCCTCGTTGGAAAATTGCAGGGCATCAGCGGAGCTAGCTGGCTATCAGCTGAGGCGTCTGCGGGGAGAGAAAACACATTGTTGCTATTAGCGTGTGACTCTGCCTTTAACAAATGGCTGATCTGTTGTGACATGCTCTTCATTTTCTTGGTGGATCTGTGGCAGAGCCGTTGCAGAGATGAGATGCTGCCGGCTTGGCTCAGCCAGCCACAAATTGTTGTCAATGAGATTTGTTAGAAGGGAATTTAAGCTTGGTTGATTATCTGTAAGCTTTAGGTTTTGTTCAACAAGATTTGAGCCACAAACTCTGTAATAATCTTTTTTTAAGTGAAGGAACTGAGTTTTGTTTTTGTTTGTAGCTTTGTATCATTTTTATATGCAAGCAGCTGCACTTTTGGATCCAAAATATCTATTATATTTTGATTGACATGGGGGTGGGCAAAGGGTGTACTTAAATATCAAAACTACATAAGATATGTCAGTACGTGTTAATGAAACATCATTAAAAATGCTGGATTTGTGTATTTAGGTTAAAAAAAATTGTTTCTTAGAGAGTGAAGTAATTCTAACTTTCACTTTGGTCCTGGTTCTTTAAATTACACCTACCAGGTGTGCAGGATGAGACACCTGGAATGCATCGCCTGTTGATTTTGCTCCAAAATGAAAAAAATCCATCATTTGTGACAGCTTCTTTGACAAAATGATTCACACTGAAGCACAAAATGAAAGCATGTTGAGGTTATTTAAGTTGACAAACCAGCAGGAGCTTTTATAAGCTGATGATGAACCGTTTGACAAAGATTTCCCTAACAGGAATGTTAATGTACACATGTGTTTTCAATCTTAGAGGATATGTTGGTCATTAACTCGAGGCTGATGGATGTTTTCATCCTTATCTCATGTGTCAAGCGTCTCCAACTACACAGTGAAACTAATTCCATTATAGCAAGTATTTAAATGCCACAAACTATTTTCAAGTGTAGGTGTCACTCTTGTCAGATGGAGGATATCTCATGTTGGCATGAACCTGCATTTTGTCTAAGGCAGACTCAGAAGCTTTGAGCCAGGAGTCGGATCGCAAGATAAAGTTTTGTTTTGGCCTCAGTCTGGAAAGCCTGCAGCCAGGATACACTATAAAAATGTCAGTTCTTATAAGTTATGCAATTGATGTCTATTAAGTCCTGTTGTCTTATTTTTATATGAAAACATTCTGGTTGGGGTAATATAATTTCACTCGCAGGCAATTAAAATCAACAATTTCTAGTACTAAGTTGAAACACTCGTATTCGTACTCGTGTACATACTTTTTAGACAGTGTAGTCCCTGAAACTTAAAGCTGCTCTCATGAATATTTATGTCAACAACAGACCAAATGACTACAGGTGTAAATAAGAGATGTCGCTCATGCTGAAGAACCTATAGTACTGAGAATTATGACCGAACCCTGCAGAGCCCCTCACACAGGCTTATCGTCCTTTAAACAACTCACTGTTTTGGTTTTTCTTCCCACCACTTTACTGTTTTGGTTCACGCTCACAGTTCTCGCAAGTGTCACTTCCAGCAGTAGCAGGCAGCTTTATTTCAGCAAAAAAAGCTCTGATAAACCCAGTGTACACGACCTTCTCAGCACCAAACAGTAGACAGACAAAGCTAACAACTCGCTGGACGAACACAGTGGAACAGGTGCTAAAGAGTCAGATATTTATCTCAGGAGTTGGTGGAGAACAAGGCAACTCCAAATCAATGCTAATATTGCTACATGTCTATTGGTATTGTGAAAATAAGTAAGGCCCGATTCAGACCAAATCTGGTGCTGAATGGGGGTATTGCACTGGGGGTGGCTTTGGCAGAGAAACGCAACCTGACGTCACACTGCGGTGGCCAACCCAACGACCACAGTCAAACCCCTTCAGTCAGCCTGAAAATGTCACTTAAGTGAGCGCTATCCAGGAGGAGTTCATGGACTAAACTGCAATTCTTTACTTGTTTCCTGGCTTGGATTATTTGGTGTACCCAGATTCTATGTTTTGACAGTCTATGCTACAAAATAGTGACAGGAGGAAGCTTCCTTTGGTGTGTGACCGACGATTTGAGACAGAGCAGTGGTTGAGCGACAGAGACAGTGAATGAGAGTGAGGGAGCACCAGTTATTTTCCGATTGTTTCATAGCAGTTAAGTTCAGTACAAATAAACACACCCCTAGCAGCCTCCCTGACCCTCACACACCGCCGCACAACAACCTGTAATACCTGATTTGATCCGAATAGTAATTGCTAACAAGTGTTTGCTAACAAGTTCACTATATACTGCAAAGGTGATAATATATCAGTGTTATGTTTACAGCTTGTTTAGGTTTCCCCCAAGTGGCCAAAAAGTTGGGTCTAGATGAAACTGCTTTGAAATTACTTGAATTCACACTATAAATACTACTAAATACTAAAACACGCCTCAGGATAAGAACCATTTTTTTTGCAGTGTAAGGCACGTATACAGCAATGAGCATTGCATTGAATACATGACAGAGCTTGGCAGTGAATTCTCCTATTACTCAACAATAACATCCATTAGTGACAGAACTATTAACCTGATCCAGTTTATATTGGATGGCTGCACCTTTCACATGGCCAAGGAAGAAAAAAAAAGTCAGAGGCATTAAAGCACTATCACACGCTAATTTAGACGCATTTCACTAAATCCTGTCGTATGGACTTTAGTCTGGGACATTGCTCTGGCTCTTCAAGAGATTAATCCAGACTGAAGGTGATGGCCTGTGACACTAATAACCAGCCACCCAGTGACACGGACCACAACTTGGTCCTTACACTTTTACTTATATTCTGACTGAATATTTGATAGTGGCGCCAGTAATATGTTTGGCAGTAAATGAGATCATTTCATATGTTTTCCAGTGCAATTTGATTTTTAAACAGTGGTTCTCCTCCATGGACGAGAGGCCATTGACCAACCAAAGAACATCTAATTTCTCTGAATCGGATCCATGGGTGGAGGTGTGCAATCAGGGTAGAGGTCCTCTTGGGTTAAAAACGGTCTGATAGCCAAAATGGAAGAAATTATTTTCCATCACATATATCCTTTTAGTCTGATTTAATATGGGTAATGTTTTCTTATAAGCTGGCCTAACAAGACAGATTCCATGCCTCAGGACTATACAATACAATCAGTGACATACAGTATTAGTAACATACAGCCTAACCAGCTCCTTTACTCTATTCCCAACAAAACCCAAGGCCTTTGTGCAAATTTTAACTCCAGTTCGACTCTTTTTTTCTCAGACCTTTTCTATTGTTACAAGCAGATCTGTCCTTAATCAGTACTGGGCTCTGATGGGTGGTACAACAGTACTTTTCATGATGAAACTGTATGCTCAATGGCAAAACCTCAAGCCAGAAACAATAAACATCACAAACACATGTTTGTTTACTTGCCAGCCAGCGCTGAACATGTGGATGTGGTGTCGTAAACCGGTGATACTGAGATGTAGAGAGCCTGATGCTTGTGGGAAATGGATTAGTTACAGATTTAGTGTAAGTCTTTTTTTTTTCTCTCACTTGAAGACTCTCACACACGGTGCCACTAAAATCTTCCCTCCAAGGCATGTGTGAAGCTATTCTTTCCGACTGTAAAATGGCCATTGTCCATCCATTCACGTGAGAGTGCTGAACTTTGACGCCTGTTTCTCACCCTTTATTCTGTCGACCTGTGGAATACGAGTCCCACGGGAGTGTTGTAAAAGCACAGAGAGGGGCTCACAACAAAAGGTCAAAGTGGGAGCATGAACATCACAGACACTTCACAAAACTGAAGGACCTCACAGCGGTGTGATCAGACATGTTGTACATCACAGAAACTTCAGCGTCTGGGTTAAAAGTCAAGGACTGCTCACACTGTCTAAATGTCCGAGAGTTGTTTGCTTTGAAGGAACAGTCTGACATTTTGGGAAATATGCTTGTTTGGTTTCTTGCCAAGAGGTAGATGAGTTCTGTTTCCACTCTTTATGCTAAGCTAAGCTAACTGGTATGTAGTGGTATCGATCTTTTTGCTCTCTCTAAACAAAAAGAGAATAAGGATGATTCTCAAAATGTGTCAAACTGTTCCTTTTTTCCACTTTTTTCTTTATTACTCTCTTCAATGTTCACTTTATATTTCTTCTTGTCATCCCATTTCTATCTTTTATCTCTCTATCTAGCCCCTTTGGCCTTTTTCTCACATGGATCTGATAATCATCTTAATATGGTTGACAGCTTGAGCTTGTCTCCTTTCTTATCTCAGTGTATGCATGTGTGGATGCTTTTTTTCATTTCTTGCGTGTTTTTCATGCTGTGTACTCTTACAGTTTGTACGTGCACAAGCATCTCGATGAGGATCTTCTGCGTAGGTGTCTGCATTACTATCTATGCGGGACAGTTCTGGCAGAGGTAGCAAGCCACGTGAGGCCAGATCGTGCCGTCTTGCCCACCCACCCCACTCTCCCATGCCTCACTGGGAGTGTGGGAATGTGTCATCCGATATCATACCTCCAGCAGGACCTGTGAGGACAGGGAAGGCAATCCAGTAGCAGCAGGAGAGGGACGTGTTCTGATCTGATCAACACAGCAATGCAGATGGGAAGCTAAAGCAGTGATCTTTTACAGAGCACTCTTGTTTTAGCAAGCCAAAACTAAAAATGCCCAGCAGACGCAGGCACTTGGACTATGTGTCAATTTAAATTCTTCAAAAAGGGCTAACAGCTGCTCAGGTGCTGCAACCTGCCCCTCCAGCTGCAGTGGAAACACCCTTATGATTGTCCCAGACCTCAACCCAAACGAACACCACCAGGAAAAATTTAAATCAGTGTCACACACTTTGCATTGAATCAAGGCCAAAGTATACTGAAGCTGTTTTGGCAGTTTTTAATGGTCCAGCACTCTATTAAGACGCGTATGTAGGTGTTTTCTTTAATTTAGGGATTTCCTTTAGTCCAAATCAACAGGTTACACCATTATAGATTTTTCCAGTATGTAAGTGTTGTATGCTTTACACACAGTCTTAATGTATATGGTATGTTTGTCATTAGAGACTGTCACCCATCCTGGTCAAAGTGTAAATGAGAATCACATGACTCTTCCACTGCCACCTTAAGAAATGGCAAACTATACAAAAAAATGCTAAAAGATTGGAGCAATCATGCCATAACATTTAAAAGCTGCTGTTCTGCACAGAAGATGGAAAAATCATCTGAATATACCGTATATAGTATTGTAAATTCGTAAAACAGAAAGCATTTTTACCACTTGAGGGCAACATTATAGGCTAAAGTTGCTATGACAAAGTAATAATAAATAATTGCCTCTTTATACATCTAGCAGTTACTGGACAACATTAGCATTTGGAATTGTGTGTCTGGCTAGTCCAATATTGACGGTCCTTTTTAGCTCTGTTTTGGTCTCCACTGATTCTTGAGGGAAATATCTGGCTTTTTCATTCCACTATGTTGTACTAGCAAGTTGAAAGAAACAACACTGATAGCGGTAACAGGGTGAAGCAAATTAGTTGTAAATAAGTTGCAGGCCTTTAAACCAAAACAATGAGCCAAAAGAGGCTAAAAGCTAAGAAGAACTGCAATAGTCGGGTGATAATCTTCTGCGTGTTCATCACTATGAGCAACCTCTATCAAATTAGATATTAACTGTCATCCATTGTTGATATAAGCAGCTTTTGAGCATTAGATAAATGTATATCTAAGCAATGCAGATGGGAAACACATGAGGTACAACCACCAAAAAGTTAAAATTTAAAATCCAGTTTTTGCTAAATTTATTGCCCAATTACTTAATACTCAGTATCTACATTAAAAGGAATCCCTCTGTTCAAGCTTGGTCATTTGACAACTTTTCCCCTTTGAGGACTCATAATGAAGTCAAACATTTTGTCTTGGATGTCTTAGAGGAGTAATAATATCCACTTTGTAGTTCCATAACGCAGATGTGCGACAACACCTCAAACCCAGCTTGCCTGACCATCAGATGCTCTCCAAACCACAGAGGTCTGGCTTTCTTAAAAAGCCATTCAAAGTCTATTAAGTCACTCACTTAGCCGAGGGGAGAGGAAAAGAGGGAGAGCAAGAAGAAGGACAGAGAAAGACAACAATAGAGAGAAGAAAAGTCTAAAATGAGACAAAAACCGAGACAAAGAAAATCTGCTGTGATTAAAACTGTCCCGTAGAGAAACTATAGTGACAAATGTGGAATACTATGAATAATTTCCTTTAAGGTTTTGGCAACATCCATGTTTCTGCATTTATGAAGGAACAGTCAGAGGGAGTTTGGTGGGAACACTCCACCTATTTCTTGATCCTTTAGTCCCTATGAGGCCATCAGCGCCTCTAATCCCAACTGAGCTGTTCACAGGAGAGCAGAATTATAGAGACGACGAGTTACGTAATTGCTCATAAGAACACTGTTTGCTTTTTCTAACCGTTATCGGCCGTATCGTTTAGATAACGTTTCTGTAACCATCAAGTCTGAATATACCCAAGTAGGGTAATTTCCCTTTCTCTTCTTTGCCTTTGCTCTCAGTGGAGCAACAAGAATACATGTGAAAAAGTTGATGCAATAACCCAGATGTGACAGAAGTGAGGAAACCCGGTATTATACAGTGTATATACCCCAGCTGATGTTCAGATGTATTCATGTCAGAATCTGCCTTGAATGTTCTTGCTCGATATTTCCACACAAGAATGGTTCCCTGATCTGTTCTGACAGACTGTGCATTAGAAAAGAAAAACATAGGTGTAGGAGACAACTCCTGTAGGAAATCAACAATATTAGGTCCACAGCGACTCAACCCTTATCTTGATAAATCGCACAGACTTCACAACAAAACTGAGCAAGTCAAGAGCTTCAGCCCTGAGTCACTCCTGAAATCCTGGCTACGGCTATCTCAATATGAGCACCTTTTTCCGCTGCCATACACTTGACACATGTATAACATAGCAGAATTTAACAGTACTTTTTAAATAGGTTAAACTTCACATCCTGCAATGTTGTCAGTGTCTGTCAGTGATTTGCAAGTTCTCTACATGGCTTCATACATCACCAACAGTGTTTCAGAAGGCAGACTTTGTTAACTTGCTTAGACTTTTCCTTGGTTTATGTGAGTAAGTAGGCCATGTAGTTAACAGTTTCCTTTTTGTCTGTTTTTACAATCATGAGTCTGCATTCGGTGTTTTGTATTTTGAAAATGACTGGATCATTTCTGTGTCTGACTTCCGGCCAGCTCAATCTGCTCTGTGACACGTTTCTGGTGGAATCACAAATATTGTCTAGAATGCCTTGTTTATAGTTGGAGAGCACTTTACTTATTTGTAACTCTGAACAGCTGCTCGACTTCCTTCCAAATCTCATCCTTTTTGAGGATGTTCTCATAAACAGGTGCTGTGGACCTTATAAAAGATGTGCCACTTATGGTTTCTGGCAGAAAGTTCCATTCTCTGAAGGCGAACTTTCCCCATGTGCCCATGTTAAATGCTGAATAGTCTTGCATAGCCAGACCGATATCCACACTTCCTTTTAGGAGGTTGGAGGTGGAGGAAGTGCATGAAACAAAAACTGAATCAGGGTGAGCCTTTTTTAAAACGAGCAACACATTGCACAGCCTGTTTGCTCACATGTGGAGCAGATTAGGCCATCTTCATTGGGAAAAACTGAAAGATTCACCCATTTTTCATCAATATCTTAGTTTAGTGTGTTAGCATGCTAACATTTGTTAATTAGCAACACAAGACATAGCTAAGGCAGGGTCAAAGGTTACAGGGAATTCATCCTACAGGGAACACGAATGCATGCACCAAAGTTCATGGTAATCCAGTTGAGATATTTCACTCAAACCCATAAATGTCAATCTCTTGGTGGCTCGAGAAGAAAAGTAACCAATATGTAAGTCAATATGTCAATATAGTAAGTCCATATGGATCATCTTATGGAAACCATGAATGTCTGATTCAAACTTTGTGCCGATCTGTTGATTAGATCTAGATATATTTTACATGAGAATTTTGACCTGCTTTTGGCATTAGAGTAAAAAAAACAAAAATCAGTAGGATTCATCTTCTGGACACCATGACTATCTCTACCAGATCTCATGGTCGTCATGGTGGATGGACTGAAACACTGCTATAAATATTAAACAAATTGACATAGTCTTTACATTACCTGCTTATAAGCCAAATTAGACATCACTTTGCAGATTAGTCATCTTGAAAATATCCCCTCAAGTTTCTTCTCATCCTTAATGTAGTTCTATTCAGATAACTCCATCTAAAAATGCATTCATTTATTCATCTTATGCACCTTTTCGTGTCATTCAAACTCTTTTCATTTCACTCTATGGATTTTCTGAGGCATTGAAGGTAGATAAATGTACTTGTATTAACACTTTTAGTGCTCAGCTTGAATGGCTCTTTCAGACCATGAGTCATCTTTTCATTTTAGAAGTGAAAAGTTAACCTTGATTAAAAACTGCATTTCTCAAACACACTTTAACATCTGAATACTCAAAGTCGAAGTCAAAAGAGAACCCAGTACCATGTACTTGCCCTCCAATGAGACTTCTTTTGACAGGTTGTCTATGTTGACGTAAGAGATGAATTCATTTGGGATAAATTGTTCTCATGTCTTTATTCGAATGTGTTTAACTCCCATACAAGATCAGTGAGACATGCAGGCTTTGTGCTTCTCCAAGGAACCATGTCGGAGAATAAAAAGGAGGGCATGGGGGTCCATTGAGTCTGTGTATTTACACAAATCACAGCAAGGAGCTGATAAGAGATTTCAGCAATCGAGAGAAAATGGCTGAGGTGTTTTGGATCAGTCATGGTATGACTGTGTATTATGTAGCAACAGAGTGGTTATGTTTTATCGTTTTAAACATCGACAAAAAGAAATAATATCTGTTTCTCCCTGTGTGGTCTAAACTGTTTTATCTCAAAACCGAGCGCATATCATCTCATCTGTTGTACTCAGTTGTTTCTACTCAACAAAATGCCACCAATTCAGTGTTTTCATGTTCATTTATGATGAATGATTTTTCTTTCTTTTTTCTCTCCTCCCAACTGAACCAAATCCATTTCCTCTGCAGAACAACGCTTTTTAAAAGAACCACACGCACAGATGCATGTCAGGTTTTTCCAGATGCCCCCAAACAATGGCTCCATTCTTGGCAAATTCCCCTCATACTAAATTTAATTAGACATTGAACTGTTGCATACTCTGTACTTTGTGTTCTTGCTTCTCAACCCCTTTGTTTCTTGTCTTCTCTCCCTCCATCTCTGCCCTCTTCACCGGCAGTTAGAGTAATTTGGGTTTACAGACCATCCGAGTGATGCTCAGTTTGTCTGGGATGAGGACACGTTTGGTTGTGAGACAGAGGCCATTTGTGAATTTCTCATATGGACGCTGCTAAAGAAAAGTATGGAGGCTTGAATGTGGTTTCATACTTGGTGGTTTGAATCTGTTGGAGCATCTCATTGCATCTCGTTACAATATACTGTATGTCACATCACATTTAATAAGTCTAGATAGGAGTGTGGTGTCCATTTTACTAACTCTTGAAGGAAAACGTTGGTGGGATTGCATGTTTATAAGCCCAAATTTTTTAAATTCATGCAAACCTTTTTTAAGAATATTTTCAAAATTATTTGCCACTTTCGCAACTCTGAGGTAAGACAGTCCCGTAAGATAATCCCTTGACATGTTGTTAGTAGTCATACATCAATGCAGTTGAAAGAACTGCTATGCTTGCATATCTAAACCCTTGTAGGAAATTCAGATATCTGAGATTTAACACACCAAACGGCAACATTAATGTTTTCTTCAAATGTTGTTGGGTTCTTTTTTTTGTCATTTATATGTGACTGTTGTTTCCAACTGCACAAAAAATAAAGTGGGATAACATGACTTCCAAAAGCATACAGAGAGTCAACAACAAGGATCATCTTATGGAAACCATGAATGTCTGATTCAAACTTTGTGCCAATCTGTTGATTAGATATATAGAATATATTTTTTAAGTGGCAGAAATATAAAGATAGGTGTAGATAATGTATTTTAACACAGTACTTCAACATTATTATAGGAGTCAAATCCTAAACTAAATCAGTGTATTCATGACATGCAGTAAGTATAAATTAATGCAGCAGAACCAAAGTTATCATCTTTTTATTCCAAACATTATATTATCCACAATGCAACACAACAGTTTGGTCAGGGATTCAAATGTGTTATGCTAATAGTGGTTAATAGCTTCAAGCCGCTAGCCTCAAGCAGAGATAAGAAGCGGATCATAGAGGTCTGGTAAGATCACCTTTATGTTATGTTATGTTATGTTATGTTATGTTATGTTATGTTATGTTTTTTAAACCTTTATCATCACAGCTTACTTGAACGCGTTAATGTGGAAGAGCTGCCCACAGCCCCTGCTTGCATCTGGAGTACCATGGCTAAAACAAAACAAAAAAAATACTTGTGTGATGGATTTCTGATCTCAAATTTCTGCAAGTTGAATTCATAATTTTCTGAACATTAACTTATTAACTTAACTATTGTATGCTTTTGATGGTCATATAAAGCTGGTTAATAATTGGTTAAAAGAATCTCATTGTACATTAAAATGTTGCTTTTCTTTCTGATGCCTTGACAAAGGCGACTCACTCAGCTACTTTTGCAGGCACAATTTTGAATGAAGTGGGAAAAAGTCTTTCTATATACTCACATTTTCACCTATTTCAAGGGACTAAGTACTAAGGGACTGAGATTCATTTCTGTGTTAAAGGAGTAGTTTGACATTTTGAGAAATGTGCTTGATTTACAGTGAGAAGATTTAAATCACATCATGTTACATGCATATGGATGAAGCGACCATTAGCAGAGCTTTAAGAAACAGCTAACCAAAAACACTGCCTATCAACACCTCTAAAGCTCACTAATAAACACGCTGTATCTTGTTTGTTTAATCCATACTCCAGGAAAGTCACTGCGGCAGGCCAAGAAATAGTCCAGAAAAGAAAACTCCTGTGAAACGCTCCTTCCAGTCTTTTATGCTAAATTGAGCTAACCGTCTCTTGGCTCTACCTTCATATGTAGGATACAGACACATGGTATCAATCTCTTAACTCTCAGCAGAAACCGAATAAGTGTATTTCCCATAATGTCAAACTATTTCTTGAAATCTTTATTACAGTGTAGATATGAGGCAGAAAATGAAAAAAAGTAGGGTGAGAAACAGAGAGAGAGAGGGAGAGAGAGAGAGAGAGAGAGAGAACAGAGATCAAAACTGGCGTACAGAGAGAGGGAGTGGACAAACATAGGAAAGATATATGTGCCATAAGGCCTGATGCCTGACTGTTTGTATAGACACAGAGAGAGAATAGCAGCTTTAAGTATGTGCAATGTCCAATTTTAGCAGCCTATAATGTGTCTGTTAGCCTACATCTCTGATAAATGGTGCTTTTACTTCCCTCAACTTATTATCTAATGGTCTAAGCATGGCTGCATGTGAGATACTGTGTAGATAATTTGGTGTATGGAGATATCAGCCATATGTAAACAATATCTGCCTTTCCTTTGTAAAACAAGAGGGAGGGTGAGGGGAACGGGACAGGGGGCCTTGAAGGACTGAGAAAGTGAAAAAGATGAAGTGGGGGTAGGGCGGATTGGAGCAGGATATTTAAGAGCATCAGGAAATAACGATGGTCCCTCAGAGCTCTTCAATAACCTCTACCAGGACAGGAAGCTGCTCCATCAATCACCGGCGCTCTTTCTCTCTTTCTCCTCCTCGGGCACTGAACCCAACAGACGTACCGGTGCAGCTGCTCCAAAGTGGCCTGCCTCCCATTTTCATTCCTGTCTGTCCATGAACACACACACGGACATATTTTGCAAACACACACACACAGACAGTTGGGATTTAGCCAACAAGGTAATTACAGGAGTACAGTCAAGCTCCAAACTAGCTATACCACAGAGACACTCATGTAAAAAAGTTGACGGCAATGAGGGACGCTAAAATTCATCGATGTGCCTCTCAAGGCCTTAGTTTATTTGATTTTGCCTCACTCATGACTGCATGCTAAACACCATGAAACTAGAACTAGTACACAGTTAGCTAAGCTTAGCATAATCACTAGAGACATGAGGAAATTGCTAGGCTGCTTCTGTTCAGAGTAGTCATAGAGAGTAAAGGTGTGTCTCAAGGCGTATTTTACAAGCGTCAGAACATACAGAGTCAATTGAAAGACGTGACTGGGCACGATTAGACGCATATTTACCCAGGGCAGTGTAAAATGAGGTAAAGAAGCGTAATTGAAAATATTGTAACTTGAGCAAATGTCGACAAATGTCTTGTCTTATCCCAGGGCTGTATGAATCTAACAGCTAACGTCTGTATAGTCACATACTGCACATATGTCCGACAGTCAAGTTGGAGCAAATAACAAGAGATGAAAATGTGCTTCGCTTTCTGTCTGAACACACTTCAAGTTTCTTGGAACCAAATATATAATATATTTTGTCAGCTTGCAGGGCAACTAGCAGAGACACGCCAAGAATATGTCAAAAAATATATTATATATTCTATATATTAATATTTATATGTTTTACATTCCTGTTTGTACAAACAAAAAAGATACCACAGTTAATTAGAAATATTAGAGATGCTAGTTGACAGACGTTTTAAAATTTGGGACAGAGCCGGGCTAGTTGTTTTTATTTGCAGTCACTAAGCTAAGCTAGGCTAATAATTTTGTGACTACCTGCATAGATAACGTTACAGACATGAGTGAATATTTAAACGATTCATAGCAGGGGATCTAAACAATGTAGTTGTGTTTAGTTCATTAAAAACATATTTTCCGACAAAATTTATTGTGCAAGTCGAGAAATTGTGGTAATGGAAAAACATTGCAAGTCTGTATCTTTGGTTTTTATATGACAGCATGGGTGTGCATGCTTGCATACATTTTGACAAGGTCTCAGTGTTGCAGTGTGGAGCTCGCTAAGATAGTATTATGGTTCATCTCTCTCTCTCTCTCTCTCTCTCTCTCTCTCTCTCTCTCTCTCTCTCTCTCTTCCCCTCTCAACCGGTGGAGAGACGCCATTAAAAATAATGAGCTTTCCTTCACCTCCATGTGCTTTGCAGCCAGTCAACAGATTCTTCCACTCTGGCACAGAGTGCTCACTGTACCCAGGCAGAGGTTTAACAGTTTTTTTGTTTTTTTTTTCTTAACTTTTACAGTGTGAGAAAAAGTCCCAGTTGTAGCGAGTAACCCATTAGTGGCTCATGTGCAGGCAGTTTACCACGATTCCACACGTTTGGTGTTGTGCCTGAGTGTGTTAAAAGTTGGGTTGTTCGTTGGGTCACAAACAGGGCAGGAAATTAAGTTTTTCCACCGACTGAACACAGTTGGATCCAAAAGTCGACAGCCACTTTTTATATTTTAGCAGCCAGATGTTTTATGTCTTTTTATTCATTTTATTATATAAAGAGCTGTGTTGGATCGGTGCTTCATTCGGAGCCAGTGATAGAATTTACTAGCATTTAGCTTTAAAGTTCTAATATTCATTTTCCATCCTGGTTGCAACCACATTGTACTACAGTTTCAGTTGGGAACGAACTTGTAAATTCATATTTAAAGACACACATTTGGGGTATCCTGAAACTTTAAATGGGCTGAAGCGAGATGAACTCGTATTGTTATGGTTTCAAATCCTTGATCGTGACCTTATCAAGGAGGGCCGACTGAGCATGAATGTTGTTTTTCACCAGCGTGTGATGCACGGTCACACCTGGGGGGGGCTTTCGAGTGCAACTGCGGTTTTCTAACGCTGGCATCACTGCTTCTCTATGCATCCGCTGATAATAGACTTTGTATCACTTTTGATACACGCTGTGGATTGACATCATGGGAATGTCTGATTCAGCTTTCACACGCTCTCTTTTTGTGCAGCCAACTGTCCTCTACATGTGCACGATCCAGTGATGCTCCCAAAACACCGTCCATAAATCAATCTCATTTGACAGAGAATTGCTTTTGTTTTTGTTTTTTTTCTTTCCACTTGTCAATAGCTCAGCTTCAGTTATCAGGTCAGTGTATTTTCCACATGCGGGACACTCACTGTAGTACACTAAATGGGTGAGAGAGCCGCCTCTAGGCAGCAGAGAGGTCAGGTGGTTTTTATTGTTGAACGACACTGTCCCATAATGAAAAGGTCACAGGTCGGGTTTTGCAGCTGGCTCATGTGTCCAGCCATGTGTGCTTCTTATTTCATGCATTTTTCCATGACTTCCAAATATAGCTAGCTTCACAAAAAAAAGGTATGTTTTCTAGGGGAAATCATCAAATGTGTGTTAAATGTGAATTTCATGTGGTAAAAGCATTTCCAAATGATTTCAAGGGCTGGTTTGAACTTTTGCACCCTTGTTAGATTCAGTCCTCGCAATAAAAGAACCAGAATCCAATCCAAGAGCCTTTGTGTGCTGTGAATGTCACTTAGGTGCATCTGTTAAATAAATCACTTAAACAAATGCCTGCAGTGTAAGTGTAGGAGCGCTTAAGAAAACACTGGAAATCCTGAAGACTAAACAGAGGATATTCACATCATGTGACAGCTTAAAAATAAAAAAGGCGCATACTGTAAAAGTGAGTTCAAAACCACGGGCGAATTGTTTTCCTCTACTGCGACTAGTCAAAATGCATTTTGACATTGTAACAGCAGCTTATGCCTCCATCCAGCCTCTCTTGACCGTGCTCAGCCACCTTGTGTTCATAGGCTGTCACGTCTGGACAACAGTCAGCGGCAGCTCCTGCAGCAAAAATGGTTGACAGGGGCCCAGAAAAAACACTCAATCTTTTGCTTTCTCTTTCACAGGCACAGACAAACTCACACACACACACACACACACATGCACATACGTTTCAAAATATCATGCACGGTCCCATATCAGCATCTGCGCTAGTAAAAACACGGTGAACCACTTGCCAATCAACTGACTGGAAGACAGACAGCTCAGGCAGGTCAAAGGCTGCAGGAATGTTTATGTCTAATCACGAACAAGAGACTGTGTGTATGAACCTCTGACCTTACCATAAGCTTTAGGCAGATCAAACCAGTCTAAAAGATTCATTTCTCGTCTTTCATTCTTTTATTTGTCAGATTTTCTCCCTGCATTCGTCTTCTTCCTCCTCAGTATATCAGGTGTTTTCTAACACCACTAGCTATCCTTATCCACACTTGAAGCCCTGAGGACATGGTTTCAAATCAAAAAAGTTTTTCTTCACGATATTAAATATTCATGACTAGATCAGCAGCTATCAAAGTTATAGTTTTGAAAATAACTTTAGATGGAAAAAGTGTGAAAAAATGTGTTTCCAGGGCCTTTTTAAAGACAAGGGCACTTGGCCAGAGAAAGCCACACAGCTCCCCCCATTACATGGTAAGTGTCTTTCATAACCCCCGGCTTCCACTTCTTGCTCCGTCTCTCTTTGCGAGGAGAAATATATCACTGTACGTCCATGGTAAATGTCTTTCATAACCCTTGACTTCCTTCTCGTTCTCAAGCCCTTTCTCTGCTTTTCAACGAAGCGAGACGCGTAGTCAAGTTGTCATCCTTGCTGCTGAAGTGGGTCAACATTTATCCACAGCCGGCTGCAATGGGACACAGCCCGAGGATGCGGAGAAGTCACTCATAGTTCCGCTCTCGCTATCTGTAATAGAATCAGATCAGTTCTACTCACCAAGGGTCTTTTCAACTGCAAGTGTGCTGAGCTTTAGCCGCTCGAGCTCAGTGCAAGAAACTGTATGTTTTGTTGGATCAGATTCACATTTGTAGACAGGGATGCTATTCTATATACTAAAGTTTCATTTTTCATAAATCAAGTGACACAGTCATTCATACTTGATAATTACAGCTTCCAAGTTAGTTTCACTTGTGTTGAATGATCAAATATTCTGCCTTGCTTTAAGATAATGTTTATATCATCAAAGAAAACTCCTCACATGAAAATGATGCAACCAGTTGGCAGACTATTTCACTCGTTTTATGATATAAACAATTCTTGACTTAGTTGTGCAACACTGAGAAATATCCCAGAATGCGTGATTCAATATTTCCGATAGATCATGGGATTTACAGCCTTCGGACACCTTGACTATTACAGAACGTCACAACGATCACACCTCTTCCATCTGAATTAAACTAGATGTGACATCTATCAGTGTGAATTTGATGGGAAAGGAAGTAAATGCAGAACAGACAGGATGATTCAGACACATGGGTGGTAAATCTGTCACAACAATCACAGAAACGATTAAGAAGGACGTTTTAAAGGGAAAAGTTTTGAGACATCTGCAGTCTTTAGGGGGACAAGGGGATTAGCCCAGCACATGACACCTATTAAATCTTATTTCACGTCGATATGTGAGAATTATTTATAACAAAATATTATGAATAGTGTCACAAATGGGAAGAAGAATTTGCACGTAATCTGTCAAAATTAAGTTTGACTCCCAAGGCAAGAAACCTTATAACTCTGATTATACAGTATAGGAGTCAGTCTGCGAGTGTAACTGCAAGGATTTCAATTATCCAATCTTGTTTCTGCAGGATAGAATATCTCTTTGTAACAAAACTCTTCAAGCAGTGAAGAAACTTATTACTGCTAATGCGTCTTTTTGGCAGACAGTTTAGCTCACAGGCAGGCACTTTATCAGACTGCGCTATAGGTTGATGACAGGCTGCATGTCAGAACCTACCTCCAACTAAAACATCCATACAGTCAGTCACTTTTCACATTGCTTACAGTGACGAGCATTAAAAATAGCCAGAGGTATATATCCGGTGTGAGTTATTTATGAGTAAGGTTTATATATCTGCTGCTGTCTCTAAATATTCTCATTAAAATTTCATAAATTAGTCACAGGAGGCAAAACTGGCTCCATTTTAATACAGATCGAATGTTGCCCGTCAGCTGCATAATTACACCAGAGCTTTATGCTTCATTATATTTTATATTGGTTCTAAAATGCTTTTCCCGTCGTGTACAGCTCTTTTTTTAACGTGAGAGTGAATTTGAGTGATTTAGCCTCGGATTAGGAGTGTGTTGTACTCACTGACATTATTAACCTTTCAGCCATGAGGTGGAGGTGCTGTTTACTCTCAGATAAGGAACTCTACATGACGCCAACATGGCTGAGAGTAATATGGTCGACATTTTAAAAATTAAACAAATTGAGTGTCTGTGAGAGAGTTATGTGATTATCATCAACTATCATTGATGTGACTATCATTGTATGTTGTCTCTCTCTAGTGGTGGTTAGTGGTCAATACAATAACCACAAATGAAGTCACTAAATTAAGTGAGTGAGTTTATTTGGTAGAACTTGCTGCAGATATATGTACAATAACTGATGAAAGTGTATTTAAAGAGGTGTTGATCCAACTATATGATCATTTTGGATTCTGCAGTTTGTGGTGCTGTCGAACTTTATTGAATTGCAAAGTATTAGTTGGTTGCCATTTCATTTGTTTTAGATGGTTTACCTGAGTGTAAATCCACTGAATTTCAAGTATTAATTATTGATTAATTATTGACCCACAATGCAAACGTTAATAGCTGGAGAAAATTAAAATTATAAAATTGTGGACGACATCAAAACACTTTCAGAAAGTTACCAGAAAATACAGCATTTTTTTTTTTTTTAGAAATTATCTGTCTGTATCTTTTTCTGCACCTGACATTTCTCTAGATAACATAAAGATGTAGGACAGCAATTACGTTAACGTATATTTTGGAAGGAAAACACTCCTCCAACATGAGTTATTTCTTGAGCAATTGTCACAAAACTTGAGGCAATTTAACTCTAAAGTACAAAAACAGAAGATTTTTGGACCTATTTTGTTCAGAAATTTTTCAGTTGTGAAGACTTTATTTAAAAAGATATATTATTTAGCATATATATTATTTAAAAAGAACAATGTTGCAGGGCTCTATAGATATGTATTGATGTATATATGTAAACATATGTATGTATTTAGATTTGTCATCTGATTTGGATGAAAATGTCTGAAAAACAACCCAGTTTTTAAAGACGCACATTTAAAATCAGGTTACACATTCACTTTTTAAAAAGCAGAAAATTGTTGGATGGAATCGTCATTGTTTTTATTCATGGCACAAAACACAAATACTGTTTACACTGTTTTACATTTAGATTTGTTCACATTTGTTTTGTCAGTTGCACATTCTGCTTCTTTTTTTTACAGTCTTATGATCATTACTTCAACAACAAACCAAAAAGCTACTGATAATGTATCACAATGATGGGTTACAAAAAGCTTTTTTCCACTAAAAACAAGAAGAAAAAGTATGTAGAAATACAACAGGAACGATGTCCCTTGGTCTCTAGGGGTCACACTTCATGATCTCTCTGAGGCAGATGGTCGCATAGCAGGAGGAGTCCAGGTCGAAGTTTAAGGTGAGAGTGAGCGAGTCGACTGTTGTGCCGTTCAGCTGCCCGTCACTTCTTCTACTGCTGCCTCCTGTCACCTCTCCTCCTCCTCCCTCCCCACAGGCTGCTCTCTGCAGCTGATAGCAAAGGTTGCGTGGAAAAGCCAGCAGGGGGCGGTAGCAGCCGGGCAGATTTAGTTTGAGGCCGCTGACTCTGAAGCGACACTCGTCCAGTCCGTCTCTGGCCAGTCTCTCCTGGAACCAAGTCCCCATGGAGTTTTCTGGATACTTCACGGTGTTTCCCGGCATTGGTATTAACACCTGACGGGATGATTAAAAACCACAGTAGCAACAGCAGTGAGAAAAGTAGAAAAAGCTGCATTTACAGAAGAAGTACTTAAACATTAAACTACATACTTGTCCCAGTGTGTACACTCCCTCTTGCTCCTCTAGGTCTGTCACCACATGGATCTGAAAAAGCAAAGAAGACCTCACATTTAGTGTCCTACAATCAAGAGATCACGAGTAAAATTCCTGAAAAAAACTGTACAGCAATGTTTTATATACAATCTGTACAATCTGTACAGCATATGTCATCCTCTCTCCTTTGACTCTCGATTTGGACTGGGAAAAACCCCCACAAAAAAACTCTTCAGTGGTGAAAAAAAGGGAAAATGTGTCCGTGAATAACCCTGTTTACCGCTGAAATGTCCTTGAATTGAATTACTGAATCCTGGTTACACATTCTTTAAAACCCTCTGGATTACAACATCAGCTAAAATTCCAAAACATGAAACTCTAACATATATTATAATATGAAATGTTACGCTGCAGAGTGACAGTTTGTATCAATAGCACAAACGGACTGTTAAGTTTTAACCACAAGTCTTGGGGGGGGAAATACAGAGGCAGGATTCCACCACTTATCTCATCTGTACTCTTTCATTTCCTCTGTACTGCACGAGTTGCCAGCTTCACTGTTAAAAATTGAATATGTGGTAAAGTATGAGGCGAACACTCCATAACCGCAATGACAAGATTTCTTGATTAAGATGTTTTCCATCCTACTTTCTGTTGTTGCTGCCCCAATTTCATGCAAATAAAAGAAAACTAGTGTGAGAAAAGGCCACGGTAGGAGAGGAGGAGGTGAAAGGCTGAAGGAGAGGAAGAGCCTGTTGTGTTCGAGTTTAAAATGTGACCCTGGGATCAGCTTTTGACAAGAATAAGCCATAGAAGAAGAAGGTGACAGATCATATAATATAATATTTCCCCTCCTACAGGGCTTGGTCCTGATCAGACTGGATATATTATATTTTAGACATTACAAATTTGAACTTTTTGGACCTACGTTTCTACGATTTTCTCCCTTTTCACCAAATTGTGGTTTTGTTTCCGTTTATTCTGAGAAAGTAGTTCAAGTTTTCACTCACTCTGGGTTTAAATCAGTATGTGTGCTATTGAACAGACACTTGAATTGTTTCCATTTGTGATCAGCCTGTTATCGTTACATTTATCTGAGATGACATTTAAGACCACTGTTCGTGTAGCACGTTCACCTCTAGAGGGCGCAGATCAGGTTGATGGGACTGACCTACATTGGTGCCTAGTTTGGTTCTGAAAGCTGGAGGCCATGAGTGTCACACAAGCAGTATTTTTACAAACGTTTGACTGCTGTATGTATTAATTTTTTGCACCTCTGTTAACTGTTTTATGGATTAAACAGAATCATGGATTATTGTAAAATGTGTGTTTCTTAGATATCTGTTACTATGGATTATATTCTGTAGCAGATTATAGTCTGAAAATACAAAAGGATGACGTTTGCTGTGACCTATATTTCACGTACCAATTTTCTATCCTCTCTTACCTGAGGCGAGCTGGTTTCTCCAGAGTCCTCCAGTTTTTTTGGCTCTTGCTGCATCCACACCAGATCTCCTCGCCTGGCACTGTGGCCCAGAGTAGTGAGCCTGTGTGCCACTGCCTCGTTCCACACTCTGTGAACCACAAGCAGACAGATCAGCACATTTATCACTATTAAACAATCAAAGCATTGAGAACTCATTTGACTTATTTGATACAGGAGTCATTTATTGTGGTGCTTTTGTATTAAAGGAGAAAGTAAATTGTCCGTTTAAGACAAAATTTATTAAATTGAACAGATGAACACTGGTGGTGCTGGGTCAAATCATCCCCAGTTTGTTTAAGTAAAAACTAAGCATTTTATTATTAGTTCTATTTGTTCATATACTTTCAAATACATATACTATATTGTTTGCTTGCTTGTGTTTTACAAAGAGAACCAGGACACATGCCACTTTCCAGCTACCTGGACACACTTTTTAAAAGTTTTCAAGATCAGTGTGTAATTTTTCTTTTACGAAAATGTGTTTGAACTTGGCAGGAATCCGTTTAAGTGTGATTTTTCCTTGCAGCTGACCTGCTACAGTAGGCGTGGGGGTAAAAGACTCTCATGCTGTGCGGCAGGCTGAGCCAGGCTTGGGCACAACCATCCGGACCTGTGCCGTAGCGGTTCAGGGCCCGGAGCATCAGTCGCTCCCTGGCCTTCGACAACGGCATCAGCGCCAAAGATTCCTTTGCGTTATCTGGTTTGGAGAAGCAGGAAAGACAAAAGAATGAAAAAAAAAAATTAATTAAGGTAACTTACAGAGTCTGCAAAATATGGTGAAATAAAGGAACTGGGTAAAATAAATAAAGTGTTCCAGTGAACTGAAATGTTTTTAGTAAGCAACTTTCACATCATCTTTGACCATTTTCAGGAAAAATAAACTAAAAAGGTCAGTGTGTGTCTTGCTCTCACCTGTTTGGAGGAAGTGTCTCTTCGCGTGGCTCTGAGGATCATCGCCTTCCTCTGGAGTGAAGAAGAGACGCACAGCACCCACCTGACCCACGCACAACAATATACATCACAACACACACCAAAAACACAGCGCTGTGCTGTCTCCGTTTTTAAGGAACCAGCCTCATTTTACAGCATGAAGGGTGGCAACATAAGCTTCATGAATATAATAACCGTCTACAACACTTACCATGTCTTCTTTGAGTAAAGCCAGTCCTACGCGGTCAGACTGAACGCTCTGCCCGCTCCCAAACCTCTGTGGTCCGTAGTAGTTGACAAAACCTCTGGCCTTCAAAGAACGACAAACCAGGTGAATGTGGCAGGGGCTATCTATTTGTATAGTAGCTAGTTTGAAACATCACTAACACACCTCATGTCACAGTCCTAAGACAGCTGAGCACTTTGAGCAAACATAACTCAGGAGAAACAGGACAAAATAATGCATTTGTTGGGGACTTTTTTCAGCTGTGGATAATACACACATGTTGCTCTAGTGAGTATTAATGGCACCAGGACAAATGGTGTAAGCAGGATTGACTCAAGCTACAGCGACCATGTTTGTTGTGATTAAGGAACATGTGACTCAGTGCTGTGTGTTTTTGAGATTTATGGAGGAGAGAAAAAAGTCATACCAAAATTATATAGAATATTATTAGATTAGATTAATGTCAATTATTAATAGATAATAAAGCATAAATGATGCCTAAAATTGTAATAGCTGTACCAATGGCTTCATCATGTCTCCAAGAGAAGAAATGTAAAGGAAATAAGTGAATGACTTAAATGAAAATAAGGTCAAATGTTGTAATATTCCCCTGAGTGTGAATCTCTATCATACAATATATCAGATTTTTTTAGCATGTTTGTAGTAATACTGAACGGCAGGAGTGAGACCTGTGACCTGCTGAACTACCCTTAAAATATGAGAAAAGGTGTGGATGACACAGATGTCATGTGGGATTTTAGTTAATCAATTAGTTAATGAAATATGATATCTCTTAAATTGTGTCTTCGTTTGATATCACACTGTGGGGCAAAACGGCTTCCTAACAACATAAATAAATCTTTGAATGAGATTTGTTTAAATTTTGAGATAGTATGATGATAAAACTGAAGATATACTTTATATATAGACTTAAAAGTGGATCATTTGTGATTGTCTACATAGAAAAATGATACTTTGTGTAATACCTCAACATTCCCCACTGCTTCCTGTACCAGCCTTGCTAGGCGACTGTGTGTGTTTGCACCAGAGGAGTGCGTGTCACTGGCTCCGTGTGGTCTCAGGTCACGCACCACCAGGTCAAAGTGGTTCCCCTGCAGTCGCCCAAGCCTGAGAGGCTCGCTGACAGAGCAGATCTGAGACAGACGCATCCCTCTCTTCTCAAACTCTGCTGTCTTCTCTTTCAACCTTGTGATAAATAACAGGAAATAAGAAAGAGAAGTGGTTGGAATAGAAAAAAAGTTTCATACTAATCTCTGGCATTCATTTCCAGGCTTTGGGCATTGTTGTAACTTTTTTTATCTTCATTTTTGTCTTGCCAACATCATCCCCAACCCAACCAAAATCCACAAAAGAGATGAAGAACTACCGTTGAGGTGAGACCTTCTTGACAACCATGGACTGATAGGTGATGGCTCTCTTGTCCTTGATCCCAGCGTAGGTGAAATCTGACGGCAGGACGCCAAGAGCTGCTGCCATGTAGCTGATCGCCTCCAGAGTCTCCAGGTTCTCCTTGCACAGAGTGAAAGCTGAAAGAGAGGACACACAACGCAGCAGTGTTTTTATTTAATTTAATCTCATTTGGATTTATCTCTATTACTAATTTAAGATGCCACCTTGGCCTCCAGGAACATTTTTTCTTCTTTTTACACCTTACCTGTGTAAACGTCTTCTTCCTTGCGTTCCTCCGTAGTTCTCTTCTTCGGCCTCCCTTGCTCTCTCAGCCTAACCGAGATCGCTGTCGTCCCCTGGTCGCTGAAGCTTTTCGTCTCCACCAGTTTGCCAAACCTCCGGCTCAGGAAGTGGTGGACCGCCGTCCTGTGCTCCTTGCTGTCATCAGGTCCAAACGTGTAGGATGAGCCTCGCACTTTGGCATCTATGAACCTGAAGAAGTCCTCCGCTTCGTCCTCTGTGACCAGCTGGGACAGCTCTCTGTAGTCTGGGTCTTCCCTGACCCTGATCTCAGGCTGAATTGTGACAGTCATGAGGAATGGGAAGCGGTGTCTGACGGCCCGGTGGACGTTAGCTCTGTGGTGTTTGTCGGAGAAGTATCCCAGAGAGAGCTCCTGCTTGGTTGGTTTTTCATCTTTGAGAGTCAACACAAACTGCTCGAGCTCTTCGCTGACCGACTGACCTAAAATGACACTTAAGTCAAAACTGCCTGGACTCGGTATGGTGACATCTCCCCCGCAATCAGCTGAATCATCAGTGTCCTGTGAGACCGAGAAATGACTGTTCTCCTTAAAGTCTGCACTGGTTTCATAGTTTCTATCTGAGGAGGCACAGGCAGGTGTGTGTGCGGCTGCAGCAGCTGTGTTAACACGCTGTCCGGTGATGTCTATCTCAGTCACCACAAAGTCTTTGATCAAGTTCTTGATGCTTCCCAGAAAACCTTCATGGTTGGATATGAAGCACGCAGGGACGTTCACAGCATCACTGTCCTGCTTCATGGTCACTTCATCCAAACCCTGCACAGTTTCCTCTTATTCCTGCAGCTGAAATGGACACACATGTTAAATAACGGGGCACACGTTCAAACGCGATGTCAGGCGGATTAGAAAGATGAAACACTTCTTATACATGCAAAACAACCCGTCTGTTTACAGTAATATCTGTGTAATACACATAAATCCTACCGCGTCTTTGGTGACAGACAGCTGTCCCTGCTGGAACAAAGAAAGTAAAGCACGCTCCTGTCCTGAAGTGGTCACATGGATTTAATACGAAGGAATCATTCAAACTTAAATGTTTTTTTTTTTACTCATTTACTACACGAACCAGCGTGTGGCACGTAAACCAGAGGCTGTTGATGTAAACACAACAACGCTGAAACAAATCGGTCTGCTTCCGCGTCATGTGACCGTCACGTGACTTTTCTTAAAGGGGCCAAGCAGCGTAAATCTGTGTTACACTCACAACAGTCCTCCGGAAAAAAACAAAACAACAACAACACTGCAGAAAGGACCAAAAATTACCCAGAGGCAAGGAGGCAAGGAGGCAAGGAGGCATGAATATGTAACTTAAACATGAACAATAACTTTAATATAAACGATATTATTCTATTGTTATTATAGTAGTAGTAGTAAGAATCTTGATAATCTAACTGACTCGAAATAATAAAATGGATGTTATTTACCACAATATATCAATATATTACTTTGGCCTTGTTACACAGTAAATTCAAGTAAGATACACTTCAATACAATTCAACTAATTAGATAATAATAATAATAATAATAATAATAATGAGAAGAAGAACAACTTGCTCAGAATCATAAAATTGGATTATTCCTACCCAAATATTTTACATACCACAATATATTACTTTGGCCTTGTTACACAGCATAAAAGAGTAAGATACACTTAAAGGAAAGTAATTAGTTAATGATGATATAATAATTATAATTATAATTATAACGATGATGATGATGATGATGATGATGATCCAAGTCTCTCAAAATAATAAAACTGAGTTATTCCTACTCAAATATTTTATTTACCACAATATATTACTTTGGCCTTGTTACACAGCATAAATGAGTAAGATGTGCATAAAGCTGAAATCAAGCAAACAACAACAATAATAAACAAGCAGATGTTTTTCATGTCAAACCAAAAGACAATACTGAGATTCACAGCTGAACCTTGACCTTTTGTAGTAACAGCAGTTGAGAAGATAATCTCATCACTAGGTCCATTTAGTGGCTGTTCTTGAGCTTTCAGTCTTATCACATGATCGTAGAGTAATCGGAGAAGATGGAACTTTGAAAACCTACAACTCGATGGGAGTTGAAACTCCATCTGTTGATAAAGATCATATGATGTGATTGAAACATCTAACAGCTTTTAAATGGACTGGCTGTTAAATTTTGTTTCATACACTATAATCTTTCAGCAACATCTTGTAGTATCACTTTCACACACTGTGGATCTTTGTTATGAATAACAGACATTGTGTTATTAACTGTTCAGTGGTAGTAGTAACAATTATTTAAATGATCTTAATCATTATATTATTACTCACAGGAGGTTATTATAGCACAATATTTTTTTTTTAAAAAAACATATTTTTCTTGGTGTGTGCCGTGAGTGTAGAAACCTGATGCAAGAGCTGCAGGGAAGGTTTATCACCCAGTATGGGTGGTTTGCTGACACTGGGTTGAACATTTGCCCTTTGGCTAATTCTCCACGCTTTGTGGTCAGATTCCGAATGAGTCTGTGTTTTTTTTCGTCTCTGGAAAATAACTTGTTCCCAAATTGTTTCCTCAGAGTGATGTAATAAACAGCAGTGAGGAAACAGAAGCAGACAGAAATACACACACTACACATGATCATTCACATTTCCTGGCATTTTTTCTTAAGACCCTTTCCTCACAGAGAGTGATGGGTAGCCCCTTCTTTGACCTTATTTCATGACAAATTGTGCATCTAAAGTGTGTCACTTACATAAACTACTGAAAAGCTCATTCTGTAAGAGCATTTGCTTGCTGTAAGTCAGATTTGGGGGATCACAGACTCTCCCAGAAGAAAGACTGATCACTTATCTGGGGAGTTTTGACCAACAGGAGGAATGTACTGAAATTTTCTCCAAAATAAACACATTACAGTAATAATGATACAGCTATGCCTGTGCTCAGCTCATGGGGCTACATAAAGAAAGAAATAGGTCATCTGCAACATGTGGAAAAACCTACAACCAGATTTGTGACAGGAATGAAAAAGAGTAAGAGCATATTTCTCAAGAGTGATGGTCCCTTTCCTGACTCTTGTTGAAATCTGGACTTCATTCCAAGGTTATAGGTCCAGATTAGTTGCATAACTTCCTGCAAATCTTGGAGTCACTGATGATGATCATATTTATAGTGATATGTTTCTAATACTGATGATTTTGCTTCCAGCTGCTTTGGACCAAGGCCCCTGAAAGAGTCAGAGTCTTCCCGGGGGTAAAGGTGGAAGTACATCTGCAGGGCATTTCAAGTAGGAGAGTACCTGCTTCAAAAACTTGACATTTTTATTTGTATTTCAGAGAATTTCAGAGAGCCCCGCAACTCTGTTTTAATGATTCATGATTCATGATCCCTCAAAATGATTCTTAGTAAACACACAGCTGGAGTATGAGCAGTGCTAATGTGCCCCGCAGGAACCAAAGGATTCATAAACAACAGAAGTTGACAAAACAAGATGCTTATTCATTTTTTCTACGTACAAATACTAAATTTCAGAATGTGCAGTGTGAAACTTGTGCACAGACAAACGTTTTAAGGGTTTAACATTTATTGGCTGTCTTGCCACCTGTTAGATGGTACCACTCTCATGTCTATGCTGTAAATATGAGGCGATGGCCAGCAGCTGTTTAGCTTAGCTTAGCACAAAAACTGGAAACAGGGGAAAACAACTAGCATACATATATTTTAAATGGAAAACAGTTCTGAAGCTCACTCATTCACGTTATATCTTGTTTATAAGTACTTACTGGTGGACGCATGACTTTAGAAACAAACTAGAAAATAACTGAAAGAAGAAAACATACATGATGTTTTTTTTTCTTTTTTATGCTGATGGAATAACAGTCTGTCAAAAAATATGAAACTAACTGAACTGAACTCGCAAGTGTGAATGATGAACTTCCTCTCAATTCTATGCCGTAGATTTATTTTGTTGCATGTTATCGTTGTACTGAACTTCATGTGTAAAATGGTTGGAATGGTGGATAATCTGACATTTATGCTTGCTTCCCACAGTGATTGACCAGCTGTGCGGAGGTGTGAAAGGAGACTGAGCTTCAGCTTCGCTCTCGAGCACTCGTTTTTTCCATTTTTTTAATTTTTTATTTTTCAGAACAACCATAAATGCTTCTGATTTCAATCTTGGTCAAACAAAGCGTGATTATCAACAGCAAGTTGGCATTGTCTGTTAGCATTTAGCTCAAAGCTCTGGTGCACATGAGCATAGCCCCACAGACACTAGCATATGTGTATGTACATGTAGACTCTTGTTTACCAAAGATATTAAAACTAGAGATTTCTGGAGAAGACTACAAGAAAGGATCATCTGCAGTGGATGCCTGTTCCCGCCTTCTCAAATTGTCACTCCATGAGAATGTAATTGTGCAACATTCACCTCCAGACAACAGAATTGGCCCAAAAACCGACAAAGTAAAAGGTTTTTGGTCCTTTGTGTCCAATCCGCCCACTAACATCCTCTGCGCCACAGAATGTCTCTGTGCTTTCATGTCCTACAGATGTGTGAGCACGCGCCAACGAACACACGCGTGTGCCAGAAGATTTTGTGGATGTGCGTTCGTGATTGAAGCATATTTTGGACACCGAGAGAACTGTATGTCTCCAGATGTTTCTAAGCTGCAGCGGGAAATTCGCCACTGGATCTGTTGTGACAATGAAAAGTGTTTTTGGAGGAACTCCAGGGACCAATAATGATGCATCTGTGTGTGTGAGAGTGTGTGTTTCAGATAGATAGATGGATGTTGTGAGTCTGTGTGTGTGTGGGACTCTGATGAGAGGCCATGTGATACAGCCTCTCACTCATTCCTTTGTTCGTCCAAGACAACAGCAGACAAAAAGTGCTTTATGGGGGGACTGAACTGAATGCAAGTTCAGTGTCTCTCTCTCTCTCTCTCTCTCACACACACACACACACACACACACACACAAATAAATAGAAAACATAGGAATTTGATGCCTTTTGACACTTATGCTTTCGAAAAATCACATCACAACAAGCTCTGTCTACAGTTGGCTACAAACGACTAATTCACTTAAACTTTCTCACTAAAAGCATCATTCTGTTAAGATGAATCACACTTTTAGTCAGAATATCTACCCAGCTTCCCACCAGGCACAAGATGCAGGACCAGAAGTGAAAATGTACAAAAAATATTCACCCCTTCCTTCCTAACTCCACCCAAAAACACCCCCCCACAAACACACAAACTCACACTTACACACACACACACACACACAGTCCTTCATTCCAGATGGGGTGGGACTTTTACCGGCACTACATGGGGTCGTCCTCCCTCCCTGCCTCCCTCCGCCCTCCCAGTTAAAAACACCACGGTGCGGTGCGGTGCGGAGCAAGAAGTGTGGCTTCTCTTGATTAAAATCACGGTTCTCTCTCTCTCTCTCTCCGCATGGCATGTGGATTTATTCGATAGGAAAGCTTTAAACTGTTTTTACACATATTGATATTTCAAACGCAGCAAAATGGGAAAGGTGAACCCTTGTTTGAAACGGAGTTACATCATCGTGACAAGTTTGATCGCGGTAAGTGTTTTTCTTTTGCTGCCCAACACAGAGGAGATTTATAGTCGATTAAAACAAGATGAACAAAGGGTTTGCGAAGATTAATTAGCTTTAAAAGATTAGAAATACGTCAGCTGTTGCAATGAATGCTTTAATGTGCCAGTCTTAACAGTTCATTTGTTTAGACAGCAATTTATTCAAGGCATGCTTTAATTTGCCTTAATTGTTGGTCTTGACACTGCATCTACAGCCTGCTGGAAACTAGAGGAAGAACATCTTTAATCTTTTAATTTAAAAACCAAAACTTGTTGCAATAAACTTGGAGTGGAAGTGACCATTTGAGGAAAGAAAACGGACATGATGGTGTAAATCTGGCTCTAATGAAGAATGCTTCGGCAGTGAATGATTGATTATTGCTCATTAATATAAAAGTGGCCCCTCTAACCGGAAATGTCCCAGAAACACAAATTATCAAAAGGATAAGCCAAAAAAAAAAAAACCTTTGATGAAATGAGCTCGGCATGTGTGTGTTTGTGACTGCTTATTCAATATGATGAGAAACCTTATTGTAATGTTCTAACTCTGTTTTTACTGGATTTCACTATTAATTAATCTACTCGTTATTAACTGAGCCATTGATTGGTTTATACCAAAAAAAAAAAAAAAAATAGTGAAAAATGTCCACCGAGGAGATATCATCAGATTGAATTTCTTTTGTTTTTTTCACTCATATTTAAAAACAAAAATTTCACTGTCGAATAAGACAAAGAAAAGCAGGAAGTCCTCAAAACTGAGACATGTGTGGCATTTTTTCTTGAAAAAGATGAATATGTATCCAAATAGTTGCTAATGAAAGTCTTTTAATTGACTAAATAGTTATCAATAAATCGTTTCATTACTAAACTTAAAGATATTCTTGGACTAGCTGTAATACCCAAAGACATGAGTGTACATGAATGTGCACGCCTACATGGATTTAAACACTTATTATTAAGTTTGGCTGTCAGTCATTTTTACATTTACAGTGTGGGAACTGAATAAGGTGGTTTTTCCTGTTTGTGTGTCCCACAAGGTACTGTATGTTATAACTGTCACAGTTGTTCTGCAAGGCTGATGGTTGCCTCCCTATTGCGTATATAGTATTTATAGAGTCATAACACAATTTGACTCTCTTTGCTGCTGTGGGAGCAACGCGCCTCTTAATCATGATGTGGCCCAGAGCTCTTACAGCAGAAACAGACTTTATAATGTCTCACTAAGATGAACAGTAAGCCTCTAACAGCTGTGGAGGGTCAAACAGTGATAGTTATCTTAGATTAGTTCAGTCAGTGAACTTCTTTCTCAGGTTACAGCAGTGAAGCCCAGCGTTGCAGTGAAAGGCCCAAGCAATGCAACACAAAAACAGTTGCACTTATTTGCCAGTAACAGCAAGTAGGTCAGCAGCAATGAGTTGATCAATCAGTTAGTTGATTGACAGAAAAATAATAGTCAACAATTTTGAAAAAAGATAAAAAATACTGTTCATAGCTTCCCAAAATATAAAGATATTTGGTGGGTTTTTTAACCGTTGTGAAATGGATATTTTGGGATTTGTTCGATGTTATGTTGGGTTTTGCACTGTGAAAACTTTTTGTCAGATGTATTGATTGATGGTTAAAATAATATACAGATTTTTCGTTGAATAATGAAATGCATTGCTGCTTTTGCAGATCGTGAGTGCTCTGCTGTTGGCACTAACTCTGTTTAGCCATGGATACTTTCACGAGGATGAAGAGGTAACATGAATTTACAGTAAAATCTATCTATCTATCTATCAGAAATGATTGGAAATACAGCTGTATATAAAATATATTTGAATCTAAAGCTTTTGAAAGTGGTCAGCAAAAATGTATGCATGCTTAATTTTAAAGTCCAGTGTGTAAAATTTAGTGGCATCTAGTGGTGAGGCTGCAGGTTGCAACTATCAAGTGTGTATGAGAACCTATACAGTCACGGCCATGATGAAAAGTAAAAGGCCCTATTAGACCCTGTGTTTTGTTTGCCGGTTCTGGGCTACTGTAGAAACATGACTCCGAGGAAGTGGACCTGCTTGCTATGTAGATACAAAGGTTTCATTCTAATGTTGAAAAGCCCAACAATTCTCATTTTCAGGTGATTATACACTCATAAAAACATAGTTATACTCAATTTCTGTAAATAGATCTTCCTAAATATTACACACTGGGCCTTATAAGAGCTTAAATCCCCCCCCCCAAAAAAAAACACAACTTGATTTGTATTGCTGTTTCTTAGTGCTGCGTTCACTGACACTGCGTTCATTCAAAAATTTACCCCAGCTAAAATTCCTGTTTTCCACAACACTAACTTAAAATACACTCAACACTAAAGAAAGAAATCATTAAAGTCCAACTTTGAGTCCACTTTGTCGCTTGTGCAAACTATTCCAGTTCACCAGATAAAGGAAGCTACAACTAGCCATCATCTCCCCTCAACAAAACCATACTCTAGCTCAAGTCTTGCTTTGTTCTGAAAGTATATAACCCCTCTGACTGTTTCCTCTAAAGCCATCTATCATTTTTGAACGGATCAATTGGTTTTTACTCATATATAGAACCTGAAGTTTAAGTATTAAGTGCAGTAATGGTACTGGAATAATACGACTCTGTGTAGCTGAGCTACAAACTAGTTTGCCTAAACTCACATTCAGAATAGTCCAGTTGCAATCTGCCCAATACATTGATGTCACTATAAGCTGCATGAACTAAAGACAACAGTTCGAACACTTCAGCAATGTACACACTGACACAGGGCATTGAACTCAAGGGTTATCTCCGTTCACAGAGCCTGCTGACCTGATAACTGTTTGTTTTCTCTGCAGATGGAGAGGTTGCTAACAGGGTTACAAGCCATGTATATTATTTCCATCATAACTCTGCTCTTGACCATCACGGGTGTGTATGGTGCCTGCAAAGAGAGGCAGTGGGCACTAATAGTGGTGGGTAAAGAAAAAACACATTGTTGTTGTTATTAGTAGTACCTATAGTAATACTTGTGGTTGTGATGCTCTGTTTACTCATGCCTGCGTATATGTGTTTCTCAGTATGTAGTCGGAATGATCCTGAGCAGTTTATTCATGTTTGCTTGTGAAATTCAAGGACTGGCCGTGCGACCACAGGTATTGTTCTTTTGTCACATTTCTTTTTTTATTTTGATTTTCAAATAATCTAGCAGGCTGCATCTAAACTGCAGCCCACACTCCCCAATGGAACTAATATGGAATCATAAACAGGAAATGGTTTATTGCTTTTATATGAAGACTCTTAAAGTACTTTAGCGTGCTACAAGGCAAGAGCGAAGATCACTTAACATCACACTACAGTTCCTGTTACTGTTGCCGCACCTGTCAAGCTTTCCTGTCTTGCATGGCACATACAGTACGTGGTTCACGGTAATAATGGCAGAAGATTATCTCCTTAAAATTCATAGTAAGCGTTGAAACGACTGAAGTACAAGAAGTAAACAAAAGCAGATGTCTTGTTTCTAGCTGACAAGTGCTAGCTGATACGATCAATTGTAACTACTAAGCAAATGCTAAAATGCTGTGCCCTGGTTGAGCACTCAAGCTGACTTTCTAATGTTTCCAACTAGTTTTTTTAAGGGAAGGCCTGTAAAATGGTATAAAATATACACATGGTGGCTGAATATATGATGTTAAAGACATGTCACTAGAAAGGCAATAGAAAATACCTCCAAACTCTAAATACAGAGTACTACTTGATGGATACCTATCAGTTTATGCTGTACTATGGTTGGTAACTACAAATGAAAAGGTGCTGTTCAGGAGCAGGGAATAGCAAACAGTTAATTGAAATCACAAATAGTTGGATGAACTCAAACGATAAACTGTAGCTACATACTGTAGTACATGCACCTGCCAAGTTTTGATTTAAATATCTGTAACAAGTTCTGTTTTAACAAAAAAAAAAGATTGCTGTGACTGAATGCAGTTTGTGAATCACAAATGGACCTCCAAAAATATATTGCTTGTTATTTTATTTCTATATTGCTTTTTTGTTGTGCAGGTGGCTAAAGAAATGAAGGGGCAATACCTGGCTATGCTGCCGCTGGCTAATACTAGTGAGCCTTTCTTAGACAGCTTCACGGATTTACAGATCGAAGTAGGTAACCTTGTCTGGATGCGTATGTGTTCAAGAGTAAATCTTTCTGATAAGTTTAATTTGTTATTTGATGCTATGAAAAGGGGGTTGACTCATTCAACTGCTACTACTGCTATCACTACTGCGCTGACTACAAGTGACGTCACCAGCAAAAGGATGGCAGCGCTTATATCCAGTATGTTTTAGTTTCATTTTTGTGCTGCGGGAGGAAGTGGAAACATGTCGTCCATCTTTTTATACAGTCACTGGGAGCTCTGGAAAAATAAGTTGAAAAAAATATTAGTAGGATGAATAAGGTGGAGTCAGGATTTGTTTTATAGTTACAAAGTCTGTAACCTTCTGTGTCCTGTCCTGTTCTGTTCTCAGTTGCAGTGCTGTGGACTGGATCAGGGCTATCTGGATTGGGGCTACAACATCTCAGAATCTTGCGTGTGCACTGCAGAGTCCACTAATCCATGTGTGAGTGTGAAAGCTGCTCAATTTCTGTACTAAACTATTGTGTATTAAAATCCATAGATGTATACATTATAGTATTCATTGATTAAACTCAAATAATACTGCATACTGCCATCAGCAAATGATAACACACAAAACTAAGATGGCAAAATTTATACCTAAACATCAGCATGTTAGATTAAAATGTTCTCTAAATGTTGTCTTCCATTTCAGACGCAGTAGCACCTGTAACCATTCATTAGTCATTCAGCTGATGATTCATGTCTGTGTTTTCTAGGTGGCAGCTCCTAGAGACAGTGCTCTGTATGAGCACACGTTCAATGACCAGCCCATCATGATTTATCAAGAGGTAATAAAATGTAATAGTAATAATAATTTAATTTCCTCATCATGTTGATGTTTAAACTCTGTAAACTGTTACTGTTGATTGATGCCACGGTGAAAATTGATCACGTTTATTTAGATTTGGTGAATATAGCCTACTATACAATATGTGTACATAAAAGATTAGTACAGTCGTTGAATTGACAGCTATTAAAATCCAGAACAGACCAGGACACACTTTAAATTCATTGTGAAAGTCATTTTTAGAAGCATTTCCTTATTTCTTATTTATTTCTTTCCTCTGAAATCAAAAATTAAACCAACTAGGAACTGAAACAGATCCCAAAACGTTTGAGTCAGCATGCTACCGGCTTCAGTGAAGGTCTGCTCTGTTTCGCTGCATGGGGCATCCTAGTACGAAGAGTATACTCCTTGGACTCCTTACTTGTCTTCTAAACACTTGAAATTAAGCAGTATATACTTGCCCCTGGTTTAATATGTTTACCGTTTGTTATTAGTTGGAAGTATGAACATGTTTTATAGCTGTATGAAACATTGCACTGACTGATCCACTCTCCTGTTTCAGCCATGCCTTCCATACTTGATTGAACATGAGATGATGAACATGAATAATGTGTTGGCTGTAATGCTGGGACTCACATTATTCTGGGTATGTACTGTCAGTCCATCATGATTGTTCCCACCTGCCTGCCGCCTTATGTAACTACTCTAACTTCGCTTTCACTCACTCTCTCCACTGAGCTTCACAATATGCACTAATGGCGATCATGATATTCATTCTTATACAAAACCTCCATGTTGCCTTTGAAGTAGTCCACTTGACTTTAAAGCCCTCATTAACCATAATTCAGAGCTGTTGACAAAAAGCAGCCCCTCTGGAGCTTTATGATTATAGTGATGAGCTCGCCCAGCTGTCATAACACTGTAGATGTTCAAATTTTCATTTCATCTGAGCACTTCAAGAACTTGTTTTCCATTAAGGCTTAAAGAAGGAGCTTCAAAGTTCAAGCAACTCAAACCTCGAGATCGAGATAGCTGTTGCAGCCTTTGAATAGTTTAATTCCCAGTTAATTTCCCAAAATTATCTGCGTGGGGAATGTGGCTGAACCTTATGTTTCCCTTTTTAAAAAAAGCAAGGCACTCAATCAAAATGTTCACTGCCTCCCCTCCCCTCCCCAGTCATGAAAACTTGAAGTTCGAAATGTTTTATTATTTATTATTATTAGTTATTATCTTCCAAATGAAATTTTCATCCACTCCTCTTTTATACTTTCTGGTTGATTTCCAAAATAAAACCTCTCTGAATGTTGTTCAGCTGCCAGAATTCAGATATGAGCAGATGAAAATCCTGGGCCAATCATTGGCTGCCCTATATTATTGGAGAAGGTCGTCTGGGTTATATGAAACCTGGGTAGTATTTTTATCTAGAGTGAATATTAATATTAAACATCGGTCGTGACAAGATAGTAAAGCACAGAGCTCTTTAGTAAACAGGCAAATACAACATAATCTATCAAAAAGTAGTATATATCTATGATCTAATGGTTTTAAGTGGGATTAGTAACAATAAACAACCCTCCAGACAACTGTACAGATCTGTTTTATTTTAATATAATTATTTTTTCATCCTTAACGCATCAACGCAGACATTTTGTGCACAGGTGTTACCAATAACATTAATGATTTCTCCATTTCAGCCAGCTTTCCTTTGATTATTTACATCTGTGCTTTTCCTTCTGCGACACATCAACACATCAGTGAAACAATCTGTCATTGCATTTGCTTTGTCTTTTCTGCCCCCCTCTGTCTCTTTCTAAAAACTGCAGTGCTATTCAAAAGTACTTGCACAGAATGAAACAAGAAAGGATGAACAGGAAGTAAAGAACCGTCTCTGTTTCACTGTCCTTTCAGGTATTGTCAGTAGTTTTAGCTATTGTCATCTTGTGCCGGCTTAATCGGAAAGAAGATATCCCTGTAGTGGTCTACAGTCCAGAGGCAAAAGCAGGCAACTACACCATCCTGGCAGACGCTGCAGAGTACACCTGATTTCTTTGTTTTAGTTTTTGGCTGCTCTTCACAATAGTGGTGGAGGTCATCATGTCAGCATATTTAGCAATGTCGGGAAAAACATTGGGATTGGTATTAAGATACATAATGTATATATGATGCTTGAATATATCAGGAGTTGCCCCAAGCTAGCTAAATTTGCATTAAGGTTACATGACTGGGTTTTTATTTCTCTTAAATGTCTTTTGTTTGTTTTTGTTTGTTTTTTAAATATGAAATCTTTATTCATTTTTGTCATCTCTGTACATACATACTTTTGGTATGGACTATGGACAGTGAAAATTGCTAGAAAGAGCACATACTGTGAAAGAGTACTGCCTTTTCTTTGTGATAACCAAAGATATATATGCTCCTGTTACAGAATAATAGAAAATTATGTAATTAATCGTTTACACAAGATTTTCCTCACCTACATTTCATTCTAGTCTTCAAAGGCATCAAATAATTCAAATATGAAGTCAGGTTTGTCAGTCAATAAATACAATTGAACACTGGTATTTTCATTGTGGATTGGAATCATAAATAGGCACATTTGACCCAAGCTTTAAGAAAAAAGTTAAAATGAGATAGTTACAGATGTTTTTTAAAAAAAAGCACTGATGAAGATATGACTGCAGAAATAGTTACGTTATGAATATAGAAAAGTTTTAATAAGAATGTCTCTGTTTTTCTGTTTTTATAGCTTATTGAATTATGTTTTTTATGTTTTTTCCGACTTTTCAAGTACATTTTAATTAAAGAAACTACTGGAGTTATTTTTTCACTAGTTTTATAGTCATTGCATATTTATATTTTGGGACATTCCTCTCTGATAGGATTTCATTGGTAAATTTTGGTATTGCATGCCAATGAATGTTCCCAGGGTTAGGTGCATGTGTACCTGGCACGTGGAGACAGGATTACAGATAACAGGGAAGTGATATGTTACATGTTTTGGGTGCTAAGAAGCAAGTCCAAATTCCTATAAACCATGTCTCTTTAACATTGCTGTGTCAAAATCTCGCATCACTCCCTTATGTCCTGGATAAGAGAAGGAGAATGTATAGGGAAGTTCAGGCGCTTATCGCCTCCCAACAAAGTGCTGTATATCAATTACAATGTTTGTATTGAATTGCTCTTATCCTATTTTTCTGTCACCAAAAACAGTGTCTAGTTAGGGTACTATGTCAAATTTCAGATGCCTGATGAGTTGTTAAAAGTTCACCAAAGAGACATTTCCCCTCTTAACTTCTCAGGTGATTTTTTTTTTTTTTTTTTTTTTTTTTTTTTTGAATAACTGTTTGCGGACCAAAATTATCCAGTATTTCACAAAAAAGACTAGAGAGAAGTCCAAAAACTCACTAGATTTTTGTAGCAAACCTTGTTTTTCTTCTTTCCTATGCCACCATTACCCTATAAGTCTCTTACTTGTAAATATGGTATTATTTACATTGTTTACATGTTTTACAGGTAGTCTTTTATCATTACTGTAGGTATTACTGGATTGTTCACTGAGGGATTCATGTGTAAGAAGCACTTGGATATTGAAGCTGGTCAAGGTGGAGCCAATTTTAAGTATTTTGTATGCCATTGTTTAGTTTTTATCTAGAACAATGCATTCCAGTTTAGAGGCTGATGATGTGTTTTGTATGCATCTTAACGCAAAGTACTTGGTAACTGCAGCTGTCAAGTAATTTCAGTAGAGTGAAAATGTCATTATTACCCTCTAATGTAGTAGCAAAAAGAAAATACTCAAGAACAAGTACTACAAAATTGTAGTACAGTACTTGAGTGCTTTACGTTTTCATGCCCTAAGAAACAATTTCAAAATAAAACTAAGACATCAAAGGAACAAGAATCACATATTTTATTCCTGCTATTTACAAAATATTACATAAGTTCATTCCATAAATAAAAAAAACAGTGTATGACAGAAATAAAAATACCATACTTTGCAAGAACATACTGTATTAGGCATTAATGGTTAAAGTGCACAGGTAGACATTGAATCTGCTGTTTCAGATGAAATTCATTTGACAGTATATTAGTCAAGGAGACATTTCAACCGCAGGCAGCTCATGCAGCAAGTCATATTAGAAGTGATGTGGCGTAAAGGCTTCTTTGGTGAGAGTGGCATCGGTTCGGACATTTCAGTCTCTGCGAGAATATTGACGCCGCATTTTCCTACAAGAGCCTCTCACAACCTGTCTGCAGTGGCCGTGTCAAAATTTCTCCAAACCTTGAAATCAAATTTTTTTGGAGGTAAAATTATTGAGGATTTTACTGCATGTCTACTGAATGTGCAACCAAACAGAGTCCCCTCTCCTCCTAGTGGACATGATCACATATCATTTGCTCACTACATGTGCTTTAAGAGAAACTGAGTGGAGTGATGAGGTTTCAAATGTACAATGTGCTTATTAACAAGGCATCAAGACATTCGGTTGTCCCAATGAGAGCTGTGGCTCATTCCTTTGTCTAACCTGATTATTTACCCACGAAAATTACATCGCTCAACAATAAATAAATGATTATATGTCAATCAAAGCACTTTGTAAACACTGTTTAAGAAAGGTGCTACATAAGGGTTATTAATATTATTACTTGTTCAAAGATTATTGGTTGCTCTAATGCTGAGAAGCGTCAATTGGTGAGCTTAACAGTACAAGTACAAATATTTAAATATTTAAAAGAAGTTAAATGATGATGAAGCAGTGATATTTTTGTTTTCACTGGTGGTGAAATGTTAGCATCGTGTCATATGATCATGATTTTATGGAACATGAAGACTGCACTTGTGTCAAAACATTCAAACTCTGAACCTTACCAGCAGAATGTAGCTTCTTCAGCCCCTACCAAAAGCAAATAAACAGACAAAAATGTGGTTTGCGCGTGTGTGTTTGGAAGTTTTAGGTAAAGTATCTGGCTAATACCTGTCTTTCCAAAGACTCATTGATGTACCGGGTATGGAGCAAATGGAGAGAAAGAATATTATCCAGACAAAACAACACTTAAATAACAAAATGTCAGGATAGGCTGCAGCTACTGAAAGAAAACAAACAGCTGGTTAATGCTCGATACATCATTTTAGAAATATGACAAAAGCATGTGAAAATGTTCTGATTATTAAAGATTAATTAATTAAACTGCACTGTTTTTTTACAGCAGTAAGGCAAAAAAAAGACTGATCTATGCATGTAGATTACTTTCCAATATCAGTTACATGCATTAACACGCGTTAATAGAAAATTATAATGTCAACATATTGCTATAGCACAAAATAGCCAGATTATGGTATACAGCATAATGTGTTTACATGTGCAAATTCAAACACTTGATAATAATAACTTGAATAACTTGGAAGTGTGTATCAAAACGTACTCGGTGACTAGAAGGCACCAGGAACATATCTGTTTGATTGGAGAAGAGCCATGAACTCTTGTTTCCTTTTTATCTGGCCCATCAGCTTGATGCTCATGACAAGTAAAACCACCTGCGAAGGGAAGCACGAGAGAAACAAGCATCATGTGGTGTTCGGTAATGGTTACAACTGTGAACCAAGTGATTTTCTGCTGACCTAGGATCAAATCTGACCACGAGAGCCCGTGCGTACTATGTTTACTTCAGGACAGGAAGGATATATTTGTATAATATGATACAAATGAAAGTATCTAAGCAGAAATTAGATCAATAATTAAACATACTTGGTGACTGTCATCAGAAAAAGGCAGCAGACATGGTTATTTCTTCTATATTACAAAATTAAATAGCTGTGTAGAGTCCTACCAAACATAAATGTATAAAAAAACGACACTTACCCAAAACACTCCACTTCCAAATTGTATACCCATCGCCAATGAGAATGCAAGCTTCAATTCAGAAACGTAAATTCGTAGGCAAGGCTGTGAAACAAAAACAGAAGTTAAGGTTTAATTAAAAGACAGTGGCAAACGTTAGAGAGAAGAGTTTATTTTACCAAACCATTTCAAGCTTTTTTTTTTTACCTCTTGGTAAACATACTGGTTCTTTGGAGCTCCTAGTGTGGCACTGCCCCGTAGTCGAATCTGGTGAGGAGTGCAAAATGTGATTAGATAAGATGACAAAAATGGTGCTCAATCAATAGTGGTGAAAGGCGAGTGCAACATCAATAATATAAGGACAGATTAAAATTAGAAAGAAAGAAATATTCTGTTCTTTTTACATCCTGGGTCATCTGGGCCATCCTGGGCCATCACTCGTATCACTTATCACTAACTTTGTTGCTGTGTCTGCTGTAGAGCTACTTCAAGGTTCAGCTTCAATCCACAGAACAGACAGATTTAGATTAGAAAGCTGAACTGGGGAGTTCATAAAAACCCGTTTGCTTGTTGCTACACTTGTGTTTCTTTGTTTACATACCAGTATTATTGATATGCATCTGTCGTGGCTCTCAGTCCAAGCCAGATTACTGTTTGTTTTCATAATGAGAGTTATATTTTGAGCTATATCAATATTTTTCAGCTCTATTGCAGTACAGGTTTTAAGAAACAAATGTGGATGCACCTTTATTTGGATGTTTTAATGTGTGGATGCCATAGCGGCAAGCTAAAGCAATAAAATTAGTGACTATAGTGCTATTATCTGAAAGCATGATATCAAAAACAATATAAAAAAAAAAAAATAAGAGGCAGGTAATGAAAAAATAAATATATTCTCCCTCAAGTGTCTTACTTGACTGAAAGACAATGTGTGGCTACAGAAACCAAAATTCTAATGACTCATCTTCACTGCTTAAATTCTGCTTACATAGACAGAGATACTCACGCATTTTCCTGGATATTGACAGTTACAGGAAGCAGGGATGGAGGAGCCCCAGTCTTTGTAGCCTTCAATAAGACCACAGCACTCAAACTGGAGGTAACAAACATGCACACAAAATAAATAAATCAGAACAGAATGCATTAGACAATACAATGCACAACAAGTACATAAACAGTAGGTTACAAGCTGCACAATCCCTTTAAGCTCCAACACCATAATCCCTCGCATTTGGATTAAAAATCATGATCTGGCTGGATTTGTAGAAGGAATCGCTCCCCCACAGCATGCTAAGTAAAACCTCTTTAAGATAAGACACACCTGCTTGCTTGGCCACGCCCTTAAGGCTACACATACAGCTGGCATGGCCTCGTTCTTGTTTGATTGCCACCTGTGTGTTGTGTGTGATATGTGTGTCTGTATTTCGGGCGATAATTTACAGGAAAATCCACCAAATATCTGTAGAAGGCTGGGTGCCTGTCTTTTTTGGGTAGCCTCTCTGTGTGGGTGCTAGTATATCTCTGCTTCAGGTTGCCAAGAAAAGGTTGCCCCCAAAGTACCCTGGTAGTAGTAGTAGTCTGTGGTGAGCACACAACAAGTCTGTTATCAGTCAGTGTTAGTGGCTCATCTGATAAACCAAGTTTCCAGTTGGCGGTATTAGCAAGCTACGCTAATCACATTATGATAACAGGGAAGTGGAAAGTATGGCAAGCTAGCAGGGACAGTCTTGTGTGGGCTGTATACTATTAAAGGGAGCATTATCATAGTCATAACTCAGTCGAATCTGAACACACACGTTTGTACACACATATTTTTGGATTCAGTGTGATTTGCAACTTCTTTTATCCAATGTCCATCGCGAATACGTCCATACATATGTCCATAAATTCGCTTAGAAATCATTTTTAAAAATACGCTGCTAGAACTTGCATGAGAAACATCACATTTTTGTTGTTTGGTTTTCTTCATTGTCAAAGTAAACCAGTGGTAGTTGTCTGCACATCCATTGGTACACTGAAAATAGGAACTGCTATTAGCTAATTCTGCTTCAATACTTTTCATGATGCTAATCTGAACAAATGGGCAAAAAACAGTGGTAGGCCACAGCTAACTAGCCAATTGACTACATGGCAACATTCTACTTACTGTTTACTTACATCAAAGCATTATGGGAACTCTAAAAGCACCCTTAGCCCCCCCAAAAAACAAAAATAATAATAGGAGCGACTAAATGCATTTATATTTACTTTTTCGTGACACCAAGAAACTGTCTCTTCGCTGACAGAACCAATGTCAGTGTAATAACCAGATGATTATGGTGTTGAATTGAGTCATTTTCTAAATGTCAGATCATTATGAGATATGTTTCTTCAGGGGATGATGGAACAGTGCTGACATTAATTGCGATATGAGCTTTCATAGATGGACAAGTAAACACACACGATTTAATAGTGTGGTGGACAAAAACAGTTTTACTTCCATCTCCACTGGACTTTGAAGAAAGAGGAACATACTATCTGAATTGTGTATTATCAAACTTGTCCCGGTGAAGTTGTAAAAATATAAAAACAGCTGCTTACTTCTCGTTGAATACTATACAGAAGTGTCCTGTTGGCTTTGCTGGTTCCAGTAAGCGGCATCATGGACAGCAACTTGGACTCCTCGCGGACCACACGTTTCTGAGGAGTGAGAAATCGCGTTGAACATACTGTCGTTAAAGCTGTTTTTAAATACATTACATTAAATATTGCAAAAACAGATCATTCAAGTACCCATACCTCATAAACATCTTGGTAGCTCAGTGCTGTTCTGACAATTATTGTTTGACTGGCTGCCGCCATCCCAGTTGCATACTGCACACACACAAAAACCAACAATTGTAAGTGAAAGAGGAACGTCATTTTTGAACACACATATAGAAAAAACACTCATGAACACTCAAAAAAGTTGTTACACAAACACTGTTTTTTTTACCAGAATCAAACACCATCTCTTTCCTTTACAGGCTCCAAACACACCGAGCACTGACAGCAGCAGGCAGCTGATCTCCATGACGTACATTATCACTACAGAGACACTGGACACCAGCTGAGGAGAAAAATATCAGTGTTTAAAGGGATAAATTAGCTGGCAAATGCCTTGACCAACAAGTAATGTCTTATCTGGCAAAAAGATCCAAGGATCTATGGAAGTACAATTCATCTGAGACATTGACTTACATTTAATATTCATGTAATTTTGTGGTCACAGATGTATTTCTACGATAGCATGGCTACAAAGGAGGTCAAAGGTCAGGGTCAGCGACAGAACGGCACCCATAGCGGCTGAAGATAATTCACTGTCCTGCCCAAGGACGCTTCAACTGACAGATGCTTGCCAACGTGAGGGCTTGAACTCTTCCACTCTTCCAGAGAAGAGACAATATAAAAACTGCTGTAGTGTTTTTCAGACAGTATTGATGGAAGACCAAGTAGACCCATGCATTAATAATTCCCCAGCTGTCCTTGGAAATGCCAGCAACACAGGAGCTATTTCTGCCTCCAATAAATAATATTAAACACACAGGAAATTATTTTCATCTGGTCAGAAGAACATCTGAAGTCTTACTTTGCCTGTTTGGATGAGGTCTCTATGCCAAGCTACTGTCATCGTCAACATGAAGAAGCACAGCGCCTTTTGGAGACAGGAACACAAAGACTAGTTAAGTTTGCAAAGTACTGCTTAAAGTGTTTATACAGACAATAGAGGAAAAATATATTTAAGGTTTACAATGTCTACATTAGTGTCCAGTCTGTAAACTCGTGCTGCCTTTAGGTGTCACCTCTTAGAGGAGGAGCAGTTTATTTAAGGGTTAATGGAAGGCAGCAGCATGCTATCCAGGGTTAGCCTACAGCTGAAATAAACATGCAATATCATAGCCTTGCACTGCATATGACTCTAAACACACACATTGTAAGCATGAACATAATGGGATGTTCTTTACATGGAAGGGGGAGCTCGGTGTGAGGAGGGATTAAAAAGGATGCTCTATAGATGCAAATTATAACCAGCACTATGGCGTCTTTTTAAAAAAAATAAATATATATATATATATATATATAGCTGTAGTTTCATCACTTTCTTTATGTATAACCTCAAAACATTTAGGTATGAAATACACTGCAGATATGTCACATTATACATCATTTTGATGGACGGGATGCGCTGCAGTATGTTTGTATGTGAGATCCAGCACTGCACGAGGCTTGTTTTGGTAAATATCAGACATAACTGATGATTTGGGTCCAAATAAAGGCAGCAAATCAAACATTTAAGCAGATAAATCGCCTGTAAAAGGCAATCAGACAGGCCTCTTGGCTTATATTGCATTCAAAGCAGGCATTTTTTAATTTTTTTTACCTACCATATGCACAGCATTTGCAAAAATAAACGGCCTTTTCAGGCTCGTTTTGTCCGCCACCACGACCACTGCGCTCCGCTGCATGCCTGCGGCTTCTTCTCCTGCTTTAAAACGCCCTTTCACATAAAGGAAATATTAAGGCTATACAGCTCTGCTTTTAACTGTAGGGGCATGGATCTTTTCCGCACAGGACGTCACGGTGATGTACTGGAGGAGGATGCTCTGTGGCGCTTTCAGGTGCAGTCGGGAATATTGGAATCCAGAGGATTAGTGCACAGGAATGATGTTCAGCCATGATTAAAGCCTCTTATTATTATTATCCAGGATTAAAGAATTACTGACCTACTGAAATACAGCACGCACAAATTGTTGACCAGAATCCAAAAAGATGGTCCAAGGTCCCATTTTTCTTAATTATTTTGATTTTATGCATTAAATTAACTGGTGTATAATATTTTTTGTTAATGAAGAGTTAAATGCAGTCCTGCTAGTCATAAAAGTGGTCAAATTTAAACTCTATAGCTGTAGAATGTAAACTATATTTACACAAATTTACATGACCTTGAGTCCTCATGCATCCCTTATTATGAAAACTATTGTTTTTTGGAGTGTTCCTCATTTTATGTAACTATTAATAGACTGCGAGGTCTACTATTTCCATTCATTGCTTATTCATTTGAACATCAGTTATAGTTGGGCCATTCATCTTAAAATCTTTCACACCCTCTAAAGTATATTCTACTTCTTATACTTTATGACAGTGAATGAATACGTATCTAATGTCTTCTCTTAAGTTTGTCTACGCATTGTTCAAATTGACAAAACTTTATTTTAAAATCTAGTTGTCGATCTTAAAGATTCAAAACCTCCTGACTGTGTCTGCTCTCTTTTAGTGTGACTGATGTACAAATATCTAAAATAAATAGCTGTCATGGTGCAGCCATAAAGATATAATATACCTTTTAATGAATTGTTGGAAGATGCAGATATAGAATAATATACATATTATATTTCCATACACAGTGTAAAATAACATTTTAATAAAAAAAAAAGTTTAAGATTAAAACTCAAGATTTTAAGTGCTAATTATAGTGAATAACGTGTTTTTACAATTAGAATGAACATAATTCTGCCAATACTATGCAAAAACAATATCCAACATAATTTAACCCTCAGTTTTGTTCCTAAATATTTACACAGGAAATTGATAGAATTGTACTTAAGAGTACTTCAGTAAATGTACCTAGTTACACTCCACTACTGCTTCTGTATCTGCTTGTTTCTCACTCTCATCCTGAGTGAAACATTCAAATCTATTGCTATTGTGCTAAACACAAATTTAAATTTAGTGTTTGTAAATTTTGGGGATGTTGAGCAGAATTTGAAATAATGTTCTGTGAGTTTCAACAGACATCAAGTCTGTAGGAGTTGGAGAGATTTGCTGAGTTTGTAAAAATAAATAAAATAAATAAAAACTACATTTCCCAGGATCCCACAGTATTAATGGGGCTGGGCTACTTTCCTAGAACAGGTAGGGCAGGTTTCTATTGTTTCCACAGGTGCTATGCGAAGAGAGAGTGAGAGAGGCTAAGAACAGGAAAAACTGATGACAGAGAGATACAGAGATAAAGAGAGATGGGACACGTGTGTGAAACAACAACAGCAGGTGGATTGGACAGGAACGTGGAAAACAGACAAGCATCTTTTTAAATTCCATTTCATTTAAAGGAAGTTGAGGGTTTTTTTTTCTTTGACAGAAAGCTAACCAGAACCCTGTGCAGGAGGACAAAAAGGATGAGACGTGTATTCAATGCTGTCTTTTTGCTGTGGGCCATGAAGTGGGTCAACACCTGAGAAGGAGCTGAAAGGATCAGCAGAGACTGAGACAGTTTTGTCCTGATAAAAGAGCACAAAAGGAGAGACAAGCTGAAGTGGCTGGAGACACAAGACAGCGAGAATGAAGGATTATAAGGAAAAAACTTTTAGTTTTTTATGACTGAAAACAGGCTGGGTTTGTGTGCCTGGTACTTTACAGTACAAGCTCACTAACGTTTCCTCAAACTAAACTGGTTTTGCAGGCTGCATGTGGAGCAATTTAACTAAATTTACCTGCTGGAAATCTAGTCTGGTGACTAACTGTAGCTTTCATAGGAAGGAGAAACTGTGGAATAATTCTGTTTTTTAGTTGTACTGTTTTGGATGAAACTTCACAACATTATAACATTTTCGAGCCATTTTCTTCCCTATGACTCAGCCTTTATCACAGATAACCCAGCATCTCTTGACCTCTAAGTCAAAACAGTGATCTACAGTATAAGGCGGGTCATTCTTCTACTGTGCCTCCACCATGCAAACTACAGGACCTGAACATGATGACTCTTTTGATTTCCTGTTTAAGATCATCCTAATCGGAGACTCAAACGTAGGGAAGACCTGCGTGGTTCAGAATTTCAAGTCTGGGATTTTCTCAGAGAGACAGCAGAACACCATCGGAGTGGATTTCAGCGTACGGACCATGGATATCGAGGGGAAGAAAGTCAAGGTTAGCACTGTATGTGGTGTGTATGAGAGTGTGTGTGAAGTGTGGTCAAATCACCCATATGCTGACCTTTCTGGAGTAGATTCAGAACTTCATTTTCAATGTACAGTAAATTTTGTGGGCACTGAAGCCAATAACAGAGTACATAAGTTTGAGAATCATAGACTGGAAAACTACCATCAAAACCTGCCACATGTGACTGTAGATTAAAGTCAAGGTTTTTAAAAAGGGATAAAGAAGAACTGATCAGGCTATTTCAGGACTTGATAATCCTTAAAAGGCATTGAATTTAGTTTCCTAAAAGGCCTTAGAAGGTATTAAAAGGTTTTAAATTATTATAGTATAGACATTACATGTTTATGAACTATAAGTATGATTGTTTTGACAACAGATTAGACACAGAGAAGGCTTTTCAATCCTTTTTTTTGTGTGTGTGTGTGTTTGCTTCCTTTTTTGAGTCAGTCAGCACCGTTAAAACCTGTAGCTGTAAATACTGCTGGCTACTGTAGCGAATAAGCTCATTGTCTCATAATGGGCAAATATTTACTTTAAGCAAAAAATTTAATAAATTCATGAAATCATTTTTAATTGGTTCATCCATCCATCCGTTTTATGTTGCTTATCTGCGTCTAGGTCACAATAATTTAGAGTTATATCAGGAGGACTCACTGATACCTCTGGAAAGTATTAGAAATAATGTGATGGAAGAAACTTATTAGTTATCAGTCATACTTTGGCGCTGGGTATTAAACTGTCTTTTCTGTGGTGTTAAAAAGTCTTAACCTTAATTTGGTAAACTCTGCTCATATGCCCCCTCATATGCTCCAGTAATGCCTTCTAAATGATCCTTATCATGGGTGTTGTACAGTCAGCTGGCTCTGACAGTGACAGGCTGCACAGCATGCTTACAGGCCTTATTGGACAAATATATCATGAAAAGTATGGCATAAATTGGAAACTCTGAAAGCCAACTTACATGTGATAGATTTTTTGGAGGGGTTTAGGAGTAAATGACACTACAGTGAAAGGCGTCCTTTGGTTACAGTGTCAGTTAGAGTCCAAAACAGGTCAGACGAGCTGCTCGCATGAAGGACCTGTCCTTCAGGTTTCTCTACTCTAGCTTCGCAGACAAAAATAAACCTGGAATGACTTCTCTGTGCCGTCACTGAGCGATAAGGAACTAAATGATTTAGTTGGTTGGCGTATGGTTCCGCATGCATCAAAAGTACCACAGTAGTTCTGTGTGTTAAACGCTAACAGTTAATAATCAATAATCTGACACTCATAATCTTGTCAGTTATGGGGTAAGGATGAACTCAAATCAGATTGTAGTGCCACTTTCTCTCTCAGATTATTTGTAGCTCTGTCACAGCCAAGGTTGGAAGGTATAGTCAGTTACTCAACACACACATAAGCACACCTAACATGAACTAAATAGTTCTGTGGACAAGACAGTTAGGTGACTGCAGGATAAGAATTCATGGCGTCTCAGGAAATGTGTCAACTGAACTTTATTTTACTGGGAATAAATCCTGAAGTATTAATAATTAAAAGAACCATCCCATCGCTGATTTATGTTAACATGAATTTAAGATTTGGTGCCTCTCCCTCGTCCTTTCAATATCAGAGTATCGCTGACAGTGTTTACAGCATTTGATAGTCTAAAGGCATTTTGTTTTCCCATTTAAACTGTCTGTTTTTATGAATCAGTAAATCATAATATAAGGTCAGCGTTAGGTTGTAAAAGTAACACAATAAATTGAATTGTTTTGGAATTGTAAAGACACGAGTCAGTGACAGCTCCTGTTTGAGTGTTCACCTCAAGCCCCAGCTAAAGAGTAAAGAGCCTGAGGCTGGATGTAATCGAGCCACTTGATATTAAGCACACTTTCTTTCTGTATGTTTGGCTGTATGGCTGTGCTGTTTCACACACTTTGCTTCAATTGTCTGTTTTAACGACTTACAAACCACTGCTGAAACTCTAACATGTATTATACTCTGTAATTGGAGTGCATCATCATGTAATTCAAGGTAGCAAAGCGGACATGTTTTTGGAACACAATAAGACATTATTCCTTGACAAAAGAGTTCACTCTCTGCTGTTTTTATGTATTTATCTACCTGAAGAGAAAGTCATTACTCATGAATCTGCCTTTTAAAGGCATGTTATAAACAGCATGTCTAGTGTTACATATTATTGCAGATTTATATTCAGAAATATAAAGATGTGAGCTTTTATTTTCTTAATAAAATCTGTTTTCATCTGTTTTTTAAGCTCATCTAGAAAGAAAAAGTAGACATGAGTCAGATCATCAGCACAAACAGACAAGCAGGTTGAGCTGGTGAGTCTGGTTCCTATGACAGCCGTTACCATGTTAACATGATCTGTTAGATGCTCAGGGAGTATCTGCAGAGGGACACCAAGGTGTCTGAAATACTGTTTCCCATGTGTGTGTGTGTGTGTGTGTGTTTGTGTGTGTTGTTTATGTGCAGACACACAACCAGTCATGTGTATTTTATCCACATAGCTGTTAAAACTGATTCCCTGTTCTTGCGCGTGTGTGTTTGTAACAGATGCAGGTGTGGGACACGGCAGGTCAGGAGAGGTTTCGTACTATCACCCAGAGCTACTACCGCAGCGCCCACGGTGCCATCATCGCCTACGACATCACGCGACGCTCCACTTTTGACTCAGTGATCCATTGGATCAAGGAGGTGGAGCTCTATGGAGCAACCAATGTAGTGCTGGTTCTCATAGGTGAGTGTGGGTGTGACTTGTGTGTGTTTAAGTGAATTGTGGAAGTAACAGAAAAATTTGAGAACACAGTGTTATTTATAGTCCAGGAGTGCGTCAGAGAGGTTTAAAGTGGTATTTTTTTAGGTTGGAGTTCATAAACTTTAAAATTTCTCCATTAAATAGTTTAAGTTCTGAGTGATAATCTCCACCAGATGAGGAAAGGGATATAAAGTATAATATGCTTGTCTTAATTGTCAGGAATTACTTGATGATGATCACTTCCTGGTGCACATTGAGTTCCCTTAAGGTTGTTAAAGGTCATAATTTGAATTTAAGTGCCTTGGTGAGGCCTTAAATGCTTTTATTAACGTAGGTGACATGTTCCTTGCAGCAAAACCTGACAGCCTAATGCTGGAGAAATCTATATTTTAGTGTGTAGTGGAAATATGCCCCTTTTTTATCAATGGTATGCTAATAACACTTAGCTGTGGTACTTCCTAATTTTTATTGACATTTCATGTGATTCATTTCATTAGGAAAATAACTATCTAACCTGAAATGAAATATTTCAGTCATGAGTATCTAAATCTGAAGGTGACACAACAAAATGGCTGTTTTATACTTTAAAACTTGCGTTGAAAGTAGTACTAACAGTGCTGCATACACTTAGTATGTAAATTAGATGCATTGATAATAATATTAACAGAACTCCTGTTGAGTATTTAAGGTAATCTTCTAGAATTGTGCTTACATCTCTTAGCATCCTGACTCTTATCCTCTGTTATCTAGGTAATAAATGTGACCTGCAGCAGGAACGCCAGGTTCTTTTTGAGGAAGCCTGCATCCTTGCAAAGGAGACAGGCATACTAGCTGCTCTAGAGACATCTGCAAAGGTAATGGGTCTACATATAAAACACAGATGAGACTTTTTGAAGTTGGTTAAAATTGTTGTTCTCTATCTTTGTCCCACGTCTAGGTGAGTCAGAACGTGGAAGAAGCCTTCATGATGATGGCCAGAGAGCTGCTGGCTCGCAATGGCCTTAATGTCCAGCAGGAAGACGAAGAGAGTAACAACACACCTCGAGTTCTGCTCCGGTCCAACTCTCGGCCGGTTAACGGCAATCTAGCTGCCTACACAGCACCAGAGAAGAAGACATGTTGCTGATTTACTGGTGGATTAGATAGGGGAGATGAAGGCGTCTAATGTTGGAAATTATTGATAGTGGAGAAGGAAGTGGGTGAAGGACACTTAAGAGGAATGGAAGAAGATTCAAATATGGATGTGGAATATGACTGGAAGGGCCTCAAGAACTGTGATTCTTTGCATTGAGGGAGTTTAGTATTGAAAAATCAAATCAGTGTATCTTTTCTGTGACTTATCTGACCTGAGAGAAGTGCTACAAGAACAAGAATGTCAAACCATGGCATGTTTAGTAAGCGGAGGAGGTAAGAGACAGTGGTGACGACAGTGATCAGTGTTGGGTAAAGTTACACTAAGCCTCTGAATTTAAAAACTAGAGCTAGTTGGTTGCCACAAAATTGAAGCATTCCAAGAAGTCTCATCACCTGCTGGCCTCAGTCACATTAACCTTAACATTCCTTGTGTTGCATTTTGCTGTCTTCATGCTTCACCCTGCCGATGAAGCCGATAAGACTTTTGTAGTGCATAAGAAGACTCTGAGTATTCCACCCAAGTGACCACTTGTGGTGCCTTCTATGACGAGCTGTGATCCTCTGCTGCTGCACTCTGAATGTAAATGTCCTGAGAGAACCTGCTACAAGCCAGAAGACTGTGAATTATACATTATTGTTTGACTTTCTCCTGTCATGGTTATACATATATAAAGATGTGATATTGTTATGATTGCCTATAATCAGCTGTGAATGTGTTCTAGATGGATTCTTTCGATTTCTGATCGGCTGGCATGAAGAAGGACAAAGTTTGACTTTCTGTAGAAGCTGAGAGCCTTCAATGGACCACTTCATTGTGAACACTAGAGGGCACTGTGATGTTATGCATAGCCTATGACTGCATGTTTGTTGCTCAATGCCTTAGACAATGAGTGCTAATGTAATTTAAAACATCTGCGATTGCATTAAGAAACAATTAACTGCGTTTACATGCTCCTCTGTAAACAGGAAAAAAGTCACCTTTAAGGCTAAACTTTGTCGTGTTGGCAGGAAGTGACCTTGGCAAACTGAAGTAATTGAGCTGAGGAGGCTTACATCCAGGATTTAATATGTCTTTGTGTCTAATGCCAAGTTGGCAGGCCTTATTTAAACACCAACCTGGAAGTCATGTAGCTGGATTTGCACTGATTGTTACTTTCTGACACTGACACAGTTATTCTGCCTTAATGATTATTGATTTAGTTTTGAGGGGAACAATCGTGGGAACCATCCAGATACAGAGCTGTCCAATGACCAGGATGAAAACTCTACTCCATTTGATAATAAATGATCAGTCTGTGACTATAAAATCATTATTATCATCTTTCATTGCTTTATTCTAGTGACAAAAAGTTCTGCAACATTTAAGTGATCTGGTCTGTGTTTTAGTCCTTCACTGACATCAGGAACTTATCTGGTTTTATATATATATGACAAAAAAATCTGTGTGTTGGTCTCCTGCACACTGGGTGGCGCTAGTTGACAATCATTGAAGACTGTTTCCTGCCTTCCAGAAAAAATAAAACATAATTTTAAAGAAGTCCATTTCTTGGGTGCATTTAATAACTTTCATCTGCTGAAATTTAAGTTTCAGGAGTTCTTTGATTCAGATGCCAAATGCAAATGCAAAAAAAATAAAAAATAAAAAAACCTTGGCAGTGACAGAAGTTTCCATCTTCGTCACTGTTAAGCTCTGATATTAGACCATTTTTACCATTTTTCACGTTATCCGATAATTATCAGTCATGACGTGCTTGGCAGATTCCCAGTAAAATGTATCTGGAAAGTTAAATGACCTCATTAAAACAGTGAGTCAGTATATGATGCAATGCATCTGCTTCCCGTCACATTTGGTGTCTAACTGGTGCTGCTGTAGGTGAGCAAGTTGTCCTACATTTTTAGCTTTCATCATGTCTGTCCGTCACTTAGTAAAACAACTCTTCAGAAAAAATAAACCCAGTTTTATTTTCCAGAAAACAGGTTGACAATGTCACACATTAATTCATACAAAAATGATTTTTTTTAAAGGAAAAAAAAATTAGTATATCCTGATCTCATTATCAAAATAACTAAAAGAAATAAGGGAACACCTGCAGTTCATTGTGTAGGAAACCCAAAGAGGTGTTTTTGGTTGGTTATTACATCCGATACAGACTGGATTGGGAATATTCTGCAAAAAGATAAAACAAAAGCTCAAATGGCATCACCTAAACATTTGTCTAAAGGTAAAGTTAGCAACATGGCATTGCTTCTTTCAAGAAAGTTTTAATCTCCTAAATGAGTTTTTTTTTTTGTTCCACACAAGATGGAAAATGCTGATTACGAAAAAGACATCTTAAGCACAAATAATGGATTTTATCCCAAAATTGTACTTGTACATGTCACATTTGATTTAAACCTCATATCACTGAAACTACCTTTATTAATCCATCCATCAACCTGTCCACAGATGTCCAACACAGACCTCCAAATCACACCAGTCCGTTGATCCACCACCATTCTAACTCAGCCTGATGATTTCAAACCTGTTGGGTTTTTTCTCTTTCAGGTGCTGAGGCAGACGGTCACCCTGACCCTCAATCGTCTCCCCCACCACCTCCTGTGCCTCATTGTCTGTCCCCCCTTGTCCACCCTGTCCCGTATCCACCCCTTCAGTTTGTCTATCCTTTGGACATTCCCCATTGTAGGTCTTGACGTAATCCTCGACACGCCAGCCCCTGAACTCCCGTGGCGCAGAGCAGATCAGGCCAGTGTAGAATACGCCGGGGTGGTGCTTGAGCCAGTAGATCAGGTAGTGGATGTTGTAGTCACAGATCCAGGGGTTGTTCTCCAGCGAGAGCTTCCGTAGGAAGTAGAGGTCCTCCAGTACACCATACTGGAAGTAATGGAGGCTGTTGTTGGACAGGTCAAGCTCACGGAGGTACAGCAGGCCTGCAAATGCAGCTGGGAAGAAAAGAAAAGTAGAAGAAATAAGTTCCACATCTTATACTGCTGTTTGAATACTAAGTTTGTTAGCAAAGAGTTACTTATTTAGACATCCTACTAACACAGAGCAACGTTAGCCTTCACTTGAACACATTTATTTTGGTCTCCACCAACTCCCGAGGGAAATATCTCACTCTGCTGCTCCACTTTCTTCACAGGCTAGTTGCTAACTTTGTCTGTCTGCTGTTTTGTGTTTAAGAAAAAGCATTCAGTGGATTTATACCCATTTTTTTTGCTGAAAACATTGCCTGTGTGAGAGATACTGTGAGAGTGAATAAAAAGAGTCAAGTAATGGGCAGTAAAACCGTACAGTGAGCTGAAAAACACCCCATTTGTCCACAGAGCTGAACCCAGAACTGCAGATTTGGATTATTTCACATCAAGTAACAAGTAACTTATTCATTGTTAATAAGGTGGTGCGGCTTTAGGATTTTTGGTTTCTCCTGTTATTTTTGGATAATGCACTTTAACATACATCCTAACATGACAACACAGCATACAACTCGAATATACATTATTATTGTTGCTGCCCCAATAAACGTAAAAACACCAAAAGATGGGCTCATTACAAGTCCCGCACTCCTCCATTCTGCATGTCAAAGTGTCCTTGGGCTAGTTATTGAACCGCAAATTGCTCCCAAAGGCTGTGCCATCGACGTGTGTGAATGCGATTAGTTCCTTTCTGAAGAGCAGCTGGCACCTTGCATGGCAGCCTCTGCCATCAGTGTATGAATAAGTGGATGTGATGTGCAGTGCAAAAGCACCTTAAGTGGTCAGAAGACAGGAAAGACTGTAAAGGCTGTAAAAGTACAGTACATTTACTATTTGCAAAAACTGATTTTTCTATTGTGATCTGAACTACATGTTGAAAACTGTGAGGCCTGAGGCCAATTGGCCTGAATTGATAGTTATTTCTAGCAGTTTCTTACACTGTGGGGATCATCAGTGACTTTGAGCTGACCTCACAATCTACAAAATTTTAACTTGAGTTAAAAAGTTGACTGTTCAAAATCCTTAAAAGGTTCCAGACATTGTTAGCAGTCTGCATAATGGGACAGTGGAGGCTGTTTCATGCTGTCCACTAGCCTTGGGCCTCGCTTTGATCTTTCGAGAGAAGAAGAGAGAAATGGGAGGAAGAAGAACAGAAGGAGTGTGTAGAAAGAGGTCGACAAAGACATGAAAGAATATGCAAAATGGACACTGGGATCTAAAATTCATCAGAAGTCAATTTTCTGTAATTGTAACAGAAAAGTTACTGTTACTGCAATCTCATCATTCAACCCTAAAGATGACACAGAGAGAGGGAAATATAGGAAAGGAGAGGAAGGAGGAGGGATGTAAGGATAAGGGAACTGTTTCACCTCCCTCTCCCTTATCTCTGAACTCATGGGACTGACTCTCCCAAATCGGCTGCTGTTCATTTACTTTGTCTGAGCCACTATCACCATAGGAAGCGCAGTGTGGCCTCCTTTCATGATTTATTTCTCCCCAGGAAATGAAATAAACTGAGGAAATATTCTGTCATGTCGTCAGAATATTTAAGAAGGCTTATTACTCCACACGGCATGAGATAATGCCTGTTCATGTTCTTTCCACTTTTGGTATTTTCCTCCCTTTTGTAATGACGATCAGTAGACATGTAAGTCCATTGGCCACGAGACGTTCTGCCGCTGTGTTGAAATTCGGAAATGTTGTCAGATAGTTATCTGGAAGCTGTAAATGAGCTTCATGTTTGACAGGCCCAATGATACTATAAACACAAAGTTTGAGGTGCTAGAGAATGAGATGAGAAGATTGACACCACTCTCACATCTCTCCATCAAATATGAAGCTAGAGTCAGTAGTCAGTTAGCTTAGCTTAGCAAAGACTTGAAACAGGAGGAAACAGCTAGCCTAGCTCTGTCAAACAGTAATAAAATTCACCTAGTAGTGCCTCTAAAGCTCACTAATTATCTATAACTGGTTTGTTTAATCCATATGAAACCAGTGTGTAAAGTATAAAAAATACAATTAGCTGCTTTATGAGCGGTTGTGTGTTAGTTTTTGGCTCTGAACAGTAACTTCCCAGAATCTCTGCTGGATACCTATAAACGGGTCAAAGCAAATGAGATATAATGTGTTAATTAACAACCTTTAGAGATGCTGGTATGTTGATTTTGTTACCCATGGACAGAATCAGGCTAGCTGTTAACAATATGCTAAGCTAACCAACCAGCTGCCTCAGATTAAGCATACAGACACAAGAGTGGTATTGATCTTTTCAGCAAATTCTCTGCAAGACAGCAAATAAGTGCATTTCCAAAATCATCAGACTACTCCTTTAATGACCACACTTTTATTAGCAAGTTGGTGTGACTTGTCAGTTGTTCTATAATTGTTCTTTCCATCTGTTCTTTGTTTTCAAAGCCTCCTTATGTCACCATCCTTTGAGAATACAGTCAATCTTTTGTCATGGAATAAATGCAAGCAAAGAGCCCCACATAACACGCTAATCTCCAAGTATTTTAATCAGCACTCCCACCGGGATTGCAGATTCACGCAACATAACACCCACGGAGACTTTAGACCCTGTCGTCAATTTTTCCAGCTTTAATGTACGTGCATTAGCATTGTTTGAGCTAACAGAAAGAATAGAGAACACAATTCTCATCAAACTTCTACAGAGGTGATGAATTTAGGATTTCCCTTCCCGGGGTTGATCTTGGCAACCAGTCTCCATAACAAATAAACAAAATTTCTAAGTCTCTGGTCACCATAACTACAGATATGACTGTTGCATAAGTGTCTTAAACTGTTGTCTACTGTATCGTTGTTGCTTCACTCAAAGTAACTCAAAGGAGATGCAGGCGAGAGGGATCTTCTCCAGCAAGTATTAAGAAAGACTTTTTGCAGAGTTTGGAGTTCCAGATGGGTGGGGTTCCCGCATTTTGACAATTCCTGAAGTGTGAAGTTGTTAGTCATGGGAAATTGGGCCAAAATTGACTTGCAAATATACTGTACTGTCCTATGTCTGTTTAATTGATTATTTTGTCTATTTTGGGTTTTGTCCTACGAGGAAAAACCACAACAATCTGGCACAAAAATTGACCAAAGACAACAATGAAGAAAAACTGCAAATAATCCAAGTGTGCCAAAGCCTTTGTCTTTCTTTTTCATTCATGTTTCCCTCTCGCTCTGGTGATCTGCCACATGAAAAGCGTAACTAAACAACCTCTTGAAAACGATTGTAAACATTTTTTTTATTCTACTCCAAATATGAACCTTATTAGAAAGAGCAACCGTGATGAAGACCACATGTCACAAGCTCTCAGAATTACACAGAATATAATCTTCAGTTTCCAAATAACTTTGGATACACTCTGGCGTGCTACAGAGAGAAATTGTTTACATGTGTTGCAGGGTAATGAAGAAAACTACAAGGTTTTTAAAGGATTTCCCTCCTGGGCAGGGAGACATGAGCCTAGACATCATTAGCCTGGAGAGAGTAATGAGTCTGCACTTTTTTAATGGTGCTCCTCGAATGCTGAGGCAGTGAGTTAGTATTCAGAACAAATAGTCTGCTTCAGTTAAATTGATCTTTTGAACACAAATTATCTTGTGTTTCTCTGATGAAAGACCAAATATTCTTCAAACATTCCTTGATTTCTACTTAGTATTGAGTCGTATATATTTGGTTATTTGTGTTGTTAAATGTGTTTATTATATTATAACTGCACCTCTGCGTATTGCCTGGTGTTTGCAACAAATCTCAGTGGATTAATCAGGATGTTCGTGAATCAGACTGAGTCGGTATTTATTGTAGTTATACAATGTAATACCCTTTGTTGTTTTTAGTGCTTTTGCAAGCCCTTCAGTATGGTAACAATATATTCACACATCGGTGACACGTGTGTTTCCTCTGATTACATGTTTATACACTGTATGTTTTGCTGTTATATGCTGTTATATTCAACCTCCAGTTTGGGAATCACAAGTTGAACCCATGATTAGGTCAATTTCATCAGTGAGAGTTAGCTGGTACTGTAGATACTGTTAAAACAGTAGTTAAACATTTGATAGAAAACGGTTTGAGGAGCCCAGTTTTTATGATTTTAATAAACCCCTTCCAGTCAATCAGAAACAAGTCTCTCTGTGGTTTAATGTATTGAAGATGCTGTGTTACCCGTGTCTATATGCTGCAGACTGTTGCTGCTAAGGTTGAGCAGCTTGAGGTCTTTGGACAACAGGAACTGTTTGGGCCTGAGATGTTTGATGCTGTTCCTGGACAGATCCATCTTCACTATGTCCGACGGAAGGTCAGATGGGATGTTATTCAAATCTGCAAAGATGGGAGAACACAGAAAACATAAGTGCTTCAACTCTGAAAGGAGTTGGAACGACAGCGTCTGCATGGGAAAAGTAAATCAAGAGTAAAAGGTAAAAACATCTCATATCATAACACAACAAATAAAGAGTCATTGCTCTATTCCTGATGATGGCTTTGCAGGATTGAGGCAGATGTGCACGACAAATGCAATCAGAACACAAAATGCAAAGCCAGAACCATCAGGAGAGCTGGAAATCCTGTCTGCACCCTTATACATTTTCAAGATGTTGTGTGGGTTGTGTGCAACTTTTAACCTTTTCAAGATGGTAAAGTGTGACAGCATGTATAACAGTATTTCACTGGAAGAGAGTGTTTTCACTCTCTTCCAGTGTTTCCAGCCACACACACACACACACACACACACACCATGTAAGAGTGTCTTTGATAGCCTCTAATGTACGAAACAGTGATTCCCACATATTCCCATTTCGATAACAGATCCTCTCTGGAGTTTTAAACCAAATCCCACGCTGAAGCACATTTAACGAACGCAATATTACCCATGCAGTGTTGGGACAGTTAAAATAAAGATTTGTCACTGTCAACACATTTTGTCCAAAACCTAGAAAAAGCTGAGGTCTGAGTCTAGATTCATGGATCTTCTCCACAGATAATAAACAGATCCAGATTCATGTTGACCCTTATTGCACAAGTTCTACTATCGGGAGCTTGGATCAAAGCTGTTATGAATTAAGAAAAATGCATTTTAAGGGATTTTAAATGAGCTCTGTGGTTCCCACAGTCAACAGAGTTGTTTCACTTGTCTGTCTGTAAAAACATACAAAAATTGCCTCCACTGGAGATCACATCTGCTGAGCCAATCATGGGACAGTACGTGCAGTAGGAGTAGGTGGCCCCTGCGACCTGTATCATCAAAATGAACATGGGTGATTGTTTTTGAAGCAGTCTGCAAAATGGTTGCAGATGAGAGAAAGCACTAGTATGTTTAGACAGTGAATACTGACTGTGACGATGTTTATTCTGATATAAAATAACTTAAAAAAAGATGCATGCGACGTGGTTGAGCTTTCAGGCGTACATGTGGACTAGTTTCCTGTTGTATTTATTTACATGGACTGTATGATTTGCTCAGAGGACTCCGAGGCTGGTAGACACTTTTATAGTGCAGATGTTGCCGTCTTTATGCACAAGCTTTACTGCCGCAGATGTTGTAGCTGTTATCATGGTGCCGTAAATCATAAGTGACTCTAAGAAAACATGATACACAGACACACACACACGCACACACAAATACAGCATGCTCACAGATGTAGCCGATGCACTCAGGAAATGTAATTATTATTGTTCAGTGATGTGATGCAGTGATGGCTGTGGAGCGTGCAGCAGGCAGAGACATTTACAAAGGCAGAAACAGACTTTGGAGAGTCTTAAGTTCCACAAGCTATCAGTCCTCCGCAGTGAGAACTTGAAGTCTAAAGGGAATCCCACTCTGCCTTAGGTGCACATGTGTCTGCAACTTTCTCCAAGCAGAATTTCAGATTAGAAAAAGATGGAGAATCTGGCACTCTTACATCAGTCTTGAATTCCCAGACTCGCTTGTGAGAAATCAGTCTTTTATACCTTTTTTTGAGCCAAAAACATATCCTGTCTGTCCGAGAGAGATGCATCTGGGGGTCTTCTGTGTTTTACGGTGAATGTGTACTGACAGCACTAGCAGTGGGTGACAGTGACAGACTGGATTAGTTGTGTTTTCTTCTGGGTAAGAAAGTAGAGAGAAGCTGAGCCGAGCTGCTATCTTGCTTTTTGTCTTGATTTGTTCACCCTTTTAGCATTGCTTCCATGTGTTTTCAGGAAGTCGAACATTTTATCGGGAACCTTTTGGGGTATCTTGTGATTTTTAATGGAGCAAATCGTTTAGATAAAGTGTGAGGCTCTTTTCCTACTTTCACATCTGTGGCTCCACAGAGCGAACCGCTGAATGAAGAAGCACGGAGAGCGTTTTGAGAGGAGAACATGTCAGGAAAGTCATTCATTCATAGCTGGGTTTGGACTGGGGTTTGTTTTTTTGCTGAATCTGCTGGAGTCATTATTTCTGTGCAGATGTGAACATCTGTCCATATTTTCTGTCCAGTAAAATAGTAGTGCTTTGCTACTACCTGAGAAATTCTCCCCCTTTCTGGGGAAGTGTTTTGTCTGACAACTCTGCTATAAATTTAGTTTGGACCAGTGGCTCTTTTTTCATCATTTATTCCAAGAGGTCTAAACTATAACACCTAATTTATGTCAAAGTGCCAGGTTTGAATTACCTGATGCAGCAGTTTATTGAGTCATTTGTCAAAACATCCTATAGAGGTTCCATTATTACTTAAACACATGTAGGATTACAGTATGTACAGCAGTATTTACATAGTTTGAATAGATCGAGAGAAAACCAGATTTAGCAGGAGTGCAGAACATTAATCTGGACATTTATCTACATATCCTCCTCCAGAGAGTATAGGTTAACATCGCTGATGAATTACATTTGCACGTAGTGTTAAGGGAATATGCATTCAGATTGTTTTTCCCTCTTTTCTCCACCATATATTCTATTGTCATTATTGCAAACGGTGAAATATACGGCTACATCTGTGGGACGTATTTCATTTGTGTATCAATACTGGTTCTGTTTCGAGCAGGTGCTGCAATGGTTTATACTGTTTAGACAGTAGAAAGGGAAGCAGTTCATGTTTTTTTACACTGTTGACATGATTACTCTGGGGTCAACTGTGCGTAGTGCAGTGAATTTTTTTGTGGTTTGGAACCACACCACGAGCTTGACCGGAGAGATTTCTTGACGTGTTCTCTTAGCACTAGACACACTGCTTTGTAGCGTTAGGTAGCAGTTCAGAAGGTCAGATGATGAAATATTAAATTTGAACTAAACATATTTCATATGAGGTCATCTCAGTTAACGAAGTGGTTCGGTTATATGACCCAAAGAAGGAAGGATATTCTGTTTACATTATTTAGCTACGCTATTAATCATCCTCATCCTGAAGCGTAGGTTGAAGCAAAAACATTAAGTGAGTTGGGATCTGTAATTCCCCTCTCTTTAATTTGATAACTCCCCCCTCTGCTTCTAGGCTCTGAATTTTGCATGCAGGTTATGTTTGAGCTTTATATATTACACGTAACTCTCTGTCATGATTCAGACTAAAGATACAGAGGCAGAGGTGAAGCCTTTTCTAAACATGCTGACAACTCTGTTTATAGGATATCACTATTACAACGACCAGATTAGTGCTAGTAGTCATGTCCTCCCTTACAAGATGGCTTGACTCATGCTACATTTTTAAAAGAGGTTTATTGCCTTAATGATGTAACTCACATGGACAACAAGTAGGCCTACCGAGTATATTTTTGTGTTCTTTTCAAGTGGTTGTGCACAAAAGCTACTTTGTGTCTTTGACAAACAAGATCAAGGTTTTGTCCTTAATGGCTGCACAGTATTATAGGCCTATGTCAAAACATGGTACCTACATTATCCACAATGCAACTCAACAGTTAACAGTTGGGTCAGATATTTGTGTATGTTGTGGTAGCAGCTAGTAGCAGCTAATCTAGCTCTGAGCTACTGCTAGCCTAAAGCAGAGATGAAAAGTGGGCTACAGGCTCTTGTAGGCTCCACCCCAAGATTTAATTTATTGTGCACAACTTTTTCTTCAGTGCCAACTGTCATCACTTGAGAGCATTTATCAGACTTCACGTGGTTCCCTCCAGAGCCTGTGCAGCCATTAAGCTTTAAAGTAGTATTCTCTAAGACCTGTAAGCAGACTTTCGTTGAGTTCCCCTTTAAGTGGCTAAGAAGTTACATCTCTATGAACAAACAAATAAAAACTTGATTGTAATGAATACATCCGGTGTCTGTCTTGGGACTGAGTACATGTAATTGCTTATTTTTGCTGATGTAACCATGACAACAGCATCTCAGGAATAACAAAATAAAGACAATAATCAAAATGTAATCAACCTATTGCCATCCACGGTATATCCATCCAAATCCTGACCATTAAACAGTGTAAGTTACTGCCAACATGCCTACAATAATCTCTTAACAATCACTTATGATGGTATTTTTAGTATCCCATGGATTGTTCTCACAGTTTTTGGTGACTTTTTCACCTTAGCGTGAAAAATTTCCTAGGGAAATTCTGAACCCCCAGAAGTGTAAGACTTCCCAGTGTAGACAGGACCGTCGAAACTACTGCAGGAAAACTTCTTGGCGCCTGGCGGAGTCTGCAGCTAAATCCTGCTGTTAGTCGAGAGTGATGTTTGATACTGTCCTCTTCTCTCATTCATGCTCTCTAAATCTGTCTCACGGTCAAATGACATGATGGAAGATTCATTTGTTCTGCTGACTAAACGCCTGCTGTCTATGATCCAGGTAGTCCAGGGAGAGCCTGACATAATATCATGCGTGTGGGCGTGTGTGTGACTGGGAAGCAGCCAACTCACCATATACATGACTCACCTATTTAAATTGCCTGAAGTTTATATGAGGGATTTATGTTACTCCTGAAACCAGTGATTTCTTGACCTCAGCACAGTCTTGAAGGCAGAATCTGAAACTAAGCTAAAACATACCACCCTGTAGACCAACAATAAGATGAGATGTGTATGAACAAAACCACCTGGAATGATTGAAAGCTAGAAGCGCTACTTTTGTCATGCTAACATTATTTGTCGAGCATCGTATCTGTACTTTTAACCAGTGCTGCCTATTGATGGTTTGGGAAGTGCACAGGTCCTTTCTCACTACCTGTAGAGCTACCTTTATGTAACTTTAATCTAGGTTAGCATTACAACTGCTCCTAGCTGCCATTTCTCATTGGAATCACATGTGGCATGTTAGCTAGCTGGAGCCGTAACGTGTTAGCAAAACATCAAATGATATTAAAAATAACACTATTACCCCAACAAGCACTGAAAATATAAAGTTATCATGTCATGGCAATGCATTTGCTATCCACTGCTATACATGTATCCTTAAACAAACACTATCTATATTAGACATCTTCATTTGTTTGAAAGACTACTAGTGTTAATAAAAAAAATACAGGTATTAAAGCTAATAACTGCTTCACTGTGACCCGTATTAATTCAGGATACATGGCCTACTATTTAGAGGGAGTTTAACAATGGTTCCATTGTATTAAATTGACTTAAACAGACATAATTTGAGGGCACATTTGGATATTACCACACAGTAACTCTGAGGTCCACATCCCATCTTTGAGAAACAGAGCCTAAAGAACTCCCATATTAACTCTAACCACGCTGTATAGCATGATCTCCAGTGAGACTGATGTGGAGCCTGAAATCTGCTGTGGTTCACCTCAAGGAACAGTATTCAAACCAGAGAGAGGGAGACATGGAGACAGGGGGATAAAAACAAGGGGAGAAAGAGATAGACAAGAGGAAAATATAGGGTTTGGAGACAGAGACATCACAGTATGTTTCCACTCTGCTCTGGGATTTCTGATTCTCGTTCACAGCTTGCTTTCCAGTCCTAACCATCTTCCATATTTGTTCCACCTCCACATACTCGTGTTCATCCTCTTCGCAGTTTGTTTTCACTTTGTTCTCACTAACTTTGTATTTTTGACTCCTCAAGTGGGTTATTGTCTAAAAGCAGTCATTAATTTTTAAAGCTGTTAGTCCTACAATTATAAGCTATGTTCCTGTGCAAGGCTGTGCCTACATTTTATTAGCTAACTTTGTGGCTTTGTCTGGTAGAAGAAGTGTCAAAGTCAAGTTTTAGGAGCTTTATTATTTTATTTTTTTGCTATATTGTGCTCACATAATGCATATTCCTATATATTAAAACAGTAATTTAGTTAAATTACCACAACGTGAACACAAATTAAAGGTACCCTGTGGACTTTTTGACCACTAGTAGCACTATAAAACAATGTTTTCAGAAGTGGGTCCCATGCATCATGCTATTCCAGTAATCAAAACACATAAAGAAGTATAGCAATGCAAAAACTGAGGCAAAGAAACAGTAAATGAATGCAAGCTCATAAATCTGGATGTAAACAAATACTTGACTTTAAGAATAGCCTTGATGTATTTTGAAACATAACTTTTGTTTACAAGGGAAAAGCTATTTTTATGCCCTGTGACCTCCTAACAATGTCCCTGTGGGATGGAGAGGCACTGTATTATGGAACATGGAGAGAACAATAATGCTCTGATCTCCTAAAAAGGCACTCTTCACTCAAGGTAAAGCCATGCAACTCCATATTAAATATTTAACAATGTATTTTTTAAGAATGTAATTCAATATGCGTGTGTACCACAGCATCTGTAAGTGTTTATATTGCTGAACAGATAAAAGAAGGAGGATAAAACATAATGTGTGATGATATGATCTACCTGTGATTAGATTTCACACAGCGACAGCTAATACAACCAGTGCAGCTGATGGGAACAGTGGTGTTCAGTGAAAGCAACAATACAAAAAGACTCCAAACCCTCGACTGGTATCAACTCACAGTACAACTATCAGGGCGTCCTTGCAAATCAAAAGCACAGAAACATGTACTGAACGCCATGCACAACAGCTGTAGTATATTAAGCAACATTCACACATCACATATCGCTTTCATAGTGGGGCATGGTTTAGAAGGAGGCAGGATGTAGAGTTATTACCGGGCATAAAAAAATAGGAAAAAGATGTGGAGAGATGGATGGGAGAATTAGGCTGGGAGAAAAACAGAGAAACCTTATGGTGGTTCAGATAATGAATCGATTCAAAAGCTCTACTGTAAAAAAAAAAAGAAAATTAGGAAAATATGCAAAAAAGCGTCCTCAAGCATTGACACAACACAGATGCTGTATTGTGTGGTTTTGGCTTGTCGATGCTCTGTGAAAGATTGCTTTCTCTGAAAGGCATAAGCTCTCCATTTATAGATTAATTCAACTGCTCTGTTCAATTTGGGAGCTGATGGTCTGAAACACGGACACAGACAATCTTTCAGTTCAGTGTGTTGACAGTGGAAGCTATTTGGGCGTCAGAGGAGTCATGTGTTAGTGCTTTGAAGAAGAGAGAGATAAAAGGGCTGACAGGAAGGGAGCAGATTAGAGAGTAACCAACAATAAAGTGACCACATAAAAGTAACAAAAAGTGTCTCTCTTTGCACAAATTCTGAAATTGTCATCCCTGCCTCTGGTTTGTCTTTGAAAAGCAACACTGAAACTAAAATTTTATGGAGTACTGGAGAAGTTACAGCCTCTGTGATAGCAGCCTCATAGTGGCATTTTTACACAAAGAGGGAACCAGATGTGAAAACTGGAGGAGCTGAAAGAAAGTTGGAGCACTTTCTTTGCCTTCTCTACTCGTTTTTAGTTTGACTGATGCCTGCCTGTTTCTATTTTTTCTGCAGCTTTCTACCCATGCTGACTCAAACAGATTACTAAAAAACACTAACAGATTGAGATGCTGGTGGGTGTTAGTGTCTTCTAAAATGTTTTGGAGATCAAAAACCTGCAGATGCATGATTCATATTAGAGCACAGTACAATAGAGATGGTGCTGTATTTGCTGTGTAGGAACACCGCAATAGACCACACACAAAACTAACCGGAAATACCATAAAAATAAAGTGAAACCTTCTCAGTAGGCCCAAACGTTTAACTAAAAGCTGCTGTGCGCCTCTTGAGGGGGAAAAAAGCAAGAGTTTGAAAGTACAGGGCACGACCAGACCCCTCCGTCCCCTCCTAGCGAGGTTCAAATGCCCCACGTGGCAGACTTAATAAAACAAACACAACTCTGCTTGCTCAGCCTTGTCTGGTTGTAACCAAAACACTAGACTGCCCAATTTCACTGGACAAGCAAGCATGACTCTACACTAAAGAGCGCTCACAAATGTACCTTTTTATATGAAGTGCTCCTCTGCCAGGGGCAGTTGATTTGTTATAGATATATTTGCCAGGAAGATTATTTTTCGTCACACATGATAACCATTGAATGAGTAGAAAAGCTTCAGCTAACCACACAACGACACTTCAAGTTTCTAATGCAGGAAAAATAAAGTAAGTCTTTGTGTGAGTTTATGCCACAGCTCATATTCAGTTTGTTTCAGGCGGACCCTTTTCTGTGGATGTAGTAGCTATTACATTTTTAACAAAGGATAAGTTTGTGCACAGGTTTTTCATTAGCAATACATGTGTTTTGTTTTCCTTTATGTTCACCAAACATAGTGAATATTAAAGTCGAATTCTCTTCATAACAAGACTGAGTGTCTACGGCAATGCTAATGACTGTGAGGTTGGACAGCGGTTGAGCTACATGTTGAAACCAGCATGTGAACATACTCGTAAAAATAAAGCAGGTATAATGGGTCACATGTTTAAGATCTTAGGTTCGTGTGATTGGTAAAAAGTTTTGTATTAAAAGGAGCAGTGTGCAGGATTTAGTGCTGTATAGTGGAGTAGTTTTGATTTAGCATGAAGGAGAAACTTTACTGGCCACAAAACAGATGAAAAATGCAAAATGCCCTATCTAGAGCCAGTGTTTAGTTTGTCTGTTCTGGGCTACTGTAGAAACATGGCAGTTCAACATGATGAACTGCCATGTTATTGATATAAAAGTCTATCGATATAAAAGGCTCTTTCTAAAGTAACAAAACCATAACGATTCTTATTTTCAGGTGATTATACACTAATGAAAACATAGTGATGAGTATTATATTCAATTTCTGCCATATTCTGTAACTAAGAGCCCCCAAAACCTGACACACTGGACCTTTAAGTCATGAAACAAAATATTAAGTAAGTGAAATTTTGACCCAATAACAACCCAACAACAGATGAAAAGTTAAGTGATGTCTAAAGGCAGAAATATAATTGAGGAGATATTATTGTCTGGACTGGTGGTGGACCAACCTACTGACCCAACAATGCTGTCATTTATGGAGCTAAAAAGTACCTACAACTATATCAAAAACCCATCATGTGTCAACAGGGTTTGACAAAACATGTCATCTGTGTTTCATTAGATTCATTTTGACCTGGCATCACACAAGATTGTGAAGTTACAGAGATACAGAACTTCAGCCTCACCTTTGCTGCTGCAGTCCAGCAGAGGTTTGGGGAACATGTAGGTGTGGCACATAGATGTGGCCTCTGGCTTCACTTTGATCGTTGGAGGCCTTGGCCGCCCCCCATCTCCGTCCCCCGGCCTCCGGATTACCTGGTTGTCACCCGCACACAATGACTCCACATTCAGCTTCTTCAGCTTCTGGCCCTTCAGCGACAGGGGCTCCGCGCATTTGGCGTAGTTGCCCAGGTTGCGATTGCTAGGCACCTGCAGCATCGTGACCAGACTTTCCAATGAGCAGTGGCAGTTCCAGGGGTTGTCATAAACACGGAGGTAGGTAAGGCGGGGCAGGGGGAGCAGGACCTCCTCTGAGGCTGTTTTCAGTCCGTTGTGCTGGAGGAGCAGGGTGGTGAGCTGGGAGAGGCCGGTGAACGCTCCATCCTCCACCATGGAGATGTCGTTCTGCTGGAGGTCCAGGCTCTTCAGCTGGGTGAACTGGGAGAACATGTTGTCCCTCAAGACCTAAAGGGGGAGAAATGAGCAACCTGTTAACTAAACTGTTGAACTTTAAAGGACTTTTTACATCTCATATTCTGGACAAAGAGTTGACCCTGGGATAACTAAGCTCCTTTCACTCACGCATGGTTAACCCAGGGTTAACCTAAACCAAGGGCTATACGATTTATAGAGCAATTTTGCTAGCCTTGGGTTAAATATCTGCTGGAACAAATATTTACATGTATGTTTACTTTAGCCCAGATTGACACTGGCACATTTTGGAAGATTTTTGGTTTTGTGTTTTGTTGATTCTCCGCAAACACAGGGCTAGCCCTGCTCCAGAACAGGGCCAGCAAACCCTTGGCTGAAGCCGGACTTGAATGTGGCAGTGTGAAAGCTTTCTTAGCCTGGGGCTAACAGCTCACTTAGCTTGGGGCTAAGGGGGGTAATAGGTCCCTTAGCCTGTGACTGTGAAGGTTCTAAGAATATTAGCCCTGGTATAAGTACAATGTTAAAGGCCCTTAATTTGTCCAGAATTGTATTTGTTGACTAACTCTTTTCAGCTTGTCATCACATTGATTTAATTTTCCTGTAAATTACATTCAGTTCATTCAGTAAGAGTCAAATTGAGAGTCTTTGTACTGTCTACACTATCAGGTGAGCATTGGTGAGAAACTGGCATGCTAGCTGGGCACCACGGTTAACCTTTAGAAAAAAAAAAAAACTAAATAAACTGTGTTAGGCAGGTGTACTGTGGGTTTCTAGCTTTAGTCTTAGCTGCCTGCTGAGCCTGAACATAAACCTCATGTGCGATTGAACGAAAATGGTAGTTTTCTGAGCGGCCGTAACTATAAGTAACACCTTTCACATTACACTTTTTACGCAGTTTTTATGTTAAAGTATAAATATTGCACCTTAAAGTACATATTGCAGTGTAGAGCTTTACTAGTCTAATAATATTTAATAATGTTTGTGATTGTATGCTAAATCCAACAGGGCCAAAGCTGCTGCTAAAAAAAAAAAAATACCTTAATTCTTTCCCCGTCTACTCATTCATTCAACAACTCAACTCTCTAAACTTGAAAGGGTGAAAGTAAAGCTTAATTATACTCATTTTTCGCCGATTTGATCAGTGTTTATGACTCATTCCTCTTTTATTATTTATTACATCCCTCGCTAACCATTTTGTTTTCTTCCTCTCAACACCTGTGAGACACACATCCTGTGTTCACTCATGTTCAACATACGAACAAAAACCTACACACACACATAGCAAAAAAACATCTGTCTTTGATCTCGGCCCCAAATAAATGGAGCACAGATGCTCGGGGTATCAACAAGTTGGCTGGGTTTAGGGTCAGAGTCAGAGGCTTGAAGCACTAATTCACAGAAAATTGATGGATTTGTTACAGAAAACTGTACAAGATATTCTCAGAATCTGTTAATTAGTGTTGGTCGTGTCTGGACTGTAGCAGGTGCTCTATGTCTCGCCTCCTTATATTTGAAAGTGTCCGTACATACCTGAATCTTATTTCTTGCCAACAGTAAATGGTGAATATCTTTGGGCCAATCCTGCATCACGGTGGTCAGCTGCCTATCCTGGCAGTCCAAGTACTTCTCTCCTGCCTCCATGTATTCCTTACACTCCTGAGTTTGACGTCTGATCAGTCCGGCCCTACCTCTGCCCCGTACACGGCCCCCGGTGCCCCTGTCCGCCGCCCCTGACCGAGGGCCTCTCCGGGGCTCAGCTGATCGAAAGAGCAGCAAGAGGAGAATGGTGGTGAGGAGATGCATGATGGGAAAGGAGTGGAGAGGAAGGGAGGCCTCTTGGTAATCAGGTCAACTTTGGAAGACTGTTGTCAGATGATTGGTGTGACGGGACACAGGAGGCCGGTCACAGCTGTGTGTATGAAGAGAAAAACAGAGGAAGAGAGAGAAGGAGAGGTGAATTTACAAAGGTCTTGGCCCATTCACACAAATTGACCTTTAACCTAAAGTCCATTAACCACATATTTAAACTATTGCTAATAGTGGATGTATTTATCAAGAAGTAGTCCTGCAAGTCACTGAGCCAGGCTAGCTGTTTCCAGTTTTTGTGCAAAGTCAAACCCAACCTTCTTCCTAAGAGGTTTTGTGTTGAAGTAACAACTTCACTCTTATCCTGTCTCACGGTGAACACTCACTGAATGCAACGTAACACAAAGTCAAGTTCACCTTCGTTCATTTTTCTGTGGGTGAAGTGAATCACCAATAAAGGTCCTTAGCAGGCAAGGCTGGACCAGCAACACAAAAACAGGAGGAGGTGTGGGAAATTGGAAACTTTGAACTTGGGTGAATGAAAGGTGAAGTTCATCTGGAAGCTACTGACAAAACAAAGGGAATGTGGTTAGCCAGGAAGTTTACCCTGTACCAAGTGGAGAAAAATCTCTGTTGTTTCTGGAACCCCTCCTTTGAATGTCCTGTGACTCTGAGATTACAGAGACAAACAAAAATGAAGTGGTGTTTGGAGCAAAGTCCAATAAATTCTTTAAGACAGTTGTAGATTGCTTATTTACGCAATTTGCAAAGAAGCTACTGGCTAGCTTGCAAGCACTGATCCATCCATTGCATTGATGAGAAGTGACAGAGGTAAAGTTGTTCAGTGACACAATGGCACAAGAGTTAAAGTTAAAAAACACCAAGTGTATTGGTCAGAATGAGAGACATTATTTCCTAGAAGTTGGATATCCAAAAATGAGTTTTTAGAGTGAGGTTTTAAAAAGTCCATACATGAAGAGAATCTCAATATTCACAAATACAATAAAATGTACAAGGATTTTGAGTCAAGCTGACAACTAAAACGGTAACACTGCACATGTTGAAAGAATTAATGGAGAGGTAGAGCATGAGTAAAAGTGGGGAGAAGTGAAGAGGAAACAGGAAGTGGGCTTTGAAGGAAAAGAAAGAGACATTTGTTACGTGTCAACATGTTATGGATTCAAATGTGGTTGTTATAAAGTGCTGTTTTCTTTCTGGGGTACCCCATGAATGTTTTCTACCCTCAGCTAAATAGACATGGATATCTTTCCCCAACTCTCCCTAATAGCCTTTCAAACATTGTTTTTCTCTCTTTCCGTGTCTTCATTGTGTTGATTCCTTCTCTCTCTGTTTGCATTTTGGCATGTTTTTATTGATTACTTATCCTCAAACATACATTGACTTGCAGGATGTTTATCCCTTGCAAAATAAGTACTTGTGTCTCAGATCCATATGTGGTTTTATTTTAATTTAAACAGGCCTTGCTGAGCCAGTATAAGTATTCCAAAAATGTCTGTATGAGTGTTATCTGATTTACCACAAATATGATTAAGTTTAGGCTACTAGAAAACTTGCTTAGTTAAAGAGACAGTGTGACATTACGCCAGTCTGTTGTCACCATGAGTTTGCCAAGAAACCAGAAGGGAACTCAAAGAAGTTACTACATCCCGCCAAGAAGTCGTTGTGCAAAGTTAAACCAAACCTTCTTCCTAATAGGTTTTGTGGTGGAGGAACAACTTTACACTATTCCCCTTTTGCTACTGAGAGAAGAAAGTAATTATTAACGCAACCACAAGAGGTTGTTTGTCTTATAAGTTTACTGTTTAAATTAATTTTGGGAACAGAAACAGAGAATTAGAAGATTCTCTCTTAGTCTGTATAATAAATATAATGCCAGCAAGTTAGTTTAGCTCAGGGTGAAACAGTCTAGCTTGGAATTAGTAACTTCCTGAAGTCTATACTCATTGTGTGGCTTACTGTATAATTACACCTATACCTGCAGTTGTAACTGCTGAACATAAACATCTTAGCTTAACATATTCATATCGTATCTATCTTTTTGCACTTCTTGTTGGATGCTAAATTGTATTTTGTTGTCTCAGTACTCTGAATTAGATTCAACTTCATCGTTATTGCACAATCTAAACTAGCCTGAAATAAGGAGTAGCCTGGCATATAATACCTCCCCCATAAAACAACAAATTGTCCTTTTTAGACTTTGGTTTTGTATGGATTGAACAAAACAGATATTCTGTGTTAAATAATGTGCTTTAGAGTTACCTGTAGGCAGATTTTGTTATTGTTCAACAGAGAAGGCTAGCTGTTGCTACTTTTATGCTAAGCCAAGCTATGTGGCTGCTGGTAGCTTTAATGGAGAGAAAAAGGCAAGGTCCAGAGGTCTGCCAGTACACCATACACAGACACACAGACTCATGCGCAAGCTGACTCAGTCCAACTGTACCAAACCGCAGCCCCCTTACAGTGTTCCATGGAACAAGCCTGTCAATGCAGATGGTGTCGTTCCATTGTGAATAACAGACTGGGCATGTTAGCTGGCTATACAGACAGAAACAGCTGAGAATGTATCTTGGGATGTGCTTTCCAGTCCATTGAGTGCTCTTCAACTGTTCACTTGTCCAACTATCAATCGTCTCAAATGAAGCAAACCTGAAAGTTCGATTTCCTTCGCTGCAGCCGTCACATGCAATAATACACTGCTAGTGAGCTGTTACACAAAGTGAATGGATTGCTTCTTCCCAGCCACTAGCTGGCAGTGTGTGTGATATATTCTGTATGTATATGTCTGAGTCGCTTTCTTTTTCTGTATTTGTATATACAAGCATGCCCTTATAGATTTGTATTTGTATGTCTGTACATCAACTGCAAGCACGTGTCTGTGTTGCATTATTGTGCAGCTGAAGAGAGACATGTTTCAACATAAGGTGAGACTTGTGCCAGTCCAAACACCAGACCAGACTACACTGAGGTGGAAAGCATGGAGAGGGGTCTTGAGTAGACACAGACACAACCTCCCCTCAGTGTATAACTGCTTTCAGGTTAATTTATTTGGTCTCATACATGTGGTTCATATACAGCACTGTGGTGCAACTGCACCAAGAGTCTTGCGCAGCTCAGTGGGTGAAGCATGGCACAAACACATACTCCAATACTGCGTAGCTATATCCTCCAAAATATACGTAACGTAGAAAATATTAGGGATGTACGGGTGACAAATTAAAGGAAAAACCACCACATGGCCATCACAGACCTCCGCAGTATCCTTTGGCATAGATTCCCCAAGTTTCTGGAACTGTACTGGAGAGATGAACAACATTTTTCCAAAAGATTCAATTTTTTTTATTATTTCCACTCATACTGACTGACCTTTCTTATGTCATGCTGTAAAGGACAACATAAACCAAAGTGCATTTCATTTTCTATTTTCAGTGAAATAACATAACTGGCAAAGCTTTGTTGTCAATACCAACATAACGTCTGTTTTTCTGTAGTGGTGGTATACCACGCCTTATTTTGGCACAAACATTAAAGGTGCACCGTGAAATTTACTTGGAAACAAACAAAAGTTATGTTTACATTCACTGCTTCTGAGTGTATATCACTGAGACCTAAACACATATTGAATGTGTTTCCGTCCTCATAAAACACTTACAAAGCTATGTTTCAAAGTATTGGAAATACATTGTTTACATTTGTGTTTGCGATGTGTGTGCACAACATAAACAAAACAGGGTCTCACTTTTAAAAACATTGCTCAATAGCACTACTAGTGGTCAGATACTCCACACAGTACCCTTTAAATTTATTTTGATTGTAGCATGCATTACACTTGTATGAAAGAATCTGAGATTGTTATGAATCTTTTAGGTTTTTCTTTGTCAAAAAAAGCAAGTCACTTTGAATTTAGAAATTCAAAAGTATATATCCAGTGAATCGTCGCCAAACCAATTGAACCAGTGCTGGTGCTGCTCAGATTTTTTTAAACATCAGAGCTGTTCAGTAGCAGTCCAATCCTTCTTAGAAAAGTATAACCATGGTCAATCTGCAATACATTCCAACTGGGACCATAACAAACCCACTAAGGCCAAACCCATCCCTGTGGTTCGCCTCATGGCCATACCATTCCGAATTAGCCCTTCCAGTCTAGCATTATTTCCCACCCCAACTGCTTCTGGTCAGTCTGTCCTAACCCAAAAGAGTCTCAAAGAAAAACTGCCTTCCTGTGTCTGTAAATACTAAGCATAAAGCCCTAGAGAGATTTCGGTGTGGTACTTCCACAGACTGTCATCTGTGCTGAACCAGAATAAAGTTTGTTCTGGGCATGAAATGTGGTAGCAACATGCTTCTCTTTTGTACCATGGAAAAATAAGCCTGTGGGAAGAGTTTGAGGCCTTTTTGAAGAAAATATGGTCATTTGTTTACTGTGTATGCACAACTTTGATGAAGCATACAAAATAAAAATGTTAGGAAACCTCAGAACTATCCTTAATTGTATACAGCTGTGATAATTAGAGCTTGGCTCTCTTCCTAATGAGTTGTTTTTAGCTATGCTAATGACATGGCTCTCAGGATGGCAGTCTGGATGTATTGTCATGAAATTTTGTGACATTTATGGTCCCTAGTGATGCATCCTAATGTCTTTGATAATCTACTTCCTTGAACATCATCATCAAAAATGTAATTTGTTTAATACTTTGACAGGTATTTTGTCATGAACCAAACTAATGACAGTCCCATTGGCCCCAACTGTACTTTGTGCCCTAATTAGCAAATGTTAAACTAAGATTTTGAACATGGTAAACATTATATCTGCTTGACATATGCCTTTTAGCATTGTCGATAAGATGTGGACATTTAGTTGCAAAGAGCTGCTAGCATGTACACTTTTGTTCTTTCAGCGCAGTGATCCAACTTACAATACTGGAAGCTTTTAATAGTATAACAAGTTCACTAACATAGTTTTATCATTTGAAAGTCTTAAGTTAATGTTATGTCTTTCTAAAACTTGAAGGTGAGACAAAGCCTCAGTTGACAAATGTTTTGTTTTCATTGTTTGTTTCATTTGGATTTCAGTCTGAGAATCTGTTTCATTTGGATTTTAGACTCCCAGACTGATAAAGTGTGTTACTTCTCCACATGAAAGAGATCATCTCATCAATCATACTCTATCTTTCAGCATAGGTCCATATTTGGCTGACAGTTTTATCAGTTTGTTCACAGTTTAGTGAAGATCCATGCTAACATGTGTGTAGTTTAAAGACTCGGTATTTTGTTGGCTTTTTATATTGGATACTTTATTTTTTTGTTACCATTCCTGGCTCCATTTTTAATACTTTCACATTAGGTAGATTTTACAGGGAGACCACAATCACACAGCACTGCCAACAAACCCCTCAGATACTTGTAACAGTGAGAATATGATTATGTCATCAGTTGCGCTAGGGTTCAGTTAACAGCGTGGAGTGAACAGACGCTCACTGTATCATTGTGTCTGAAACTGCTGAGCAAATGGAAAAATCATCATTTGGTCATTTGCATTAAATCTTTCAAATGGTTTGTCAAACCAACACAATTTACTGAGTCAGTCTTTTGGACCAGTACTGCAGGAAGTGTAGACTTATAACTCATCTCCAGCTGAATATCACGTGTCTTCCTGATGTGCCAGCCTTAATGTGCCTTTATTTGGAAGTTAAAACAGCGCTTTCATTCTTTTGATGTTTGCACTCCTTACTCAAAGTTGTAATAAGAGCATCACTAAATGCTCAAGGTTTAAGCTATAAATGTTGCTGCCCGTACAGTAGCACACCACATATATTACATAGACATAATTCAGGGTAGTGCTGCAAGTGGAAAGTATAATTTAACCAGGCGGTTTGGCAGGACTTCAGTGGTGACATTAACCAGGGCAAGAGGAAGTAACATTGCTGGGCCAAAGAACCAAATGTCAAAGTGCAAATGTGTGTGAATTAAGTGGAGGAAACCTTCACATGGCAGACACATATGCAGACACATATAAAACAGCGTTTTACAAAGAGAGACATGCATATTGCAGGTGCCCATGGAGAGAGAGAACAGACACCAACACACAAAAGAAAGTGTGTGTGTCTGTGTTCTGGACTGTCTGTGGGCTCAAATGGGTCATTTGGTCCCAGCAGACTGGAAGAAACATAGACAGGTTGGCCTCTCAGACCATCACAACCCACCTACATCAGGAAGAGGGGGCAGAGACTAGAGACTGTCGTTAAGAGAAATACAGATGGAGGCAGCACACATATTTGAAAAACATCTTCACACTGAAAAGAAATCTGTGGGACGAAGTAAAAGATAGAAGGAAATGCCTGAGAACAAGATTAATATAAGAAGCCAAACTTGCATGGGACAGAAAATATCATGATGTCAGCTAAAGGGAAATTCCCTTTGGCAAAGTGCTTTGTTTGGTTTCAGGTGACACTGCTGTGCTTCTGTTAGGCCAGGAACACACAAGATGATTTTTCAAATCCTAACCAACTGAGTGAAGAAATAGCCAAGAGCACACATTAACAATACAGTAGACTTTCCCCAGATTAAATTTGTAGGTCGAAATACAGGATCCCATTTCAGATTTGTCCAAATTCCAGTCATATAAATTAATCATGTTTTATATAAATGCTTTGATTGTGCCTGGTCTAAGGCTCAGTCTGGTGGTGACTTGAATCCTAAACCACTTGTGAATTCCATTTGTTTTCTTCTTTTCCCACGACTTAGGAGACTCTATGAACAATGACTATGTTCACATTTATATTACACTTATTTATCCAAAGCGACTCACAAAAAGGGAAACAATCAAGGTACAGTGCAACAAGGACATGTTAGTGCAGCTATAAGTACTACTAGCACAGAATCAAATGGCATTTCTAGAGGGTAGATTTAGCATGTCCAGTTGTTTGTCAGTCCAATACAGTTCAGGGGACGCATGTCCAGTTGTTCATGTGAAAGCACTCAGTTTTAGGGAACAAACCAACAGAGCGTCAACAAACTGTGCAGTTCATCTTGGCTTTACGGGGCATTTTAGCTTCTTTCAGCTCATTGTTTTGGTTTTTACTGTTTTGGTTTTACTTGACTTTTGTGGTTCACTCTCACAACACTTTGTTTTCAGCAGCAGAAAGCAGCTGTTTGTTGGGTTTTTTTGTTTTTATCCAAGTGACTTACAAACAATCAAGGTACAGTGCAACAAGGACATGTTAGTGCAGCAATACGTACTACTAGCATAGAATCAAGTGACATTTCTAGAGGGCAGATTTAGCATGTCCAGTTGTTGGTAAGCATGTCCAGTTGTTAAGGATGTCCGATTAATGGTAAGCATGTCCGGTTGTGGGTAGGGATGTCCAGTTGTTGGTCAGTCCAATACAGTTCAGGGGAGGCATGTTCAGTTGTTGGTCAGCATGTCCAGTTGTTGGTCAGCATGTCCAGTTGTTGGTAAGCATGTCCAGTTGTTGGTCAGCATGTCCAGTTGTTGGTAAGCATGTCCAGTTGTTGGTCAGCATGTCCAGTTGTTGGCCAGTCCAATACAGTTCAGGGGAGGCATGTCCAGTTGTTCATGTGAAAACAGTCACTTTTAGGGAACAAACCAACAGCTTAAACACACTGTGCAGTTCATCTTAGCTTTACAAGGCATTTTAGCTTCTTTCAGTTCATTGTTTTGGTTTTTACTGTTTTGGTTTTACTAGACTTTTGTGGTTCACTCTCACAACACTTTGTTTTCAGCAGCGGAAAGCAGCTGTTTGTTGTTTTTTGTTTTTTTGAGTGCACAGCAGACAGACACAATGAACTACAACAAAAAGCCAGATATTTTTCTATGGAGTTGGAGGTGGAGACCAAACTGGAGCTAAAAGACCAGTAATTATTGGACTTACATTCAACAAGACACTCGACTCCAAATGAATGCTAATGTGGCTGTGCTGTGTAAATCAGAAACATGTTAGCCCTAATGACTTAATAAGGTAATTTAATATCAACCGTGTACATGTTCCACTGCCCCCAGTAAGCAAAGCTAATTAAATTTGATTTCAAGTCACACAAAAACTACAAAAATGTTATTCACACAGCACCTTTGAAAGCACAATGTCACAGCCTCTCACGCATAAAGCCTTGAGGCTACACATTCTCTACCTGCATTAGTTGCCTGGAGAGGCTCTCCATGCCCCAGTAATATTGGACAGGCCACTGGGATGGAAAGAGTTCAGACCTTCATAGGGAACTGTTCAGAAACACAAGGGGCACTGTGTTACAGAGAAAAAAAAGCAAGAACAAGCAGGGGAGGCTGTAAAAACAAGAACAAGCCTTTTTCTCTTTGGCTACTGTTAGAAAAATGTAGAAAATTCAGCTTCCATCCCAGCTGCATGCATTTGTACATTATATGGGCAGGGAGCAGGCAGAAAGTCGGTCCGTCATTCAGGCAGTTAATTACAGAGAAAAAAGTGACATAAAGTTGGAGGGCAAGAAAAAAGGAGTGAGCTTAAAGGTGAGTGTTTTCCCTTTGCAAGTCAGTCTCCGTGTAAGCTGACCTTACTTTGTTTCCTTTAAGCTAGATTTCCTTTGTGTGGTGTGTATGTGTTCCCAAAGGTCTGCAGCCTGTTGCCATGTAACAGACCCACCATCCAGCTGTAAGAAGAGACAAAAGGGAATACAAGGAAAGAATGCCAGTACAGACTATGAGAATGTAAAGAGAAGAGGGGGAAAAAAGTGTAACCACCAAGTACTGAATCCTAAACCAGAGGGATGAGTGTCACAGACAGACATATAGTGTGTGTGTGTGTGTGTGTGTGTAGAGAGAGCAAGCAAGAAAGAGAACCCTCACACATCCCTGAGAGCCTAATTAGAACCAGACACGTTCATTTCTGCAGAAGTGGAGAGAGGCAAGTTTAGAGATGTTTTTACAGAGAGAGGTCAGAGGTGGTGAACTCACAAAAACAAACAGCAGAAAGAGAAACTTTATGATGGAAAGATGCCAGTTTTGTGCATTTGTGGGTTCCTTACACCCATGTTTCTCTAACATACCAAACTAGCAACTACAACCCTCAAAAGAGGTCACCTCCTCATCCATATGTCTTGTCTGCGACCTGTGTGTTTGTGACAACCGTCCAGCTTTCAGCTGACGTTATGCAGGCAACAGTGTGATCTCTCCCCTTGTTTCTTGGCTGTGTCTAATCTTGTTCTGAAACCGCAAACTCTGAAACACTAAGCTCCATCATAAAACATTAAACACAGGACTACTGTAAAGTTGAAAAGTGACAAGTTTACAAATTCAGGAACAGAAAAATGCAGATTTTTTGTTATGTAATATTCTACTGAGTTTTACTTTAGTTCTTTTCTTTCAAAAATCTCAAGGGTCTTGCAAACTGTTTCGTTCAAATCAGGGAGTACTGTCATGAGACGTTTAACAGAGCTCACACACATACAATGTCTTCCCCACCAACCAGCTTTGTTGATTGCTTTGTATTGATGCCAGACACACACCAACGCAATTCAAGCACAATCTCCCACTCACACACTCGCACTAGATTTTACTACAAAGTGTTGCACTTAAACTTAACTGCAGCAAGCTGCAACAGCAGAAATTTAAGTTGATTCACTCGCACTTTGTGATCAGAGTAAACTTGCAAGTCAAGCTCTTTTCTCTTCCCCTTTTTCCCGGTGCAGGATTGAAGAGCGAAACCACACGACGCTCCGCTCTGCGAATTTTACAGGAACCTACACACGAGCATGTAAATCCATGTGCAGATGTTGTATAGCTGCGCTCAGACGCATATAGATGCTTAAAAAACGTATACAAACTGTGCGGCAAGTGCTGGATTCCTCTTGAACATTTTGTAATCTTAGCCTCAAATTTGTCTTCTAGCTGTGATTCAAGAGATTTGTCCTATTCCATTTTTAACAAGAGTTGGCTATGTATTCAATGAACATGAGTCATTTAGTGGGCATGACTATCCAGAGTTCCTTACAATACAAAGAGGGTCCAAGTGGGTAAATTAACCCCTCACACACAGAAGTGGTGTTTAGCTCTGTTGAGCTACACACAGAGAACTGAACGCCTTATCATGGCAGCGTGGGTGCTTTTAAATGATGGCGCATGGGACCACCAGCCAGTTACATAACAAAAGCAGTAAGGCAGCATCTAAAATTAGCAATTGAATGTTTTCTTTGCTGCATGATTTATAAGCCATTGAGAGGAAATCGAGATTAACGCCAGGGAACCAGTGAAGTGACGCTCCATAAACTTGGCACGAGTTCAACAATTCCAAATTAGAGTTTGGTGGTTGAAAAATAAATCTTACTTCAGCAACTCCTCAAATACTGAGCTGGCACAAGATGCAACTTAAATGTAAAAAGTTCAATAATTCATTGATGATGGATTTTTATTCAAGTATAATCCAATGCAGCTGCAAAAGATAATGAATTAAAATGTTATGCAAACATGCTTACAATCTTGAGTAGCTCAGCTCTGCTCTTCACATGTTAGCAATTTCATCATCAGACCGGGTTCATTCGGTCTATGCAGACACTATCAGTGCATGCCTATGATGTCTAAAGAACAAAGGAATAAGAAAAGTTTGAAGTCACACTTCTATTAAAATTGTCACAAACGATTAAAAAAGTGTCAGAAATAATCCTTTAGTGGATTTTCTAACATATTTTGCAACCTAACCATTTCACAATAGGATTAAAATAACATGCTGTGGTCTTTTCTAAGCCTACAGGGAGTTTTTATCACCAAGAACTAAAGATTTATTGGCAACAATGGTTGCCAAAAATCTTTTTGCATATTGGATATTGTATGAGTAAGGGTTGGGGATTTGCTGTTGCTTTCAGCTGAATAAACTTTTGTACATAGACAGATCTGATGCCCTTTGGTACAATCTGAAGGTTTCAGTCCTACCTGTGCAGGGAGAGAATCTGGCTCGAGCTCGTCCACTAGGACCTGCAGATCTCCGGTTGGTCCCGCGTCCCCGGCTCCTAATCCTGTCATGAGCGCTGCGTCTAAGCCAAGAAAATCTGCCTGGCTGCCTATAAACTTAAAGTCTGGAGTGAGGGACGAACGACTGGCTGCTTCTCCAATCTCCTGCTCTCTCACTCTCTCTCTTTCTCTCTCTCTCTCTCTCTCTCTCTCTCTCTCTCTCTCTGTGTGTGTGTCTGCTGAGTGATTGACTACTGCCTTAGCTGCCTCTCTCTCTCTCTCTCTCCCTCCCTCTTACTCCTGTGCTTTTCACCCACTCAGCTGGATCGAAAGAGAGAGACTGTGAGCAAAGTAAAGTTGATTCTCAAAGGAGCCACAAGGCTGTGCCTGGTTTAGCATTACACACACAAACACACACATACATATAAACGTGTAGGAGGGCTGCAACCCTGCACTGGTCCCCTTTGTTAAACCAATGGACTTCTTTCAGAATATGCCTGATGGACTGCAAATAACAGAGAGATTGGGCACTTTGGTGGCATAGAGGCAAAATGTACCCATCATCACATCCACTATGTGCAACTATCTGGGTGTGTGCACGGTGTCATGCTCCCAGCAGAAGGGAGACGCCTTTAAGATGTAAATCTTAGCAGGTTTGATCCAAAATAGCCTTGTTCCATTTCCAACATCTGCCTTTGATTGCCGCTTCAGTCAGGAGAATCTCTCCTTTTGTTATTAGACCTTGAACCGTGCATGTTGCATGCAAAAGTTGTGGTTTCACAAGGTCTTTTGCCATCCATCATCTGGACTCAAGAGGTGGAACCGACCACTTATGCAGTGTTTTAATCTGTCCTGCTGTCAGGAAGGCTTTAGAGATAGCAATGTGATGAGATTCTGCACACATTCATGGGTCCCAGAGATGAATCCTAGTGATCCACTGACATTTCCGCTTGGACCACAATGATGATTTTGATTTTTGACTGTTGGATACATCTCAGCCTGGTCCATTGCTACTACTGTTCTATTCATACTTTAATGCTATCACACACTATCACGTGTTATCACATGGTCAATTGTTTGTTTTCAATCAAAAGATCAAAGTCGTCGTTGTTTCCAAACTAAAATCTGCATTATGGTACTATCACCTTTAAACAAATATGCTATTTAGCAGATATAACCATAGCCCTAACATCATCCACATACAATACACCTTTTAAAATATCAGATATTAGATCAGACATTCATGGTCCCCAGATGTAGCCTAATAACTTACGATTCTCTGACTAGCTCATGCCATGATGAGGTTAACATGTGGTATTGAGTGAAATATCTAAACAGCTGGTTGAAGGACTGTGACAGAATTTGGTACAGACATTCATGTCCTACTCAGAAATAGAAAACCTTAGTCATTTGATGAACCTTTCCATTTAGCATTGCCATTATCAGGTCACTTTTTTAAAGCTAATTTGTCCAATACTAAGAATACTTGCAAGACTAATGCCATTCTCATCCGTCTCAGCTGTACTGTTAAGTGCTAATTAGCAAACATTAGCATGCTTAAGTAGGCTAAATGCTAAACATTAGCATCTTAGCATTATCATTGTGTACATTTTAGTATGTGGTTAGGGTTTATTAGCATTTTGCTCAAAGTACTGCTGTGCCAAAGTAGACCCCTCACAGAGCTGCTGGCATGGCTGTAGACTACTGCAAAGCTTTAAATAGTATCTGATTTTAACATGTTTACTATGCTAGTTTCATCATTTGAAAGTCATTATTTAGTGAGGCCAGAGTAGCAGAATTGATGCAGCGGTTCTGACTTCAGATAAAGATTTGTGTATTCTACCAGCTGCTGTTTGATTTTTTTGACATTTCCTCTGATGAGTCATGTTTGAGCTCCTCTTCAAAGATAAATTCTGTGTAATTGTTTTGCTCTGCAGTAGTCTGTATATTTACTTATGAAGCTGTGGAATATCTCACAATAGCTGGAAACTCTCTTCCACTTGTTGCTAACATTAACCAGTTGGCCTTTCTGACACTAAACAGCTCCCACAGGAATAGTTTCATCTGCTGGTAATGGGCATTCTGTGTAATTGTATGGTGCCAGAGGACAGTAATCCCTGCTAATCAACATACTGCTGTCTGTACTGTCCTACTCTTCTTCTCTTCTCTTCTCTTCTCTTCTCTTCTCTTCTCTTCTCTTCAACACCGAGTGAAACAGCTCCATATTAGGATCACTATTCTGTGCTGGCTTAAATAGATTGTTTACTGCCAAACACTTAAAATGGCTTGAGGGCACTTACACCAGAACAACTGTTTTGAGAAAGGTAGGAGGAGCTGGGATGGAGCCTTGGGGGCTTTTTTACAAAGCCTATGCGACAGGCTCCCTGTCTCATTAGCAATGGACATGGACATACAGTAGTCTCCTCCTCTAACATGCAACCAACTCCAGTACTTTGTGTACACGCATCTGCAAAAACATGCATGCGTATCAGGACACTCATTGGAACAGAAATAAAGAATGGCATCCAAGGAAACTGCAAAATGTGTTTTCTTTATCAAACCAAGCATGCATGTGCATAAGTGTGTATGAGTGTGTGTGTGTTCATGCCCGAAGGCCTGTTTCTGTGCCAAGCCAGCTGTGGTGCCAGTAGGGAGATGAAGGATGTGCACCTTGTTAAAAAGCTTCAGACACATTCTTTAAAAGAGACAGGTCGACTTTTGGACCCAAAGCAGCATGATATAAATGTCTAAATGAATCTTTGATGAAAGGAATATGAGCGATTGTGTCTAATTTTGTAAGGCATGGCAGTTTCACTCCACTTTTATCCTTTGTTATATCTTAAAACATTTATATTAGATCAAAAACAAAACAGTCACATCTCAAGTTGCTACAATTAATGGAAACCAGTGGCTTCCTGGGAGGTACGAAGTCCATCTAAATGCCTTTATAATTTATTCTAATTATATGCTGGAGACTCTTTGGCATTCATGAAATGTAAACATGTAAAATGGTCCTCTAATTAAGCTGAAGCTGCATTTCCTCCATTACCAGACTTTGCCAGAGGGAAGACATGCTGTGAATGGTGTCTGCAGTGCCATCCTGCCCCAAGAGAAAGAGAAAAAACGACAGTAAAACGGAAATGCTGGATTTGTAAAATGGCACAATATGAACTTAAAAGGTGAAAATATGTAAATATTGTATTTACAACTAAACTAAGATACCTAGACATGACCAAAAATTAAAACTGATTTAAATCTACATTAAAGTGATAGGGAGTACTACTGCATTTTTAAGAAAACAAATAGCTTTTTGTGGCTTCAGAGGGGGCTGTGCAAAACCTCTAAATAACTAAATAGCCCCAAGTAATGTCACTTGAGTCGGCGTCATTAGGGGGTGAAGACTGCAAGTCTGAAAACGAAAGAAAATCTGAGGGTGTGGAGTTGGTAAGAAATTAACTTACCAGGCCTCTGTATCCCGCTTCTCATCTTTTCTTGAGGCTAAAGGCTCAAGGCTACGTTAGCCACTACTAGCATAATACACCCAAATCTGCACTGGAAGAAGAATGCAGAATAAACTAACTTAAGATGGAGTTTGGTGGTTGATAAAAGATATGGAAGTGCAATGTTAAATCAACGGAGAACAAATGTAACTTTTATTGACACACTTTGTTTGCATACTTACGAAAGGGCACTTTTGTTCTTCGATGAATCCTTAATTAATGTTTCGTCGAAATATAAAAACTATATTTAAAATGATAACACTTAAAAAACAATCCCAATAGTAAAAATAACTTTTTCAGACATGATTGTAGTCTTAAAACTTCCTTAATCTTAACTTTAATCCAACAAGCTCCCGTAGTTAAAGGTTAGGTTAAACTGTTTCTAGCCTAAGAAACAAAAGAAGCTGACGTTAACTAAGAAAGCTTATTGGTGTGAGCACAGACACACTTGATTTTTGATGAGCTTATCAACTGTTTTCCATTATCAACATGATTCCAAGTTCTTGTACAAACATCTGTTTTGTGGCCTGTGCAGTATGAGGACATTGTGTTGAGAGACTTTAACTGGAGAAATTGGGGGAGGGGGCAAAGTTAGGATTACGGAAACTTAGCAGGAGGCTTCACCATAAAAGTGTACCATAACAGAGGCATAACATAGTTTGAATTGTCCTAAGCTCAAAGGTTTTATTCAGAAAGATATACTTTGATGTTTGCAACCTTATTCAAACATGAATTGCAAAGGTCTTGGAATCCAAGCTAACTTTTCTGGGTAGAGACGAGAGGTTTTCATTTATTGTATCAGATATGGGACACAATTAGATCTGGGACATACCTTACATGTTTTTCCTGTTATCTCTGCTTCTCTCTGTTTTATTTTCTTTATTCTCCCTGTTTGGGGATCATCTGTCTGCATCTTTGTCTCCCTCAGTCAGTGTCCCATGCTTCTCTACCTGGCCACAATCCACAACAGATTGGAAACTCATTGGAACGTGTACACACAAACACATCCGTATGGATGCAACTATTTAGACAAACCAGATGACCCCACATCTACATCTGTTGTGGCTATAAACTTTTATCCTTTTTAATCAAAGCGCTGTACACTGAATCCTTCCCATCAAAGTCTATCAGCGCACCACTGGTCCAGTCCAATCTCTGCAGGTAAATGCTCACTTCAAAGACAACAAACATTGATTACTTTTTAGTGATGATATCTTCTTTCTCCTTCTTCTTATTTTCTCACCGTTTAGCTCTTTCTATGTTGCCATGTATGTGTCCTTTCACCCCGTCTTTCCCCTCCTTTGGTGATTTTTTTGTTTTGCATCATTTCTTTCTCTAATACTCCCTCCCTTCCTCAGGCTTTTTTGTGTTCTTCTCTGTTTTGCTGTGCCAGAAAAATAACCTAAACACAAGTTAGATACTGGAATACTGGAATACAGCTGTGTTCTCAGTGTTAAGCTATCTAATAATCACAATGCATTGCTAATACAAATAATTTTGCAATAGTCTGTGACACTGTGCGATGTGTTGTTTGTCAGGAATGTGTCTGGATCGACAAATGAAGGATGCAAAATAAATTAATAACAAACACACACAATCAGTGAATCATGTTTTATCTTGATATCTGCTGGATGGATTATGTATCGTAATACACTGGGTGTCTGTTACAATCTATTTATCTGGGTGTCATGGTAGATTAAAAGATCATAACTACGAACTGCAAGGGGAAATAAAGGCTAGATGTAGAAGGAAATAAATAGGAGACATCCAAAAAGGTGTCAAAGAGAATAACATGGCCGCCTGTAGTTCAATGTGCTGTAATGACTAATACATGACTTAACTGCGTGTTTAGAGTAATAAGTGCTACTAATCCAGGCTAACAGCAGGGCTGTGAGGACACTGTATGGATACATTTTCTGAGTCTGATAAACAAATCCGTTTATTATCCACTGTAAGTCATCTCTGTTGCGCAACATATTTTTATTTTATTTTGCCAGACAATTACGGGGAACTGTCAAGAACATGTAAAATGAGTCATTTAAAATAACTTATTATAATAAGTGATAAAATACTGGCATGATATCTCATGTGATGGGAAAATATCATGAGGCAGTAGTAGATTATACAGACATTTAGTTTATACCTAGGATCCTTCAGTGAGCTTTTCAGTGGTTAGGTGGAAGCTGCTCTTATCATTTTGTCTTATATCAACACTGGATCAAATGAGTAAGTGTAATGTGAAAGGGGTTATTTGTGGTGAAAAAAGCCCCACTGAGAATAATAACACAACTCAGCTCTACAAATCTTTTAGCCTCATTAAGCTCATTGTTTTGGTTTTACAGCAATTTAGTTGATGAAAAGCTTTGATAAAAGCAATTATACACTACCCCAAAAACAGAAAGTCATAGTTGGTAACATAATATAGCATTTAGCAGCTAAAGAGGCAGATAGATACAGTATATTACTTAATGTAATTACTCTAATGTTCACCATATCAACTTATAGGATGAAAATGTATGTCAATATTGTGTTTACAGCCTCGTCCTCAAGTGGTAAACACTAAATATAAACATTAGTAAATACTGCTTCAAAAGATTTCTAACTTTAATGCCAGAAGCATTTCATACACATCAGAGTGACTTATACTGAAATCCAAGAATACATCTGTGCTCTAGCTACTGGATATTCAGCTCCATCCATCACTGTATAGCAAGTGTTCACAAGAAACCACCCCTTACTCTCCTGATGATACAAGTTGACACAACGTACATTAAGTTCAGAGTTTTCACCGTGACTGCAAAGCTCTTCTCCCTAATGTGATAAAATAACAAGATGGTGAGAGAATACATTTATCTGTCTCTATACAGAAGGATTCTTCTCTCTGAGGAGTGATACAATCATGCTGAACAAGAACAAGCTAATATTAATGGCTTCAACTTTGGGGAGTATTTGGGTATAGCGGATTTAATTCTCATAAATCTCGCCACTGCTCAGCTTTACTGTTGCTGAACATAGCCTACAATCTCACTACAATTTTAGCAATTCTTTTTTCCAAACTGACCTCCAGACTTGGAGCAACAACCTCGTGGTCAAAATCCTGACGGTGTAACCCTTAGCAGACCAGACAAAAGCTTAAATTACCCAGAGGCCACATAGCTGTTCTCCCTGAGGGGAGTGCAGAGTGAGGTCACCATGACAACTTATCCAGAACCGGAAATTTCCACTGCCAAGCAAACATTAGTGCAAGGAAGCACCATGTTGTCAGTGGCTGGAAGAAAATAGATGTATTCATGTAAAACCCATTTGCATAGAAAGTTTTGGCCACGTTGAGGATTTTGTGTTGAGATGCCAAGTCTGGAGGAGCTTACTTTAAGAAGAACCTCCAACTATAACGAGTTTGCAACATGATGAACGGGGCGTGGAGCCATTTTATTTCACTTAATGAGTGTCAGGAAGTTGCCAAACAAAGCAAAATCAAGACCATATATGGTGTTCATCCCTTTTTTGTCACTGGGTGTAAATTATGTTTGATACAGTATAATCATCTCGTCTTACTACTGTATCTTCTTCCCATCACAGATGAAAACAGTTCAACTCAGTACTTGAGTACAAATCACATTTAAAAGCATAATCCATAATCCGAAATCAGTCATCTGAAAATAAGCAATCTGCATTTATTGTCCCCTTTCTTCTCTGTTTTATAACTGTGAATTTAAAAAGTAAAATAAGGAGGGAATGCATCTGTAATGGCTGCATCTCAGTGTCATTTAATATTCCACATGAAGAAGAAGTGGGGTTTTTAATTAACCAAATTTTCTGAAAATAAATGACTGTCTTTGAGACGTTAAGGCCAACTGCTTAAAGATGAAAGATTTCATTATAGCTGTTTAATGTGACTACAACACATTAGACAGTTTTAAGTAGAAGTGTGTGACAAAGCCTTACTGTGTGTTGGATTATAATGTTTTCTTATTGTGTGATGAATCTGGAAATATATTGAAGACTTAATTATGGGTTTTGTTTATGTACAAAGTCTTGGTCTGTAGTTGTAAATCAATGTTTTCCAAATTATCATCATCATTTATTTTTTTGTTTTATTCTAATTTTGAAATGCAGCCACTTTTACAGAGATCTCTTCATAATTGTCTTAAATTTTTAAAGGTCCTCATGTACAATAAGTAGTCCATATTTTAGCTCAAGATCTAACCTGTAATTCTGCATGGAATAAGTTCTTGATTTATATGTATGATCTGTCCAGACCAAATAGTAGCCCTAGAAGATGGAAATATTTCTAAATAAATATAAAAGATTAACATTTTCCATAGAGATTTCTTTGAGAGCAGAGAAGGTCTGCAAGTCAAATCCAACAAAAACACATGTACATCCTGCTCTGTGTTGCAACTTTGTCTTTCTGTCCCTTCTCTCCCCTTACATCTGTCTTGTCAAAACAGCAGTTTTCTGTGTATTTAATTACACTACTTACACTTAATTTGTTTCATTTCACTTTCAGTAAAGGGGTTTGCAAGCACCGTTTACATATACATTGCAAATCATAGCAGTGTCACGATTCACAAATAGTTCTTGGTCGCAAATTGTGAATACATTTGCTTGTCCTACAGGGCATTTAATGTGCCAAATGTAACATGGAAGCAAATCAGCAGGTGGCAAAATGCAGTTATCATTCCATAAGGTTTTCTGGGTAGAACTGGAAATTAATATTTGAATTAATAAAAGAAAATACTTACTGTTACTAAATGTACTTCTGTTCCTTTCTGCCCCTTAAAGTTGCTTGAGATCAACTTTGAATAACAGATGCCCTGTAGTGTAAAATGGTTTCCAGTTCTGCTGATCCCACTGAGAATCAACACCTCATTCTGCAGCTTCATGATGTTTTCAGATCACTGTTTTGGATTCCTTGTCGAGAATTGTTGCGTCCTGCTGGCTCTCACCGTCCCATCCATTCCCATTTCATTATATCACACAAATTTTATGTTCAGCGTCAGCCCCAAATGAAATGACAGGGAGCTGAAATAAAAAGGAAGTGAAGAAAGTGCAAGAGACGCAAAGGTGTGTGTGCTTGTCAGATCCTAAAACAGCATCTGAAACCGTCTCCCCCACACCTGTTCAACATCAGAATTTCCGAAACCAACAATATGACAATAACTCCCATTTCAGACAGTGGCCAGGAAAAAACATGCAAGATTTGGAGTTGGCTTTTTATTTCATTCTTCACGTAACTGCTTCTGTCACTTTTTGTGTGTACAGCTGAGTGCAACACCATGGGATCCTTTCAGAAGAACAGAGACTGTCCAGACATTCGTGCTGTTATTCCCATTTGTACAATTTATCATGTTTATCTAATGCAAGCTAGTTCATTTCGAGCTTGTTGGTTCACTCATTTGCCCAACTGTCAAAAGTTCACCTGGTTTTGTTTGTTAACGATGTGGTTATTTCTTCAGCTCTGCATCAAAGAATGTGTGAACCCCATTATTCTATCACCCTGTATTACTTTATTACACTCCTGCGTAAAGGGTAAACCCAAATGACAGCAATCTGGAAAGAGTGAAAGTAACATTTTGACAGTTTCCTCCAAGTATAATTGCTTTGACTGAGGACTCTCTTCTCCCTCTGCTCCACTGCATTGGACAATGATGTGTTCCTTAGTCACCAGAGTCTGTATGGAGAATATCGAAGTGGAATCAATTAAATTAGAGCTGAAAAAAACTTTCCAATACCTCAGGTTTTCATTCAACAACCCATAGTCAGTTTAGTATTCTCCTAAATGTATCTTAAACAAGTTTTATGTCTGTATATGTACAGTATTTGTCACCCACTGGCTGTACTCATGTGTTACTAAGGTGTCCAGGGAACTAAGCAGGATTTGGCTATCTCTAAATGAGCTGCAGGCTGCAAGCTACAGTATCCAGTGCATACAGATGTGTTCTCTGGCTCTGAAGTGTCTTACGTTTTCACCTTAAGGATCCTAAACTTGCTTCAGCTAAAGACCCATAATAAATACTGTGCTAAAAAAATCTTCCAGTGTTTCCACACTTTTTCTGATGTAATGGCCCTGTTCATAACAGGAATCACCCATGAAATGGAAATCCTGGAAATCTAATTTAGCTAATGACAAAATATCAGTTGTGTTAAAGTGTTACTGTGTTCCAATAGAAGAAACCTTGTGACCCATTAAAAGACACGCAAACCTAAACCAGTTGTCTGAACCTGTGTGGTGCAGCAGATGTAGTGATGTCTTGCTCTGGCAGATGCATCTGGCAGATCCATCGTCCTGGATCTTGTCAGGCCAATCACAACCGTTTATATCATATGGTGTGGGTTTGATACAATGACTGTACAGAGGAGTGTGACCTCATTGTTATTGAGGCATTATCGTAAGCAGCAAAGATGTCAGTATTGAACAAACTGGTCAATATATTTTCTAGAAAATAAGAACAAACAACTGCATTTAAACTTTTTGTTGATGAGAAAGATGTTTGCTGTACTTCCAAAGAGATTTGGTAAGTTTAAATTAATGATGTTCAAAGATGAAAAGTGCTTCCTTAGCTCGTTTTCTTGGTTCAGCAACAAAGACAGGATGAGGAACTCATATCCAGAGGGAACTCAAATTAGAGCTGCTGCTACTTCAGAGCCCCAGGCTACTTTGCGTAGTCAGCTGATACCACAACCCAGAAAGAGAAAATTAATGAAAATAGGGTAGAGAATCAAACAGAAGTTCCTGGTGAGGAAGTATAAATATTTACTGCTGATATAGATACCAGATAATAAGAATCCCCACTTTGCTGTTTTGTAACCATGACAAAATAATCTTCCCAGTGTAAAAGTATAATTTATCTTCCTTGTTGTCAGCTAAGATTCATTGACAGGACTGCGGCCTCGTGTACTTCCCCTTGTTACCAAGAACACCAAGACACCACTGTCCAAAACTGTCTTTCTGCCAGTACATACCACAGCTGCTAATCTGTCCTTCTACAAGAATCCCCACCCCCCTGTCATTGACTGACATTCAGAGGAGGATTAGGCCTACACTCAAATTGTCCCTGAACACATCATAGATGTAGATAGAGGACTGAAGCTACTACTGCTGCTCTGCTAATATGCTCCTCACACGTTGTGCCCTATGTAAACACAGTAAGATGAAAGCTATCAGTAACATAAATTGTCAAAATGGTGTTCATCAGGGTTCAATACTGGGTCCACGATTGTTTTGTTTGTAGTCCAATATTGTTTTTTTAGTACATTTTGAAACCCTTGTCTGGCTGGTGTGTTTTCTAATATTAATTCTAAACTTGTGCATAATATTACTCACTCAAAATAAAATAGTTGTACAATCATGCTAATACCTTATATTTGAGCCTTATTTCTTATTATCATTAGAGAGAAGGGTAAATAACGTTTTTATTTTGGTAAGGCATTCTTAGTTCTCCCATTTTTTTTTCTTGTTAATTTCTGTTTCCATTTAGAGCTCACTATGGGAGCTCAAAATTGGAGCCCATGCTGCTCGGCTGTGGTTGTTTGTGTGTTTTAAAATTCAATTTAAGATACATTAAGTTAGAACCAACATGAGCCACAACCATGTGCCATCTGGCTGTACCCAAATCTTGTGTACCAACTAAAGGCCATCATTGTCCTTGTGTTTCAACTGTGGAAGAGATTTTGTTTCGAAAATTACAGCATAAATGTGTTACATATATATTTTTGGATAAAAAGATTTGCAAACCTTTTGATGTGTTTTATTTTATCTACTAGCTGCCATTCAGAGGTAATGTAATAGGAGCTTGGATAGCTACTGTCACATTACCAGTACTTTTCCATTATACTTCAACTCCATACAAACCACTATCTGCTTTGGTTTTGCCCCATTTTCCAACGTAAATCTCTTTTCCAAGTCATGCTGCTTGCTTACTGTAAGCTTCAGTACATATCTGTTGCCTCAACAAGTTGGCTATGATTCATCTGTGCTGACTTCTGCAGTGGTGAAATTAAAGAACACATAAAGTCTAAATGACCAGGTGTCACCTTAATCACATATCACATACTAACACAACGCAAGCTCTGGCCTGCTAATAACAGACTAAGCTCTGATGTCTCTCTCTTTAACTGGCTAATATTTTAAGGTACTTCACTGCCCTGGGGAACCAACATTATTTGTTGCAAGTTATCTCACATATCATACCAGATGTTTACCAGAATTTTCCAGAGATCAGTGACCTGTATTGTGTGTGTAGCACACATCCACACACACCAAACACACATAAATATAACCACACACACACACAAGCTTTTGGAAAGAACGCAGCCATAATTAAATGCAAGTTCTCTGTAATATCACAAACATATCAAATGCTGTAGTTTTTGGAATAAAAACCACATCTGATATTTTTCAAATGCTTAAAGCTGCCTTATTAAAAATGAAGCATGACTAACCTTGGATGGTGTTTCCTGGGAATCCAGTGCTGTATGGAGGGTAATGAGAGAAAGCACACAACACTTGCTTTTAGCTTAATGTACAGCCCTATTGGTTCTATATAGGTGACTTTGTTGTATGTTCACCCGTTCTGAATGCAACATGAAGACAATGAAACAATTAAGCTTTGAAATTCTGCTAAATAGAGTTCCTCTTTTTCCAGAAATAGAGCCTGTTTACACAGCTTTGTCAGATGTGAGGAATTCTGGACGAGCAGATGTAATCTTAAAATCTACCCAGCTGCAACTTCAAATCTTAATTAACTTAATTCAATCTAGGGACAGCTTGAAGATAAAGATGTTGTTCTACATCATTAAATCTATGTTAATACATTGGGGGGAGAGGACTGTCTGTGCTGTAACACATTTGCGCAAGGTAACAAATGGAGGCATAATTTCACTGAAAACTCATTAGTGTATCGTCGACATTTAATTGTTATCATATGAAGAAATCTTTCAACTACTTTGCAAAAAAACAATCTCACATTGTGTCTGGACAAGAGGTGTAGCGTGAGCAGCACGTTAGCAGAGCAGCAGCTTCAGTCCTTTTTGAGTGGATGCATTTGGGAACTGCAGTGAGTGTAGGTGACCCATATTGTGGCAGTGCTTGGAGTTCAATACACAATTACTGTAGTTAGGCGTGTAAAATGAAAGAAAATAGACTTGCATTCACATAAAAATAGGACAGCATATCTGTTCCATCAGCCACTTGTCAGGACGACTGAAAAAGATGATTTCTTTGTAGACACTCCGTCAGTTTCTCCTAATTTCTTTTGCAACTTTGTTATAACCACTGAACACGCAAGAGTTTTATATCCATTTAACTGCATGTTTCTTTAATAAGATCTTTTATAGAGATTCTATATTTCTCTCAAAAGTAGCAATCTGTGATTTAATTGAATGACAGCACCATAAACCTCAACCGCTAACAGGGGCCGTGGCGTGTCACAGTGCTCTGATGCCTTGCCACTCTGTGGGCCATTTATTAATGTCACCAGCTGTTTAAAGCAGCTGTCACACAGTAGTGCATGAACACACACAAACACTGGTGCTGTCTTTGGTGTAAAGCAAAGTTCCCCTTTACATTGCTCTAGTTGCCAATACCTTGACAAAACTTTAGTTGACATGCATGGACATTGTTGGAATCCTAAACTGAAAACCATTGGCAGTTATCATTGAGAATATTTTCCATTGAACGTAATTACTGTTTGGCAAATGGGTACTTTTCAGGTCACTGTGTCAGAAAGAAATGAAGTCTGCACAAGCCACATAAGCAGGCTGTTTATGTGATCTCAACACCCATACAAATCATTCATCACTGTAGTAAATACAAGCATAAAAAAACTTTATTACTAATACACAACTGCCTGCAACAGTGTAATTCTGACAGAGGGAGTCAGTAGATTGATCACATTTTCTGTGAGAATGTCTGGATGAAGCCAAACTGAAAGCTTCAGCTCATTCCATGGAAGGCAAAAAATATTACTGTAGATCCTCCTCTATTCTGCAGTACTCTTTGGCTTTTGTTGTCCGAACCTCTACCAAAATCTTCTTATCCTCCACATCCCTTCTGCTACTCCTTTGCTCCTTTTGCTCCTTCTGCTACTCTACTAATCTAAATTTTCCATTTGCACACCAATCCCTGTCCCGTTTTTTTAAAAATCCCTTTTGTCAGTCTCATCCTTTCTGGGAGCTTCTATCTTTTGCTTGTCCTCCTCTTTTTCCTCTGCTCTTTACCTCCCACTTTCCTGCTCACCTTTCAGAGGCTTTGCTGCCTTTCTTATACCTCTCCTTTGGCGATGAGCTACATGTAGTTGGTGGAGGAAGATATTTTCATACGTAATTTTTAGGCACCCTGTCTAATTTCAAAAGTCTCTCACACGTTGGAACAAAGATGAAAGTAAGGATGCCCTGAGCTCATCCACAGACTGGGACTGATCCAAGTGAATGAACTAATATTGTCTGTGATACACTTAAAGTCTGTGTAAAGTAAGAATAAATATGTGTTCTGAGTTTGTCAGACCAAAGAAAAAAGTGTTATTAACAACACAGCCAGATTTATGAAATTAAGTGTTAAAATCAGGTAAAAATGAGCAGTGTTCTCAGCTCCAGGACTGTGGGGGCGTGTCCACTGAAAGTGCTGAAGCCATGCCCACTCGAGGGAGCAGTCAAGCAGCCATTTTGAAGTGACTGAAATGTGTCAGATAAGTTCAGAAAATGACATGACTAACTTTGAAACACTGAGTGAGATGAATTAATCTCTATCTCTCTGCTGGGGTTGAAGGGGTATGCTCAGGGTGGCCTCAGCGTGTCATCGAGCCACCTTTTAGGACCGCCCAAAAAATCCTGGACTGAACACTGGTGAAAAACTGTTTTAACCTCTAACTCCACATTTCAGCAATATATTGTTCAAAGTCTTTTCACATGTTTTCAGCAACTATTCTCCAACATATTTAATGTATTATGAAAGAAATCTCAGAATTGCCTTTACACAGACTTTAAAAGTGCCTAGCCCACATTACATTAAGATGAAAAGGGAAAGAGACAACACATGGTGCTCTTCACATGTCACTTAAACAAATTAAAGATACAACTCTCTCATATGTTGATGGTAGACATTCAACACAAACACTGAGCTATATGTCAAAGGTTTTTATTGAAAAGGGTGTCCTGTAATCTTCATCTGCCAGTTCAAACAGGCTGGGATGATCAGCAGACATTTTCAGGAAAAGCTTAACTCAAACATCACGGTAAAACCTAGAGTGGAATGTGAAATGCATTGTTTTCTCAACCTCATCCAAATCACACAAGGCGTCACTTCTGGCTCTCTTATGAGACAGATAGCCAGAGGCAGAATGCCAGATCATAGCTGAGCACAAACAGACCTCTGAGCAACAGCTCAGCTCAGGTTAAGGGTGACATATTGCTCAGGAAAGTGCTTAATAACACAATATGTTCACAGTTTTGCTTGGCTTAATATTTCTTCTGACCATCATTTTTAAACTACAGAGACTCACTAATACTACAAGGCCAACTTAATTCAGAATTTATACTGGAATGCAAAATTTGCAAAATATTTCTGGTAGTGCTACTGATCATGGACAGTTATTTGTGCAATCTAAATACATTTGTTATGGTTGTATTGCTATAATGGATTTAAAACCAGTTTGCACTGGGAATGACTTCCATTTGTGCCCCATTTAAACCCTCTCCACACATCACTTTGAGTGATTGTGGGCAAGTGTTCACTGTAAATTGTATAAAACATGGATGGATGTGAGGGGCCTCAATCGTTCCATATCCTTAAGGTTATTATTGTAACCATGGTGACAAAGCTCCTCTAACATTGATGAAATTCTTGGTGTAACTTTCCAAAGATCTTTCCCTAAACCCAAACAAGCCAAAACTAAATCACTGTCAGATCATATGGTCATCATCAAATCTCCTCCTGAAGGGACTTCCAGTCAGAAAACGCTATGTGTCATTCACGATTTCGAAGTTATTGATTTATCCAAGGTTTTCTTCCAACAGTTCATTGACAGTTGGATGCTGCACTGGAAAGATCAGGGATTTCACAAACCGGCCCCACGCTGAGGGACCCTGGAGTTCGCAGCTGCGGAGTTCAGTCTGCTCCTCCTCCGTCTTCTTCTTTGATCCCCTTGTGAACACAGTGAATATCTTCCAAGCTGAAGGCCTTTTGGAAGTTTTCTGAAACTTTCTTCTCCAGATGTCACCTCCTCCCTGCCGCAGATGACTTCAGTCTGATGCTGCAGCTCCTTCTGTTTCTCCTCCTCAAACCTCCGCTAGATCTACATTGGTGGCCGCCTCCTCTTGCTTCTTATCGTCCACAGTGAGCTCCAGCTCATTGACCCTCAAATGTAAATTCAATACCATCTGCCCTTGAAAGTATATTTGGGAGGCTGAATAACAAACGTGAAGTGCTTTACGCTCATTTTTGTTTGTTTATTTTATTGTTTCTCGTGGTAATAAATAATTCAACCATCTGTTTATTGCTTAAACCGACCAGTTGTCACCACAGTTGTATTTTTATTTCACATTTTCTTGTTAGGATACGGTTTGTTTGGCATTTGTTTCGGACCATTTCCATAGAAATGTGGAAATTGTGGAGATTTGTCAGCTGTGTTATCTTGCATTGCCAGATAACATCATTTATAGAGGAAAACTGTAGAAATCCTGACATTCCCGCCATATACAGTATTTAGCCTAGTTTGGGTTTCCACCTCTGAGTCAGCTTTTTCAGCAATAGAAATTCTCAGTATTATTATTTTTCAAGTGTGATTCTCTTTCTCTCACACGCTCAAACAAATGTAAATAATGGCTGTCCTCCTCAGTCCTTCATCCTGTCTTCTTTTCAACTCTGATTTTATCTTCTGTCTTTTTACCACCTCGCTCCCCAAATAAACTCTCAGCTTCTTCCTTATCCTCCTCATCCTCCCTCTCGTCTCTCTCCTCTCCTCCTTTGCTCCTTCTTGCTCCCCTCCGTCACCTCTCCCCTTTTTTCTTTTCTATGTTTACCCCCTCCTCTCGTCTCGCCTCCTGTTAGACTATCCTAATATTTCCTTTTCCTGTCCTCCCAGTGTCCCTTTTTTCACTCCCAGTTCATCTCCTCTCAAGGAATGAAGACAGAAGTGTGTATGTGTGTATCTGTCAGTGTGTGTGAGGTGAGATCCAACACACCTGTTCTTCTTACACAGATGTCAGTCAAGAGCTTAGCTAAATTTTATTTGAATCTGCCAACATTTCAAAGGATTAAGGAGGCCAGATGAGCAAGTCGGATGGTTCCGAACCACAGATACTGAAATGTACATGTGTGTTTGCAGAGGTCAGTCATGATTCTCTGGTTCTTGAGCACTGAGGGTTATAAGTCAGCTTCGGCATGTGTCTACATCCCAAATATTAACTAGTAACCTCTCTCTCTTTGCCTTCCTGTCTTACTCTCTGTCTCGTAACAGCTTGTATGCAACAGGAATTTTAAATGTAAACTTATTTCAACTTTACCACCAGTAAAAAGAAGTTTGTTAATTTGCTGACCGCTTTTAACTTCAACATTGGCTGACTCTTCTTTTACCTCTGATAGTAAATAGTAACAAAAGAGATTTACAACCATTGGTTATGTTTAATAGCATTCAGCATTTACTGAAGTTCAATATCAGTTCAGAATTAGAAATTAGCCTTGGCTCTGCATGTGTGTGTGTCTTTCTTTTTTTTTCGTCTTCGTAAGAACTCCTTCAACTTCCCACAAAGTCCCTCAAATCTCTTTCCTTAAAATGGCTCTGAAAAAAGAGTTTACTTTTTTACAGGCGGGTTTGGACACATGCCTGCTCACACATACATAAATACATACAGTCATCTATGACAGAAAGTCCCTTGGTGGTTGTTGATCTTTAAATAATAACGTAGCGAAGCAAACAAATCTCCCTGTTTCATGTTGATTAAAAAACATCATCTTTGTGCTCTCTTAAGTTCTAAGGCCAAGTCTTTGTGATTTATGTTGAACCGTACAGTGTAAGTGTTGTGCATGTGTTGGTGTTTGTGTGTGTGTTGGAATGAAATACGTTGATGGTGTGTCTAAAGATGATTTACCATGAAGGGTTCTCACTGGAACATCTGCTTTCCAGCACTGACAAGCTACAGTGTTATAATGACATGTATGTGTGTATATTTGTGTGTGCTGTCGACCCTGAAGAGGCGCCGGCTGGAGATGGCTTGCCTGCTTTTATGTCTATAAAGGAACATTCTGTGTTTTAGAAACTAAATAGTTTGGTTTGTTGATGACTTGGTAAAGTCATTTATCAAGCAGAAATGTAAATAATTCTGTGTTTCTGTGTTTGGACGATTTAATGTTTTTTCTCCATTCATATGATCTTGAACTAAATATCTTGATGACTTCTACTGAAATTTGCACCATTGTTCCCCAACAACAAATTCACTAGAAGTACTTCCCTCTGTGCTCAGCTCATGGTGGAAAGCCAAAGCAGCAGGAAGACAGGAAAGAGCTATTTGGGTCAAAGAAAAATTAACAAACTTTTTTACAGTGATATACAGGATTACAAATTTGTGGTCCATAAAAGACACCACAGGACAGAAGATGATTGGTTAAAGGTTGCAGTGAGTCAACACACAAGTTTCCATGCCTAATGATGGAAAGTGCTGCAAAGAGAAACAGAGAGACAGACGTAGAGGACTGAAGTGAAGGAAACTAAAGTTTGTTTTTGTTTCATTATTGTTGTATTAAAGGTCCAGTGTGTAGAATTTAGTTGCATCTAGTGGTCTAATTGCTGCAGTGCAATCTCCTCACATCATCCTCACCTTCTTAGTGTGAAGGAGAAACAACACTTTAAGGACCCTGTTTAGAGTCACTATTTAGTTTAGTCTGTAGAAACACTGTGTTTCAATATGGCGGCTTCCATGAAGGAGGACCCGCTCCCACTGTAAATATAATAGGATCATTTTTAAATAACAAAAATGAAATGATTCTTATTTTCATCTGATCATATATGCATGAGAACATAGTTATGAATATTATATTCCATGTCTGCCTTATTCTGAAAATAAAGTCCCCAAATCTTACACACTGCACCTTTAAGATAAAAAAATATATGAATGAACCTCCAACACTAGACACTACAAATGTATTCAGTTATATAATGTTGCAATCCAAAAGGTCTGTGAACTAAACCCTCTAAGTCCTTTATTTGGAAGTGCAAGCCAAAAGATGAAGAGAAAAACCTCAATAAAAGTTCCTGTGAATGAAAAGTTGGACTCCACAAAAGGTTCATGTGTTTTTACAGAGAATCTGCACTATAAAATATCCCACCTTCCTGAAGAGTTACCGATTGAGTTTGATGTTCCAGACTCATATTCTATTAAATGCTTCAATCAAAATTCAAGTCTCTATATATTGTGAACTCACAGAAACACATACATGCACACAGTAAAACTTTATAACCTGTGGGATTCTGGTTACAGAGAATATGTAGTGGTATGATCTGCTACAGTCAAGAAGTGAAATATGTTACAAATATTTGTACATGGATGCAAACTGTAATTTTATAACTTTAAGGCTCATTTGTTTGCATTTTCTGTGTGCATGGATGGTGAACTAGTCAACATCCCACACAGCTGAATGAGGGTTCAAAGGTCACCAAGAAAGCCTGTAGTCGACCCTGGAGCTACATATCTTCTCCATGAACTCACATCTGCTCATCTTTGCTCACCTTCACTCACCAGTTGAGCACATGCATTAACTTGTTGACTCACTTGCAAAATACATGTGTCAATAGCAGCTTTGAAAAACAAATGTCTATTTTTCATTCTTTTTCACTCTCACTTTAAGTCATCTGGTCCATTGGCAGATTTGCGCCTCTACTTTTTTATGCTTTTCATCACTTCATTTCCACTAAATAGTAGAGCCTGGGGGCGTATTTGGGGTATGCGTGTAACTGTGTGAGTCACTGTGGGGGGTCTGTTTCCAGGTCTGAACTGTGATGGTTTTACTGAGACCCAACACACAGAGAGTCAGAGTAAGTCATGACATATTCTGTTTAAGTGGTCTCTGGGCAGACGTATATAGGCACACACAAATATCTTTTCAGTTTGTCCTCTTTTTCTCTTCTTTAAGTAGATGATGATTGTTTGCAAAATAGTTAGTGAGATTTGTGTTTTTATGAATTTGAAATGTTTCAAGGATCTTAACAAAGTCAGATGTTTGCATAATAGTAGCTGCACATTCCCCCCAACCCCCTCAGTCTGAGGTCTCTACTCTGTAATTTTGGTTTTCGGATGAAGGCTACACCCTGAGGACTACAAAATCCCTCTGCACTACATAGAAACAGTTTTAGCCTGTCTCTGACCACAGGAGAAAAAAAAACACACAAAATAAGTTGTGGCTATAGCATATCATGCAATGAAAGTGAACTGTGCCTTCTTCAAGATGGCACCAGCATCCGTGGAAAATTATAGTCTGTCTCTGTGGTTTGTACATTTAGTAAAACAGAAAATGAAACAAAGAAAAGCAGTAGTTTGGGTTTTGGATATAAAATTATTGGAGTTAGCCTGGATGCCAGCTCTGATGGTTGAAACTTCTTTGGGAAAGTTTGTGCAAAAACATTTATTGCACAGTGGTCACCTGAAAGATGTGGCTGCTGATGACTTCAACTTGCTTGAGTTGCTTGAGTCAACTTACTTGTTTAAGGTGTTATGTTTAAAAAGAGCACGGTGTAATTCCTGGCCACATGCTCCAAAAAAATAGTGCACCTCCTCCCCCATTGATGTCACGATACTGTTTAAGAATGTTTACAGCAAGACACATAATAAACCTTGCAATGACCTCAAAAATATATAGCAAACTTTCCAAACAAGATGGATTCCCCTATGATCTTGTGATTTCATGATTTCACTATTTCATGATTAAATTGTAATACCAAGTGGTTACAATATGACCGTGGGATCATTTGTGTTTATTCATGCAAGTAACAATGAACCGCTGAACCCACTAACTAAAGTTACAGCCGTATGAACCAAAAATAAACAGCTGATATAATTTTACTGCAATAAACCAAACAAAACACAAAAAGTCTAAATTCATACTTTATCAGGTCTGTTCCCAAGATGACAAGCAAAACAACTTTTGTGATTGTTTTCTGAACAGAGTTTTGATCGATTGGGGCTATGGTACATTAGTTTTAAGTAAAGTAAAGCTGGAAGCAAGTAACAGATGCTTATTTTAGACCTTAGTAGTCCAGCAAACAGGTTCCCAGGCTCAGTAGCTTTTTGTTGCAAGCAGCTCTGTTCTTCCTCTCTGCCTGGTTGACGCTAATGTGACTTATAATGTTTTGGTTCACTCTCACATCTCTCATCAGCGTTGACCACAGCAGACAACAGGACGCAATGGCAGACAGACAAACTTAGCATAGTTGGTGAACAAAGTGGAGCATTTAGCTGTTAAAGAGCTAGATATTTTCCTCAGGTTGGACAAGAACGAAACAGTGCTACAAAAAGAGTGAATATTGAATTTATTATTTATTAATTTGTCTGGTCACAACAAATGCTAATGTTGCTGTGCATTAGCTTGTTTGTTTGTTTCTGTAACTCTCAAGTGGCCAAAAAGTTATTGCAGGTTTAAGTCAGTCCTTGATGTTACTGGTCCAGTAAAAATATGAGGGTTATTTAATGCCGCTCTATTGAAAAACCTCATTATATACTCTATGATTTCATTTAATAATAGGTATTATTATATCACTGTGCAGCCACACATAGACATTTTTCCATAATACTGAACACTAGTTTTCCAATAGGAAACATCAGACAACATGGGTTTTAATAGAAGCCTAATATAGCCTCAATGAAATGCCTGTTTTTCCCGAGAGATTTTGCTGTTATCATTTATTAGTGGTGATGAGTGACAAGTTACCAAATGTGGAGTGTGTGTGTGTGTGTGTGTGTGTGTGTGTGTGTGTGTGTGTAACTGTGTGTATTGTGTAAGAGAAAGACACAGAGAGAGTGATTCATGATGAGACATAAAACAGTAAAATAGAGAAATGAAAGAGCAGAATATCAGAATATGTGGTAAAAACAGATCAGAATAAAAGAAGAGACAGAAACAGAGAAAGAGGGAGATGATTTGTATCATGGATGTTCCATAGACTTATAACCATCTTAACCAGTGAGGGTGGCGTTTGCAAGGATGTGGCTGTCTGTGGACTGGCTGGGATAAAAGGGAAGGAAACCAAGCGGCCCTGGAGGATTCCTCCCTGGATCTGTGGGGAACACACACATTAACACACACACACACACACTCACAAAGCGAACATGTATGTAAATGAGAGGCTACCCTCTAGATCTGGTGAACAGATGAAGTTAATTGTTTCCATCCTTCTCTACAGGCAATGTGCAACTCAGAAGGAAATCAACTTACACTAAACAGACACACATCATAGAGCCTTTCTTTCTTTCTTTCTTTCTTTCTTTCTTTCTTAGACATTCCAGTGTTACCCATAAAAGAGGTTATTACCCGCAAAGATGGGTCAGCTACAGATGTTTGAGGTGATTAAATTTCCTCTGACGTGATATAACATGCATGCAGGTCTCTGTTTTTTTTTTTCCTCTGTTGTGTTTCCTTTTATTTTCTATTAATGTACATAAAAGAGTGATGCATAGGTTCCCCTTTGCACATGCATAATGACAATTAGCTTTACCTTCACCAACAGAACACGACTAACAGACAACAGCCATGCTAGTTGCTCTACTTACTGTACAGGAAAGGCCTTAGTTTTGTAGGTGTTCAATAAACCAAAGTATGGCACTCTAGGGATCAAATTATTGGGATTCTGCAGGGGACATGACTTGACTTGTTGGTGGCACTAGATGAAAAGTCAGGGGCACCAGGGATATTGTATTGTATTTATGTTAGCGTTTTGGAATTTGTACCAAACTTGTCAGTAGTTCTATTGAGATATATCTGTCTGGATAAGTGGTGGCCCAATCAACCAACCAACCCTCATCGCCATCCCTAGAGCCATGCTTGGATGGCTCTAGGGATGGAGATCACTCGATGCAATATTTTTTGCACAATGATTTATATTGCTGTTTTTATGCCTTTGATTATCTACTTAGTTGTTAAGTAATGTTTTCCTTCACATCTCCCAAAGTTTGTACTTGCAAGAGATAAAATGGGGCGTTGTAGTATGTTCAAGACATTTCTACCTTTATATTGTGCTGTAAAACTGATTGTTAAGTTAGAGGTTGTTCCAGCAACAGCCATCCTTATATATTAGACTAGTAGTAGTCTGGTAAGATGCTAGATTGAAGTAAAGGAGAACTCTCATCTGAGACGTAAATCCTCTCAGTATAGATAAAGACTGAAAAGAAAAACAGTCTTGGCACTGTTGCAAAAATATCCATCATGCCACCTGGATTAACTTTGAGCCTAAACCAAACAAAAAGATGTTTACGTAACTTGAGCGTGTTTCAAACTGACCCACTTGTGTGACTTACTTTTACCTATGTTTATTGCATATTCAACATTCCAACTCTCTTTAGTAATATAACCTGTGTTGTGAACCTTCTGAGCTCTTCCAATTTAACCCCAAATTCTTGACCATGAAATCCGTACAGGATTGTTGAAATCAATGAAATAGATTCAGGACTCACCAGCCTATCCTCAGTGGAAACAGGAAAGTAATTTTACTCTAATCCCCCTGGACATTTGTAGAGTGTCCTTGGATAAATTCCACCTCAGAGGGCATGGAGGGTCATGTACCTGGAATCAATTACAGTTCAAGCTTTACCCACAGGTTTTTCAGATATAGAAGATACGAGCAGGGATTTAGCTAACTATATAGTATTAGTGTTGGTGTTTGCTACAATATTTTCCATGAGAGACACTGGTTTGATTCAACTTTCTTTACCGTTCACAGTTCTTCTTTGTTTTACTGATTACAGTCCAAAACCAGCAATGTGAACAAAGACAGTGATTCATTGGTTCCAGTAAAGTATAATTAGTCCGGGCATTTAGAGAGAAAAGCATTAACTTAAGTTGATTCAGCCTTTCATTTAGCATGGAGCTAGGTTTCCCAAATTATTTGTAATTAACTTTGAGGAATGTTTGTTTTCCATTGATTTTCTCCAAAAATTAGAATTTATTTACGCTGCTATAAATACAGTCATTGTTTTGAGTTGTCAACAGTCAGTATATGCTTAATTTGCTTGGCAGCAAAAGGATATATTTTAGTGACATAATGGAAAACAAACCACAAATACCGATGTGGAAAAAAAGATAATAAGAACAATCTACTACTGTAAAGTGTGTCAGTAAAGTGGCTCCTAGGCTAGAAGTGCATAATAAAACCTAATTGTGGTTGAAAAAGCTGAAGTAAGCATCCACTTCCTCTTAGGTTTTACCTATGCAGCAGTTGGCAATTTGTTTCATTTTATTGGACATCAGCCTGGTGCACTGACTGGCCACAGATGATTAATCATAGCACCACATGTGCTGTCCTTAGAAGTGTATGTGTCCTTGTGAGGAACAAGGTCTGGCTCTGTAAAATAACAAGAAAGACCACATGAAAGGTAGAAAGAGGAGACGAGGCCTTTTAAATGGTTTGTTCTCCACATTAGGGTAAATATACTGAGAAGATCAGTCTGTAACCACTAACAGCAAAAAGCTGTGTCAGTACAACTCACACTGTACTTCTTGTCCTTCACTATCTTATTATTGTGCCTCTTCTTTTAGGACACCACTATAGACTGTAGGAAAACTATTCAAATACCCATAAAATGAATATATTTTAAATCATTACGCACTTGTGTGCAGATTTCCAGAATGAGGAAAGGTATGAAAACATGACCTCAACACAGAGGCCTGCACTGGTAAATCTCAACAAAGGCTTCAAAAACACCAGCCATTGGATTTGCCTCTACATAGACAGAAGTTCACAAACACACACTATATTTAGACCAGGTGTTGATCCAATAGTGCTGAAAGAAATACTGTCCTATAAAAACACAGTGAAGCAGTCTAGCTTGTTGTAAATCTAATTAACTAGCATGTGTCCACACCTAAACAAATCCAGGTAAAGATCCATGGTGTATTGTGATATGTAATCAGGGTATTATATAATGTAAATGACAGTTGTTTATCTGTTTGATATGATGCAAAGCAGTATATTAATACTTCTGATATATTCTAGTTTATAGATCTGGCATGACATGGTGATATGTGACATGACAAACTGGTTCTTGATAAGTGCTCTGAATCATTTTGTGTTCTCTTTAAGGTTCTTTGGGGAACTGAATGCCAAAGAAAGAGTTCTTTAAGTCATAACTGCAGCACTTTTGGTGCTTTGAAGAACCTTTTTTAAGTTATGTTATGTATTCCTTTTAAATGTATTTTAGAAAACCTTTGCAGCAGCTGGTTCTTTGAAGTACCAAGAGTTAAAAGGTTCTTTGCAGAACCAAAAAAGGTTCCCCTATGGCATCACCATGAAGAATCACTTTAGGCTCTGACTCAAACGTTCTCTGGAGAACCTTCTTGTCCTTAAGAACCCTTTTTTGCCATTTAAGGTTCTTTGGATAACTGAATGCCAAAAAAATAGTTATTCAAGTCACAATTGTAGCACTGCTTGTACTGCTTTGAAGAAACCTTTTATGTTTAATAATAATTATTTTCTTTTTAGAGATTCTTTGTAATACTGATTACTGATTCTTCAAGGTGACCCTTTGCAGCAAATGGTGCTAGGTAAAATGTTCCTTGCAGAGCTGATAATGGTTCCCCATGTAGAACCGTTTTAGGCTCTAACTCAAACCTTTATTTTTAAGGGTGTATGATGTAAAATGACAGATACAACACAGTATACTCCACTCCTATTAGACCTTTTATTTCCCATAATTCCTTTGAAACCCAGTGCCCAAAACATTTCACTTCCTTGTGTTCTAATAAATTTAATTTAATACAAAGAAGCTTTGTTCAAGTTATTAATGATTTAGAGGCTCTTCAGTGATCATGATTTGATCCAAATGCGTCAAGATATTGTTTAGAACATGTGCACACTGTTGCTCGCTCACACATATGGCTTTAGTTGACTTAGGGACACAGATACTGAAAACACAGACACGGCTGTTCATTATATGATGTTTTTTTTGTCTGGAAGAACCATATACAGAGGTGAGTCCAAGCTGGAGGGGGTCTACAGTCAACAGTGAAAGAGTTTTCTTCTGGGACTCTGGTCTGCCCACTGACACACTGTGGAACAATGCTGTGGATTCTCCACAGAGATCACTCTGAAGATTACATCAGGCTCACACATTGCCAAAAGTAGCTCTCAATTTCTTGGTGATTTACGTTTTAGGTAGTCCATTAAACTCAGATTTTATGGTGCAAAATATTTAAGCAGAATGTCAACTCAACAGTATGGAATTTGATCTAACTATGAGGAGATAGATTATGTTTCATGTTTCCATCCCTCTGGCGAAATGACTCCTCTCCTGTTATATCCCATTCTTTCTTTGAATATGAGGTAAAGATTTCTCACGGACACAAATACTACTGTAAAAGTACACAAATGATTCGGTCCAAACTTATATAAAAAGGTGGTTGCAAGGTTTTAAGAGACTTTAAAACATCTGTTTATAAACTGTCTCCAGACACCAAAGTCTTTGACAGGAGAAATTGTAACAGCAGATTTTGTGTATGGAAAAAGAACACTGTGTGAGTGTGTGTGTTTTTTAATTAGAACATTTAAAGCGGTTTCCCAACACCCAACTACACATGAAAGAGGGGAACCTGGAGATGGATTGGGTTGTAAAATTACCCCCCAAACCCCACATTGCATTTGTTGTGACTACAATACAGCAGTAAAACACAAATCTGGACGTTTCACCCTGGGAGAGTGGTAACTTTTTCCAAAGGCCTGGTTTGTGCATGGGCTAGTGAGCAAATAAACACATTTAGGACAGGAACACACACACACTGTGACAACCGTTATTGCTGTGGTTCTTGATATGCTCTTACGCTAAGTTCACAAAATGAGAGTAGCAGCGATGGTTACCCACTTAAATCTAGGACAAAACTGAGAGTCTCTGAGAGACTGTACAGAACTTCTACAGGCTGACTCAGCAGTAAATAACTCTAAAAGTTGTTTTCTCCCAAAATAACTGTAAAACTGGGGCTTATGTTTTATTTAACCAAAAATGGTAATAATAGGGGCACATGACAGGGCATATTTCTATCTGAAAATAAAGTGGACTCTGTTAGGATTCAGACTGCTGGACAGAATTCAAGGTTAATTTAGGAATTTGGCTTCCAAAAAAAAAAACATTCATCCCAAAGCGCCGGGTGATTTGTACAGTTTTAACAAGGAGTGGTAAAATTAGGTCTACATAATTAAAGTGTTTAATTATAGAGTCTTTAAAAGTCTAATTTGGTTCCTCATCCACAAGTAGGATGGGAGGATAGCACTCACCTCCATTTCCCCCTTTTTTCATTCATACTGGCTCATAATGAAAAACAGTATAGATGGTGTTTTTGTGTCCTGCATGAAATTTGGTTCTCAAAAGTTAACCATTATATAATACTTTCTACCATGTGTCACTACTTCCAGAAAATAGAGACCAAACCATGGATAATGTATTACCAAAACTTTAATCACTGGAAAAAATAGGCTTAGTTGTTCACTTTGTGAACAAAAATAGCTTATCTCCTCTGCCAAAAAAACCCAAATTGCAAGGGAGTATGCAACCAGATGGTCAGATATGGCTTAATGAATTGAGGCAGACTAATAGACACAGCCATTACTGTAATGACACCAGTTAAACTCACAAAAGTCCAGTGCATATGTGCATTAATACACACTGTTATGCGTCGTTCCCATACAGTACGTGTGTTGTCTTTGCCTGATGTGTGTGCTGCCAGAGCTTTGCCATATAAATTTACATGGGGTTTTTTTTAGGTGCACATCGAGCTACACTCGCATCCTGGCAAATGCACAAACCTGTAGGTATACCATATGTTAAGCCATATGGGTATTTTTGTGGACAATTACTTTAAGCTAACACTGGACTTTGAAGAGGTTTATTAGTGCAACAGCCAGTAAACCTACGGTAAATCAGGAACATACTAAGGAGAAAAACAGCCTGAAACTGTCTCTAACAATTCATAAAAGAACAAAGAGGCTGACCATACCATTAAGGAGAGGGTGTTAAAGGTGCGTCTTGCTTGGGGACATTGAGCTTTTTTACTAACTAACATTGCCTGTAAAGTCTGCTCATTCATACATGTTGTATGCACACACACATATTGGCATGCACACACATCCATAGCTGAGATAACATGTCCCTGCAGCTGTTGTAGGGAGTGAGTGATGGGTTGTGCCAACTCCCAGAATGCGCTGTGGGAAAGATGGTGATATAACAGGAAAGAAGCAGCATTGCATCATCACCATGACTTTCACCTTGGATTCAGGTCGGTTGGCTCCACTTTGATTTTAGTGCTTTCCATTAAAGGCACTCACTTAACATGTTCAGTCAGCTGGCCTTTGATGCTGCTCTGTGTGGCCAATGTAAGACACATGTTGATGATGTGCTGCAAGGCTGCAGTAAATTACTATTTCCCGCCATCTGCTGGACGGTGCCTGCAAGTGTAAAATAAGAATTTGGAGTGAGTGAGTGCAATTGTTTAAAACTTTTACATCTTAGTATATTATCAATTGGTAACTTTGAGGAACAAAAGCTTATAAGTAAGTAAATATAAGTAACACAACAGGGTTTTGCTTGACTTTAATAGGGACGTGCGGCGTCGTTGCTATGGTAACCACAACAAGCCACTCAACCTGAGAGAAATCTGTGATTGGGTTTTGCTAACATTAGCTTTATTTACAGAGTTTAAGCTGTATGGTTTTAGTAGTTTTATAGGACCGAGTCTTGAGGACGTGTGCGAGGACTCAACATATTCAAAAGTAAGGCTTTAACATTCAAGTTTGTGTCTTTTGTTTAGCAGACAAACACCGCAACAAACAGTAGCAAGCTAACTAACTTACGTGTAGCTAACTCGTTAGCTTCTGTATAGGTAAGGCGTAATGTTTGTAGCGGAATGAGTGCACATATCTACTGTATGTATCCACTTGGAGCACTTTTACAGAAGAACAGTGGTGTTTTGGGCAATAAAAGAGCTCAAGGAGGTCTCTGTCAGGGTTTTTACACCTGCGACTGTATATTATTAATTGTAATATCGCTGTCAGTGACTAAACATCATTAGTTTGTAAGAAAACCACTGTTTAATTTGACCTTTTGCAGCAAAATCTTATAAATTTTCACTATTTTTATACGAGTTTGTGCGGTTTATGGTCACAAAACCTACTTTGATTTCGATTTTCGTCAGCAAAACACTTCCGACTCGAATCTTTCAGAATAAAAGCATTACCTTACACATTTAACTGTTTCTACCTGTGTGTACTCTGCCTGTAGTTTATCACCATGTTATTATGTATTCTGTAGTGGTTATGAAAAAAGACTACAATCCCTAAAAGTCACGTATGAATATTGAAACTGTACTCTGCCTGTTTACTATACCTATAAATAGATTGACCGATCTACCCTATATCTATGTGTTTTGCATCAGTAAGTCTGTCTGCGGAGCAGCAGGATATCGGGCCTCCCAGCAGAGGAAAAGTGGAGCTGGAAGATCAAAAGGAGGAGGCGAAGGGAATGGAGGAGGACATCCCGCTAGTGCCCCTTGCACCTGATGCTTCACTCCCAGAGGAGCAGCAATCTGCCAGCACTGATGTATCTGCTAGTCCTGTTTTCCAGTGCCTAGATGAGGTGAGACTCGTAAATGTTGTTAAATGTTTATATTTATTGTGAATGGCATTTTGGGGGTTTCATGGGAAAAACAAACATTGCATTTGGCAGTTGTACTAACAGTATCTAATCTAATTGCTTAAGGAAAAGATTATACAGTGTATGAGGGATCTACTGTGTCTGTTTAGAAACGCTACAAGCTTGTGTATTTAAGGAAATTCCTATACTTTTATTTTCCAGTCAAATTGATGTTAAGAACATAACGTGGTACTGTAGATGGATTTATGTGCCTTTAACAACATTAAAACCTTAAAAGATTTTTAATGTTTAAACAAAAGTGAATACTTGGAACTCAAAGTCATCATGTGGATGAGCACCATACTTTTTTTTATTAACTTGATCGTCACATACAGTAAACAGACATTCAATTTATCTTCTGTGAAGTTCATAAGAGCTTGTTCTTCTATTGCGTTGCTTTATTGAGCCAACACTTCATTAACCCATTTGTTATGGGCATGCAGTACCTCATCTCTCCATTTTTACAGGCATCAAATTGCCCCGAATAGTAGATGGCAGACACTTCAGAGTTTGGGATTTCTACTTATGGATATTCATGCTTAACTTGTATACTTTTTGTATACATTCATTAAAAGGGAAATCTAATACAGAAGATGCTTTTAAAGATGAGCAGGCATCGATATGATGTAAAACTGCCAAACACTGCAATGTACACAGCCATGGAGTTAGAACTTTATTCATTTTTCTTTGATATAAAAAGTGCATATCTTTTGGCATGAGAGTTGAATATGAATGATAGAAAAGATCAATATTGTACACACACAAAGCTCCAAATACACACATAATTACTATGAATGGTCACAATAATGCACAGTCTTTATCATTGCTCAAATATCAACAATCATTTAAACCTTGTACTTTATGACATGTGTATTATATAAAAGCTATCATACCTCACAAAATAAAATAAATACTGTACACGTCCTTAAAGTGAAACATTTCTTTCCTCATCCTTCCCATTCACAGTGTGTATAGAATGGATTAAATGATGCAATACAGTATTCTATCATTAGGCAGCAGTATTGTACAAGTGGTGAGTCAGGGAGGGTTTCTTTTTTCACATATGAAAACTGATGTATGGCATCAAACTATGTGCAGTTGTTCTGTGCACCCAGAGATAAGGGTGAAAAGCATTTTTTTTTTTTCTTGCAGCATTGTCCTGCTCCATGGCTGCTGTCAAGAAGAATTTACAAAAGCATCAATAATGGAGGATGTACTTGGGAATGATCCAATATAAATTTATCTCAGGCTGCATATTTATACTGTGATGTTTTATATTGTATAGGATGATGATACATTAGTGAGGTGTCTCAGTGTAATTAAATGAACGACACCGCTACCCAAAGCGTGTTGTATATCACTTCCTGTTGTTTATTTTAAAGCAGTTTGTCTCTGACCCCAGCATGAAGCCTTCAACAATGAATTTCAGACCCACTCAGAGCTGTATCATTAGCTCTCATATACCTCACTTGAGTGGCTGCTGTTAATTATTAAACCATTTAGAGCGGAGAAAGTGATAGCTCATTAGTTTTTACTACTACTGTGTGCTATGCTGCGTCTCAGCTGGGTTTATAGCAGGAGGCAGCAGGACAGAAAGTGAAGAAATGTCAGGGAAACAGTGAAAAATCTCTCATGGTAACTCTCCGTATAATATTATGGCCCCTGTAGGAGGCTGGCCTTTACATTGCATGTGTGTTTTTTTTATTAGTCCATCAACGTTCATAGTCCATTGTCCTTTATTATCATCATTTTAATCCAACATTTTGAAGGCCGCACTCACTACGGTGGAAAAAAAGTAATAGCACAGTTAATTTTTTTCACAATTACTTTCGTTATTACTGCATTTAAACTGTCTATAGGACTTATAGTCTTTTTCGGTGTACACTTATGCATGTGTAAACGTGTGCAAATGCATGACAATGTGCATGTGTATGATTTTCTCAGTCTACTTGTTCTTGTGTTTTATGACGTGTTTGTCCGTCTATCTGTCCGTCTGACTATACTCACGAATATTTACCTGTCCTCTTAAGGAGCATAGTTCTTGGGCCGTATCATCATCTTGACAGTTTTGAAGGCCTGCCTGTAGTTGGTCGGGTAGTACTCTGTCGACATGTTGTGCCATGTTCCCCAGAAGATTCCATTCCTGACCCCTTTGTACCTCTTGTGGTAGTACTTCCCGTTGAGGTTGGCAGACATGCAGGCGTCAAACCACCAGCCAGAGCTGTAGTAGGTACCACAGTTTCCGGAAGGATACATGTCATTGTCGCGGTCGGGTGTGGAGAAAAACTTCTGGTCATGGTTGAAGTGCTTGTTGAAACTGATGGCGTTTCCAGCTGTCCCACTGCAATGACACATCAATATATATAAGATGTAGTCCTCCTTTACAAATATTTGATCACACATGCACAGAATTTAATATTGTACCTATATCCACTGATAGACAGCCGGTAGCGCAGGAATTCATTGGACACGTAGAACTGGTCGTACTTGGCATACTCCCGAACTCCTTCAAAGTCCTCCAGCTCGATACGCAGGATCATGTCTTTGGCTTTTGTCATCAAGTGGATATAGTCATTGCCCAGCCAGAACTCACTTCTACAGCAGAGAAAAAGGCAGAGGAAGGACGTGATGGAACAGCACAAAATGAAAGATAGATTATAAATGAGCTCATATGCTTGTACACTTGATTAGCAAGTGGATACAGTTACTCAAACTGAATTTACTCATCCCCACAGGGGAGGGAAGGAAAGGAGGAGATGAAAGGGGGGAGTATTGTGACAGTAAAAGAAGCATGAGAGAAGACAATATTCTTTCTGTGGGAGGTTATACTAGATCTGTAGGCATGGTTATCAGGCGGTAATCATGGTTATTTCCCCTATAAAATTCCTTCCTACAGGAGCTGAGATGTGAATAGAGAAAATTAGCTGAAATCTTAATCCAGTTGGAGGCTATAGGAGAGGCTCTGCATTAAAATAAAATAGAGTCAGTGCAAAAAAAAGGCTGCTTTCCTCCATTTTCACTGTGACCTCTTTTCCAACTTTAACATTTATTTTTGGTCATAAATCATTAATTTTAGTCAAGAAGTTTATTAACTGTTAAAAATGGGCCAGCCAAGTGGTGGAGATGTGCATTTATTTTGTTGTTTTACATATGATAATAATCAGCAATATTGGAAACAGGTGGTGAACAATCATTAATGCTGAGAACAGGTGTGCATCATTAGGTCCTCTAAGCACTGAATGATTGGGCGCTCTCTAGTTGTGGAAGGGTAGAACTATTGCACTGCACTAATGGGTGAGCGTGGGTGCCTATAAATAAATTCATGAGTAAGAGAGGAATCTTTCATTAATGCATTTTTTTTTTGATTATTTATATTTTAACATTTGTATCAGTCTAGCTCACCCCTTTGGTTACCCGAGCAGATGGTAGGTTCCAGTTAGGTGAGTTAATGAAAGAGCAGTGTGGCAGCTTGCCACGATGCTTGGGTTGTTTTTGTTAAACCTTTGTGAGTTTGTGTGCTTGTGTTGTTATTATTTTAGATTTTATTTTAAGTGACAGATTCATAAATTACATTATCAGGGCTATTTTCTCAGACTTCAGAAAGTTTTCCAGTGCCACACAACATCAGCTATACACCATATGCGGTGGTATCCTGCACACATATTGCAGGATAGGATATTTTTTTCTTATTCCAGAAATACCTCAACCAGTTCCACATTATAGTTTTTTGAGAATAGCAGTTAGATATAACTAGTTGTCTAAGTTTTTTTCCCTAAGTGAGAGCAACGTGGGAATGATACCCTTGCCCATTACCTGAGGTTCCCAAAACCTTTCTTGTACTCGGCCCAGGTGCGGTTGAAGCTGACAGACCCATCGAGCCGTTGCTGTATCACGGTCCATCCACCTCCAAAGGACTCCATATCACAAAAGACCTCGAATGTCCCGTTGCGAGGATCAGGGGTCACACGATACACACCATTCTTCCTCACCTCCAGCACATTGTAGTCTGAACAGTCCCGAGGTGCTATGATGACTGGTGAGAGAAAGAGGGGCGGGGAGAAGAGAATGCAGTTTTTAAGGGGATGTTACTGGATGATATTCAATTTCATTTCATTCTTTTCTCCACCCAGCCAAAAGACAGTAATAGAAACAGCCCCTGAGGCTGAGGATAGGAAAAGAGCATGCGATAAGTTAGCAGGAAATCCAGCTTTAACCATTTTTGAAAGTTCTCATTCCTGCATTAATTTCCTATTCAAACACAAAACAGTTCAGCATGTTCTTTAGCAAGCCTGTAACCAGACTGCTAGTCATCAAGCATAAAACATAGTATCATTAACATTTGAGGACACTTTGAGGAACCTTTCCTGTGATTCCCAACATGTCCCCTTTCTGGAGTATTGGGACGCCAATATGGAAGAAAGTAGGTAAAAGGACAAAGGCCACTGTCAAAGGATTGAAGTCCATCACCTTCCCCTGCACTGCATGATGCAGCTCCCCTACTTTCTAAGATCCTTTCCTTTCTTTACCTGCCCACTTATTTGTCACACTCTTGCTAGTGTCCCCTGTGTCGCACTGCAGGCTGCTGACCCCACCCAAAACCAAAGGTCCAAAGGCCCCTGTCAGTTAGCATTTGGGAACTGAAAGGAACAGACTTGTCAAAACGTGGGAAAGTGTAAAACTGGATTAGAGAGGCGTACCCCCTCCCTGCATGTTCGGCACCTGGGGCCTAAATCATCGTGACACTGGGCAGGCAGCATGTGGACCCCTCCTGAGTTTGTTTGGCGCACTCCATCGCCGATACAGTTTTGTCACACTGTTAAATCCGTTTAGTGGTTTGGTAGATTATAAAAGAACAAGGGTAGGGGGAACCATACTGATTATGGAAGGCCAGACGTCAGGGTTTTTTTTATGTACAAGGGAGGGGAAGTCTAGACTGAATAGTGTTTTGTGGAGTGGAAAAACCTCACTGTACTTCCTGTTATCATTGGTGCAAGGGTAAACTTGTGTCATGATTATATCAGACGGTATGCAAAAAATAAAAACACTGTTTGGTTGATTTGACTGTATTTTCCTGTGAAAATACACAAAACACTTTGTGTACAAAATGGCTGCAGATAGTTGACTCCATGTGAACATTTTATCCTTGTCACGTCAACAGCTCTGTCGGCACTTGGCATTCAAAGTATTTTCTGTAAAGTCTTTGTGTCTCCTTCACTTTAAGTGTCTCTCTGTAGCTTCTTCACTTCACATCTTCCTCTCCTTATTTGTCCCCATCTGTCTGACTGGGCAGCCAGTATCCCCAGACAGACAACAGCCATCTCATCTAACTACCTCTGGCACTCTGCCTGACCTAAATAACTCTAATATCAGCCACTTACTGATGTCCAAATGACTGTTGGCTGATTGGCTGTCGGGCTGTTGAAGTGGCTGATGAGTCGAATGACTGGTTAATTGGGTGGCTGATTGCTTTGCCTGCTTTCTTGCTCACTTACTAACTTCCATAATGCCATAAGTTGTAGCCTGCCCTCTCAAAGGCTGATATCTGGAATTTTATAGACTACTTCTTGACCGGCTGTCTTTAATACCACTGACTGCACACAAATGATTGGCATAAAAGGAAGACAACTCTTATCAAGGAAGTATTCCCTGTGATAACCAGTGGTTAACTCAGATTACCACCTGCAATGGAAGGAAATGTGTATCCAAACTGATAGTATAATCTTCACAACAGCTTAAGTTGAGTATTACTGCATGTGTCCATGGAAAGAAGCTAACATCAAACAACGACACCCTTCCTTTTCAGATGTTGTGTATCGCCACACTGCAGACAAGCAGTTCCTGACAATGTGGTGGACTGGACATCCATTTTCTTTGTTTATAATTGAGTTAATGTAGCTGAACAGTAACATGAATTGCTTTCCATTCACCTCAAGGCCCTAATACGTCTTGCAGGAGTGAAAGTGAAGATTAGTGCTTGCAGGAAGGGTTGGAATTGGCAAAGAGGGTGAAATAAATGCTTTCAGCACTCTGAGCTGTGAGTGATAAAAACATCTTGACAAACGAACTATTAGTCCTGCTTGATGGTGAAATTGCAATCCTACATTAGTCTAAAATGACTGCCAGTGTTTTATTAGCTGACTGTTCATCAGCTGTTGTATTTTTGAGCTTGGAACAAAATAGTTTGGTTAAACGGATGAAAAGTTCAAAGAAGTGAGTGTCCTTAGATGCCTTTTTGAAACCGAGTGTAAATGTTGTTTGAACGGTGTGGTGTAGCCTAATGAGCTGTACCAGTGTGGTTGGTTTCCACATCCCTGTGCATGTGTGAGTGGTTAACATTTACTTGCCAGTGATCCACAGCTAAATAAAAACACATCTGTCTCGAATGACGTCTCCTAAAAATGTTATCTCGATATAATCTGTCGTTGATGTGGTCACTTTCCGCTTGCTTGCTTGCTCCTCTTGCTTTGGACAGAAACAGAATTTAAAATTTGGTTTATGCAAATCTCTTATTTAAGTATTATTTAATGATTTAGCTACAATTTGGCAGCTGGATGATTTATTCAAGAGTCAGGGGAACCATTAAACCACGAACTGCTTCACTTAGCACTTTTTCACATGGTGATAAACAACTGGAAACATTTTTCAGTATGTACTGTTGATTGCAAGTGGAGGGACATGTTAATTCGGCATCTGGTATTTGCAGTTTTAAGATTAGGAGTTCATATTGGGAAGAAAATTGGTGTGTGTCATGATGAGGAAATTAAATTAAGGAAATAAAAATCTCTGAAAGATCTAAAATATATCGTTCATATCACTTGTTAGTTACATGTATTTGAAATAAAACAGCAATTACAACATTGCTTATACTCATGTTGTAAAACTGCAGTCTCATTATGTTTGATCTATTTCCATGGTAACAGCAGCTGTCACTTGTCTACTACTTTTGGATTCACTTCAGACACCATCAAACATGATTTCCGAGTTTAACACGAGTTTAACATGACAGATTGATGTACAAATACAAGTGTTACTGACCCTGTGTGCCATCCATGACTAATGTTGGGGAAGCCGCCCACATTATTTCTTGTGTTGTTGTCAAGAGATAATGAGAGCTAGTTGTTTTATGCAGGAATGAGCACTCAAGAGCATGACCTCCAGACGAGTAGAGAAAGGCAGGGGTAAGGAACCGGGAAAAGGGATTAAGGAGAGAGGGAGAGAGGGGAAAGTTACAGCAAAAAAAAAAAATAGTGGAGATATGAAGGGAAATGGTGAGATGAAGAACAGATAGGCTGAGGATAAATGTTTACAGTAAGGAAAGAGAGGACAAGATTTGAAGGAGAGTTTGAAGGAGAAAGAGGCAAGTTTAGTGAAGAAAACATAGCGGAAGAGGAAAAGCTAGCACTGCCTTCACACCACAGTCCCAGCTAATCCACTTAGAAATAAGCTCACATCTGTTTTCCACATAAAAGCCTCAATATAGTGTCACATTCGAATTCACTCATGCAACATCAGGATATTCATTTTCAGCCTGAAAAAGTGTCCTGCATTTCAACTGTGCCCTCATCCAAATAAGCTTTTACATCAATGTAAAGTGGAATGTTTGTTATGCTTGGCTGGTTTGCAATCCCTACTGAAATGTTTTTGCAGAGTAGTCCCCACCATGATGTTCTGCTCATTCCTCTTTACAGAATTGAACCTGACTCTAGAGACCTTTTTTTTTTTTTAGCTTATTTTTTATATTCGCACTATGTTGAAGTGTAGGCGCCAAATATGTGTCTCTCTTTTTCTCCCTCCCCCCTTTTTATTTTTGAGTCTCTCCATATGGCGAGTAGTGGAATGTCAAAGCCCTTGAATTAGTTATATAAGAGGTAATTTGGATTCTCACTTTGACCCCAGTTGTCATATTGCTTCACTCATGTACAGTATGACCTCAACCCAAAGCTATTTTGCTGTAATTTTTGCTATGGCTGTACTTAGCCAACTGAGGCTCTGCTATAATAATGTAGTGACATTCCTCTTGTGATTGTACCAATCTTCACAAAATACGTAATGCTCATATTGATAATGGAGAAGGCATGTCGCAACAAACCAGTAGTGTGTAGTCGACAATGTCATTGTCAGCCTGCAAGATTTCATTTCCCTTTTCCCAGAAAGGCCACACTGGGTGAAGGTGACCACCCAGAGTTGGGCTGTTTGTAGTGATTACAAGTCGCCATGTCCACTTAGGCATGATTGGAAAGATCCCATGCCAGAAAATTCACCTCACAACAACAGCTACAACTGGAGCTTCATTACCATAACAACATCTGTGGTGAATTTCAGGAAAGTAAAAAAAGAGAAAGGGCTTCTTGATCATGCTCATAAAGATTGCAAAGAATGAAATACATGAGAGGAGAGAAGAGGAGAGAAATCTTTTAAAGTAGCTGGGATAGAACAGAATAGAATATAACACAACAGAAAACACAAAGAAAGGGGGTTTCGGTCAAAAGAGAATACATTTATAGTAAATGGCGGAGAAGATGGAGAGGGCTTTCAAAGGACAGTGTCAGATAAGATAGAAAAATACTGGAGGCTTCAAAATAACAAAATAGAGAATGCTACCAAACTAATCTCAGTAAAAGCGGGCTTACACTGAGGGCTGTTCTGTGCTGGACACGAGGTGGTGCAGGTGGAGCTGAGCTTGTTGACCACGCCAGTAATATTCTCAACCTGCCTGTCCACCATCGCCTGCACATTGTCCATGTTGAGCAGGTTGAGCCCCTCCAGACGACCCTGCATAGCCGAGATCTGGCTCCTGGCGTTGCGCAGGCTGGCTGACATCCTATTCAGCTTCACCTGGGATGGGCCAGAGCAGGAAGAGGGTGAGGGGAGGGGGTGAAATTATTTCTGTGCACAGAATACAAAGCAGGTGGATGACTGAAGTCACCAGCCTCCTTCGCTGTTTTTTTACCACCCTGTTAGAATTTTAGAATAGAAACGATCCTGCGTGATGGTTGGACGTCTGCCACAGTGGCTCCGAGAGTCAAACTTAGCAGACAGGTCTAACGTTGATTCCCCATCCTGTTTATAGTACCGGGAATTTTCCCTAGTGGTCTGGTGCCAGGTAGAACTTGACAGGTTTTATAACGTCTGGCCAGTTTACATTCCAGCTGGGTATTTAACTGGGCAAATTTAGGTGACTTCCTAAAGTGTTTATCAAACATTTTAGTATGTTTAACTTGGTGTCACTAAAATGTTTACAAGACTGATAACATTACTGAATTACTGGGAATTCATAGTTTTGATGGAAATATAGAAATTGGTGCAGTGCCACTATTTGTACAGACCTCTAAATTATGTTTATATGGCACAGAATGTGCATTGATCTGGATGTTAACACAGTTTGAGCAATTAATAAACTATTGCCAAACCCTAATTTAGATGACAAATACACTTAACTTTTATTGACATCAGTCAAGAGAAATTTAGGAAGATTTTCTGATTGTCAAATATATATCTGATGGTTTCACTCTATTAGTGTATTTGTCAAAGAAAAAGAATTCATTTCAAAATCCCACATTTTCTTTGTTGTAACACTGAACTGTTCCTCTTACCTGCATCTCCTGCATAGTGGTCGGGCTCGGTGTAATTTTCCCAAAAATAGAACCATGCCCTGGTCCAGCAACATCCACAGTAGCTCCAGGGACCATCCCATCTCCCCTCATCTCTTGGCTGGATCCACCTTGCACCTCCTGTCCTGCCGGGTTCAGTCTCACTTCTGCCCCAGCATCGCTCTGAATGGGGACCTGCGCCTGTCCCTGGTCAGCTAGCTGATTCCCAAAAGCTCCATTGCCCCGTGCCCCACGGCACTCCTGGCATCCGCTCTTCAGCTTGTTGACCACCTCCTTCAGGCTCTGCAGCTCCTTCATTGTCTTCTCCAACAGCCTGAACTGCTTGGGCAGCTGGATAGTTAGAGGAGGCAAGGTGAGCTGGTAAGGGCAGTCTTCAGCATCCTCTGCCCCAGCTCCGGAGCTCCCGCACTGGCCCGAGGGTCTCAGTTTAACGGAGCAGGAGGTGGGGGTACTAGAATCCGATCCTGTAGAGTAGCTTCCTCTAGCATCCCATCTCTGGTGTGAGTTGACGGGGAGATCCGCTGCCCAGCTGGTGCGCGGCACCAAGGTGGCAGTAAGCAGGAGATTGGCACAAAGGCAAAGCACAACTGTCCTCATTTTTCTGTGCTGAGATTTGTAAAGCAGAAATAAGTGTGTGTAAAGTGAGAGTGTCGGCAACTGCCTTTGATATGAACTCAAAAAGTGCCTGAATGCGCACGGAAGTGTGTGTAAGTCTGTGCCCGCAGTTGCAGATTGTGAGTATAGGAGTATGTGACTGTGTTCAGGATCCTATTGGTTTAAGAGTGTGTGTGTTTGTGTGTGTGTGTGTGTGCGTGTGTGTGTGTATGTATGAGTGCAGCCTGCAGGAGGGAGAGCGCGCAGGGGAACTGCCGCTGCCTCAGATAGCTGTGTCATTAATATCAAGACGAGTGAGGGAGGGAGAGAGAGAGAGAGAGAGGCAGGGAGATGGGAGAGAAAGGGAGGGTGTTGAGTTAGAAAGGATGGGAGGGGCCACACTATTGCGTAATGCAAAACTCAATATCAGCAGCACTGTGAAAAACCACAGAGATGCAGACAGAAATTATGGGAGTGGGGGGTGACAGAGACAGAAGAAGAGGGGGAGGTAAGGAGGGAGAGAGGGAGGCAGGTTGATGCGTAGAGAGAGAGAAGGTTGGTCCTGTGCCTGCAGTCAGTGCATGGTGCTGTCCTGCTCATTCTGAAGCCGGCTCATTTCCCTGAAGAACAAAATGACTCAGTACACAGGAACTATCCACTCGACTGACGTTAGGGGGATGTTTTTTTGTTTTTTTTTTCACACTCACAGGTTTATGAAGTCTGCAGCACAGGATTTAAAGGTCTTGTCCCATGACCCAGTTCGGACTCCAAAGCCATATTAAAAAAACACCAGGTCAACTCTGCCACTCACTCTCCATTCTTCAAATTACGCTCATGTGGGCAGAATTAATGTAATTCATGATTAGGCGGCAGAAACAATTAAAAGGGGTTGTTTTAATTAGTACAAACTTGTTTTTTTGGATTTACAAGTCTTGCTCAGGATGTTGCAAATTAAGCACAAGAATCATCAGAGACTTCCGAATCAGTTTTCCCCACAATCCCGATAGACATCTTTGAATACTGAGCGCCTGCTGATACTGTCTCGATTCAATATTTGATTTTTTTCGACATAATACAGCTGCAGTTTGCGCATTTAATTACAGATCTACATTAAAGCAACTGAAGCCAATTTAGTTTAGTTATTCTCTGGTGGCTAAACAGCGCTTCAAAAAGAGAAATAGCCTGAATCATATTGCATCTTTAATGGTTTCCTATATTTTAAGCAGGAAAGTTTGGACTGAATTTATACAGCCTCTCTTTATCTCTAGCATGAACAAAATATGGAAATTTAAAAGCAATTGCAAACCAACAGCAGGGACACCTGGAACCTGTCACTGAAATGAATGCTAAAAAGCTTTTTCTTTTTCTTTTTGTCACCTCACTGGCTGTCAGGGTGGATATCATTAATTGAAACTGCTGGCTGCTCTTTGCATTCATGCAGTCTTAGGAGTATTTTTAACAAAGGGAAAGGACATCTTGAAATCAGAAATATCTTATTTTGGGACCCGCTTGGAAACATGATATTTCTTAAGCGATCTATCCTGAGATCATTGATTTAACTAATTAACCCATTCAATAATGTCTTGGTTGACTTTCTCTGAACTTTATTTCCTCACATGAAAGTTCTTATTTCACTTGCCTCCTCCACAGAGAGATCAAAGGTCAGAAAACCAGAATATTAATCTGTTAATTTACAGTAAGCGTCTTGCTCAAGGATACGTCCACACGGCAACTGTAGGCGAGTTTGAGCCCAGTCTTCTCATCCTCCTCACGACTCCATTCTGTGGCACCAGCTGTTAATAACATTACACAATATGCAAACTTAATTTAAAATGTATTAAAACTTTATTTGCTGTGATGTCACCATTGATGGCATTATGAATTGGTTTACGTAGTTTGTTTAGATATTAACAAAGCTAACCGATAAAGTTTTAATGAATAAACAATAGACAGTGCACTTGTTTTTGCCTGTAATGATGCGGTTTTTGCAAACATTAATCATACATTAGGCAATGTCATGGCGCATCTTATTAGTAACAATTATTAGGCAATACAAGCTATTAAAATTAATTGTTTATTCTGTAGAGTGAATTCTTAGCTTTAGATCCTCACCCAGTGACTTTTAGAGCTATCTGTTACCCTACTTGGAGTCTTGTTATAAACTTATAGTAAGTTAATTTACTTGGCACAGATTATTTGTTTGTGGGACATGGCTATTGTTTCAGTTTAATAAGTGATTCATAACCTCGGGTCATGTAATTCGATTTTTTTTCTGGGGCGTTAGATGTCTCATGCACATGTCATATTTCTAGAGAAGTGACACAGTTTCAGATAATTGATTTCAGTCACAGAAAGTGGCTCGCAGCGCTGATAGAGGAGCGCTCCAGAAAGGAAAATATTACTCCATGAAACTTCAGCTAGATTCAATCTAGCTGTAGGCTAAACTCCAATTCAAACAGTCAATATCGGGACATGAAGGTAGAGATGCACAGAGAGAGAGACAGATGGTGGTTCTCTTCATCACCCAGTGGAATTCAGTGCTGTGCCTTTATGGTCATTATTTTTCTCTGAGGGTTCAGAGTATTAAAGCTCACGGGTTGTTTTTTGACAGTTCACATACCTGCAGCATCACCCACTCATATTACTGGAAGGTTTACTGCTGCTCTGCAGCAGAGATCACATGCTTCCTCTGCCAAGTTGTGCATGTGGGTCGTGGGTGGGTGGGTGGAGGAGTAAATGGACAGGTATGTTGTGATTGTCTCTATCTCAGTTCAAAGATGGTCCGCCACATGTGAGCCTCATGCACCCACCCCATAAAAGCTTCCAATACTCTATACTGCTGAAGATAAGTCTTGGCAACAGAATTAGAGAGTATGCCCGAAACCGCTTCATGCTGCTTCTCTCAGATAAATGCTCTGCGTATGGCCAGGATGTCTGCCGCATCACTGGTATGTCTTCCATGTTACTGGAAACACATATTTGATGTGTTAGACTGGAAAAGTTTTTATTGTTTCAGTGCGGTGAGATCATTTCACGTGTTCCTCTAATTTGCTTTTTTAGGAATCAATATTAGATTACATGACTGAAGTTGAAGTTAAAGAGATCAGTTCGGACCAGATGACCCACTTACCATTTCAAGATGTTAGAGTCAGAGATTTAACTATAATTTAAGTATTAAATGCAGATCATGTAACACTAGTCAGGTGTTTTTATTGTTGTGATGTGACCTTGGGTGACTGCATGTGCAAACGGACTGAAAAATATCAGAATAAATCTTATTAACAAGAGCTCTAATCTGCTCTATTCACAGCACTCATACCGCTGTCCTCTCAGCCCTTGGGACGTGGTCGGGGACTTGCGAACATATTTCACAATTGCCAGATAAACAATATAACGGAATGAATCTAAAAACATAATCGGCTATGCCCTAATGTTTGAAGTTTGGGAGAGTTATCAGTCTGTGTGTGTGTGTGTGTGTGTGTATAATCAGTGTGTTTGTGTGTGATCATTGCCGTTACACAGTCCGACCTGAGATATCCTCAGTTCTGCAGCGCTTTGATACAGACAAGGCTATCCCTCATTACTCCCCACTATACCAACCTGGCTCTGAAGATAAGAGGGGAACAACACCTGTCTTCTGTTTCTATCACTGTTACACACACACACGCACACACACACAACTACGTTGCCACGGAGAGAAATTTATCAGCAACTCTTAGTGATATTTTCCCCTTTTTGTAATGCTGTTGACCTGAGATCTTGATATTTTTTCTTTGCTGTGTTTTTTGTTTTGATTTTACCAAGGTTTCACAGCCATATCTTTTTTTTATCAACTTTTTTTTCTTTTAATCATTCACAGCTAATGGTACCTGTAATCTCTTGAATTGTATTTACTTAACATGAATATATAGGCCATTTTCAATAGTTTTTCTTCTTTTGAGATTGCTGATAGTTGGGGGGTTTGTTTTTTTTAATACTGGCTGTGATAAGGTGTTCTGATACTGTGATATCTGCTGTGCTGATAAAGGCGTATTCAGCCAAACTTGGGTTAAATCCTCTTTACAGACATCAGGGAGTTGGGTTTTGTTTTGGTCGATCACACTTTGTGTTGGCAAGTCCAGACATAAATATATATAAAAGAGCTTTTTCTTACAACAGTAACTGAAGCTTAAGCATATTACAGCAGAAACAAAGCAATTTTTGTCAAAAAAAGTTCTGACTGTTATGACATTTGAAACTCTTTTAGAGTCTCTGGTGATTTAGTTTTCTTCTTCTTCTACTCCTGGAACTTAATTTTGTCACTAAACAATATTACAAAACTGCTTACTGGTCAGGATTGTATCTGGTTCCTAGCAATATTGCCCTATTGAATATTCTGTCTTGAGAAAAAGGCAACAAGAGATTTCCACAGAATGTGATATTCTATTCATATCTCGCTTTTATACAGGCAGCTCTGGGTCAGATCAAAGACTTTGAAATTGCAATTGCAACCTGAGTTGGCAAACCTATGCAAGAAGATTTGTAGCCCACTTTGTTGAATAAAGTTTGGGACTGCTGTAATGTATGGTTGTAGCTTTACTGTTCAAATGTAGATGATTAACACAAGGGAAATTTGTCCATCCCAGCCACCAGTAATATGCTTATAGTGACTTTAAATATGCTGATTACAACATAGCGTTAAAATAATCGGTTTATTAGGTACTATCAGCATTCCATTCATTGTTCATGTCCATATAATTGGTACTATTTATGTTTTCATGCTCCTCAGTTGTTGTCGTCGGGTAAAATCAGCCAGACCAAAGTGGCCAAACTGAAATCCAGCTACAGGCTACTCCACAATACTCTGAAAAGGTATGTTTTCTTTCTTTTTTTGGAGTGTCATTATGACTGCAAAGATGCAGAGAAACAGTAGTAAAGAAGTTCAGCTGAAGTGTCCTTGAAAGAAGACTTTAACTCCTTATCAGATCTCTGTGCTGCTCTTTTTTATGGAGGTAGCATATGTGACATCAGCCACTTTTTTGCGAAGAGACATTTTTGAAACCTGCATTGTAGTTACTTCTCACTCACTTTATGCCTAATTTTAGCAAAGTGCCGAAAGCCAGGATGGAGCTAAGGCAGTATTAATGTGGTACAACCACTACAACTGACTATAATAGGCTGAGACACCTGTCAATCAACAACATATCCAAGACATTCTTCTTTTTAAGCTTTATTGAAACAGTGACTGTCAAACACCACCAAGGTACAAAACAGAGAAAGTTAAATTAGCATTTGACATCCCAATTTCGTGTGGAAAGAACAAATCTTTGTAATCTCTTGTGAAAACAAAATCTGAACATGCACATTAAATTTAATTGGCTCAGTACTCAAGTCTGACAATCAGCAACGACTGTATGTTTACATGCACGTTGTACCACAGTTTTATCACAGTGAGAAATTGGATTCAGACAAGTTAAGGCTGTTTAGATTATTTGTAATTAACTAAGGTTGATATGAATTTATCTCAATCATTGGCATTACATTTCTCATAGAATAAATAAAATAAAAATGAGCTACTATTTAGCTGTTTAATGTCCAAATAAAAGTAAAGCTTAAACAGTAATGTACACGTTATCCAACTTATACCTACGACACAACATTGAAGGATAAAAATCCCTGTTTTGGACTGTAAATGTACCCAGCAGTTGGTAAATAATATCCGTATACTGCATACTGTACCATATATTTAAAGGTTGTTTCATCCAACAGTACCCAGGAGTCTGAGATCCAGCTTTTGGGAGAGGCAAAGAGGTGTCGAGCTGAGCTGGAAAGGCTGCAGGCCGAGGTGGAGAGAACAGAGGAGCAGAGCACCTCCGAGGAGCCTGAAAGTGAGGTCAATGAACTGAGGCAGCAGCTCCTCCAGGCATACAATGAACTGGAAGCTGCTGAGGACAGAGAGTACAAGACACAATACAAACTGAAATGGTGAGCTGTATATAAACACATTATTATTGCAGTCACTCACGCCACATCAAATGTCAAATGAATTAAATGAAAATGACATTTGATTCAAGGAAATACATACTGAACTTTACACCGAGGGCAGGAACCCAAGGTACAAAGATGAGTTAGGACAAAACACAGAAGTGAAATCGGAGTGGAAAAGAGACGTTTTGTTCTCATGCATAGAGGCACACACAGTCACAGTTAAGTAACTAGTTTTTATTGACTTTAGAGGGAGGTGAACGAGAAAGTGTAAGACACAAATACACACAAATAGTATCGGTGCTGCCATTTCTTGGCTACAGCATTTCATTTTCTGTACCACTAAAACTGCTCACTGCAAAGAAGAAAATGTTTTGTTACTATAAGGGGTGAATTTTATTGTCATTGCCTTAAACAATTCTGGCTCAGTGGACACATTTTTTCAAAGATTTACGTTATTGGGAAAACTTGTAATCACTTCATGACACAGATACCAAGTTTAAGTGGACTTTTATGTTTCCCTTGAATGTAGCATGTTTACTGAGCTCTCTGCACTGGTTATTTTCTTTCTTTTTTTTCACAGCAGCCCTGTAGTCGTCTAATTCTTTCCTTTCACTCCCATGGCTCTCTTTTCTCATCGCAACCAATTTTCCTCTTTTCTGCTGCTGCAGGTTTCTCTTTTCCTTCCCCAACTCACTCGACATCGCTATCAATGTGTCCAAAAGGTCAAACACATCCACAGAAATGGAAAATCGCGCACCTACTCGAGTATCTCCCCCATTTCTGTACACAAACTCTACTTTTGAAGGGCCAAGGGGAGGTTACTGGAACATTGCTAAGCAACAACAACATTTAGCAGTGGTTGCCAAACATTTTGTCTTATGACCCTTGAAAACAATGTCTACACGTCACCTCTTGGTACATTCTGTTTGTGGCCAGTTCAACTAAAGAGCTTTTTTTTTTCTTGTATTAAATGCTCATTTAAAGGGATGAAAGCTGCTGAATTTGCTGAAGTTGGAGCACCAATAGACAAGTTTCTTTGCACTTTAGGCAGCTGAATTGTCAGTTGGTATGTAAGAAATGTTACAGGGCAAACTGTAAACTATGAAACTGTCTCTGGTGCTTCAATTTCAACTGCTTTCAGTGGGTACGGTGTAAATAGTTGGTGTCAGTTGGCGTGTAAGCAATGACAGCTCACACTCGGTGTTATTTTTAACTGCTGACAGTGGAAGAGTTAAAATTTGTGAGTTTTTTCTGGTACTTGAGACTATGGCAGCTGAAACCTGTCTTTGTTTCAGTGTGTTTTCCTCATTTCCCTTTTCCGCCTGCTGCCCGAAAAACACAAGGACAAGCACGTCTTCAAATTCTCAAACAGCATTATTAACTCATCTGGGTTTTGCGTGAGTCTTCTCCATTCTCCCTTAATACACACTCCCATTCTCCAAAGATGCACACACATCAAGCAGACCAGTCACAGATGTTTTGCAGTCTGCGTCGCTGCGAAATGTGGGAAGTGCACATAAGGTTATGGCGTAGGGTACAAGGTTAGGCCATACCTACTCTGTACCAACGGCATTAATTCAAAGCAAAAGTATAATCAGGCTTTATAATTCAACTGTCAGTTTTAAGTTAAGAGATGTAAATGTGACAATGAAAGCAGTTAAAATTTCCATTAAAGTGCCAAAGATAGTTGAAGTGTGTGTAGATAAAGTGTCAGTTGAACAGAAGGCATGTCAGTTGGAGTATCTGAACAGTTGAAGGCTAAAACGTAGACGTCTCTTTGTCAGTTCAACTGCTTTCAGCCTCTACACACCAAATGTCAGTAGAAATCAATTCTCATATTAAACATATGGAATTTGTATTGTAGTTGAAACACAAGCGATACAGCAATTGAAGTGTTAGCACTGAAAATAGTTGAAGTGTTTTAAGTTCAAGGGAGGGAGACTGCCAGACCTCACTGTGTTGTAGCTATAAGTGCAAATTAAGTATCTAGGTGGAAATATGAAGGGGTTGAAGAGGAGATGTAGAGGTCAAAATTAGAGGAAAGTCTGAAAAACAGTCATTTGTGGTAAAACAAAAAATTAATTAACATCTGATATTCCTCCTACTCCTTATCTACTCAGCAGCCTGTTTGAGCAGATCTCTTTTCTTATCTTGGATTGCATTTGACCCTGGACTGCTTCAACAATATTAAACCACTCACAGCACGTAACCTCACCGCTGTATTGCAAAGATATGATCTGTAGGATACAGTGATTTTTAGTGCAGAGCACACACACACTGAGGCTGAGGGTTGGAGACACAGCGGTAATTGAAATATTACATTAAAAGCACTTACAGAGCATTCTCAGAGGATGCGGTAATAGACAATATTAGACAGTGAGTGTGCATATTATTTGTGACAGCTTTTGGTTATGAGCTCTCTTGTCTTCTCATTACCTCTTTCTCCTTCTTTCTTTCATCCCCTCTTTCTGTCTTCTTTTCTTTTCCCCCTCCTCCTCCTCCTCCTCTCTTGTCCAAACGGCTAGCGGTCTGCATATGACAAGCAGATGCTCACCATGCAAATATGTCTTAAAACCTTTGCGTCCTTTTATCTTTAGCCAAACATACACACAAAGGAATTCAGCACTTTTTCCAGTCACATATTTTAGCATTCATGCACTTTTCTCTGTATATCAGTTAATATCCAATATATCAACTTGTCAAAAAGATTAATATCATTTGCTTTGTGCAACGTGCAGCTGTACACTTACGTGCCATTGTGAGGTTTTTCGTAATGACAGAGCTGACTTGAAATTGTTTCATACAAACTTTAATCAACTGCTCAAAAAGTGTCTGCTGCAGTACGATGAAAAATTCATAGAAATTATGGTTTTATATGCATACTCATCCCGTGTTGGGTACTTTATCTCTGATTCTTTGTGTTTATGTATGAGAGAGCTTGTATGTATGTGATTCCTTTATACACTGTGTGTGTGTCTGGACTAGTTTTTTTTTTTCTCTTCACTCATTAATAGTAGGAAGTTTTATGGTCTCTGCATCCCTGTTTTTTTTTTTTTTTGTTTGTTTGTTTTAACTTTCAAGAAAGGAGAATTTATCACAAGTTAACTGGAAATTGCACGCCAATGTATTTTTAAAAACGTAAATATCTGTTCCTCTCATTGCATTCCTCTTTCTGTTGAACTGGGAACTGAAACGTGTTGTTTACTCGTCTTAATAACACAGTCCTTTTGTTTTCTTTTTCAAATGCTCTCTTCTCCTCTGCTCACCTCACCTCACCTTACCTCACCTCTTTGCAGTCTCCGGGAAGAGAAGCAGTACCTGGAGAAAGAGAATGAGATTCAGCCGAACCCTGCTGTAAGTTCATCATTGCAACATTCAGGTGTAGCTTTAGAGACCTGGATTACTACTGCAACAGTGGTCTTTAGAGGGGATAAATATGACTTTTACTTTAAGCCTCCATCTAGGCTGAATCCCTCAGTATGTAGACTTGCCATTGGCTCTTTTTAGAGCCATTTGAAGCAATGTGAACCTAAAACATTTTAAATTACCCATTCAGACAAAAGGTTTGTTTTGAGTTTTAACCCTTGTTTTCTTTAAGCAGGCACATTAAGTTAGTGATGCCTTTTTGTAACACATAAAGGCAACCGGCATAGCAGAAACACAAAGCGTAGAGAGTAAAAAAGAAGCTTGCTTTTGGACAGTTGATGATGGCGATCTCTGCTTCCACTCCCAACTAAGAGAATCACACTATATTATCATGTAATATACATGATTCTCTGCATGATGTATGAAAAGTAAAAATAAGAACATTTATTCATATGTCAGACCAGAATCCCAGTATCAGTATGCTCTATATCATGCTGGAGGGCATATTAATACTGTATTATTTTTATGATTTAATCAGTAGTCTACAACAATGAAGTGCAGTTTGAACATTTCCAACACTTGGATGTGCATGAAAATCTAAAGTAGGTGTTGAAACATCAGAAGGAAGAAGACTCTCAGAAGTACAAGAATATGAACATGAGGATAGTCTCACAGAGCAGCACATTCACAAGTCTCCAGTCATCAGACTTCATCAAAATTATGTCGCCTGTGCCTCTAATAGCAAAAGGTTAGATTCTGGTAGAACTTTAATAAATTCAGACCCTTTTGGGGTTCCATTATGCTAAACTACTGTTTAATTACAGACTACAATAAAACATTCCAGATGCAATGTAGTTCTGCTGTCATGCCTCTGGCTGGTATCATTTCCATAGCGTGAAAAAAAAACTACTCTTCCAATGAGTCAAGGTGGTTCACGGATGACATTCAATCCACAAATCAGACAGGAAAATATCGGATTCGAAGAAATGAAGCTGGATTACAACCAAACAGATTTATCACGTGGATGCCAATACGCATTTGTGTTGTGTTGCACTAAAAGTGAACTTTGAAAAGTGAATTTACATGCCGGTCCGCTTCTCTGTAGGGAGCTGATATTGCAATAAAACAGTTGGAGCATTTCAACCGCTCAACATGAATCATTGAGTGGCAGTATTGTATGGACAAAAGCCACACACAGCACCAGGGATCAAAACCAGTTCTTAAGTGTGTGGTTAAACAATATTCATACAAACAATGCCTTCTTCTGTTTGATATTTGAATAACTGCTGACTTTACCAGAACAGTTCAGACAATTTATTCTGTTATGTGTATGTGTAAATGGGCCCTTTATGAGTCCCTTTCCCATTGGACCTACAGCATTAAGTCTGATATTAACTCTAATGAAATACTCAAAGGCGCCCGAGGGAGTTTGCATTCTTCTTTCTGTCACACACAAACACATATACACACTTGTCAAACATGATTAATAATCTGTGTTTCATCAGAGACCTCGCTTACATTTCTAATTGTTTTTTTTCCATATGTGCAATAGATGGATGCTGAAGAAAAATCACAAAGTAGCATTGAAGTGCATGACATCGATCTAGCTGAATTGATAACAGCTGGCTTAGTCTCAGTTGTTTACGTTCATACTCGAGTGTGCACTACTAATTGTTTTTGATCCAGAGAAAAACAAACCCAAAATTGTGCAAATCCAAAGCCAAATATACGTTTCTTTGTTCATTCGACTTCGAGAAGTATACTTCAGTTTCCTCTCGCGTCTTTCCAGGCACACTGCTTTTTTTTGATCCACAATAGACTTTGTGGAAAGGCATATTTTAATCCCAGTGAGGTTTGTAGCAACAAATTCTTCTCAAGAATTTTAGGTGGTGTACATACTTGCAAAATTGGATCAAAGTAATCCAACATTTTTGTCCAATCTATGTTTGTTGTGCAGAAAATGATGAGAATTACATTTTTGACATCAGACGAAATTGTACCCACAACAGAAAAGACCAAAATTAACTTTTGGTTTGACTGTTAAAAAACATAAATCTTTGTGAAACTAAACAAAAGCTGCTGCAACCGACTTTGAGAGTTAGGATTAAATAGCAGTGATTTGCCTGTGCAGCCTGAGCTCAATTAAATTCTCATCATAGACCTGATGTTCTTCATATATGATCTAATGCTCATACTGTTGGTGGGCCCTCCAGGAGCTGGAGAGAAGAACAAAGGCCCTGCAGGACAAATATGAGGATCTAAGGAAAGAGGTTGCCCAGAGACAACTGGAAGTCAGGTATTTTATCTAGCTGCTGTTCAGAGAGCACACATGCAGCTTTAGCCTGCAGATTGATACAAGCGTGCATAGTCTCTTCACGACTTCTTTTCAGTTTCCTTCAGCGGGCTCTTACTGTCCGTTTTAATAAGAAGCAGCGCGGCTGAATATTTTATGTTCTGTTAATCAAAATTGTTCCGATAATAAGCGCGTGTCTTGCCCTCTCTCCCTGCACAGAAGCTTGTTGGAAGATGTGGAAACCCATGAAGCACAGATATTGAAAGAACAGAAAGAGCTGGAAGACAAGAAGGAGATCATAGAGCTCAAAGAGGTCTGTGTGTGAGAACTGGTGTGTGTATGTGTATGAGTGGGCATAGCCTACAGCACACCATCAATAGAATAACAAATCTTCTGCCTACATGTGTGTGTATGTGTCTGTTGTAACAAGGCTGAGAAAGCCCGGCTCATCAGCATACCTGACCAGATTTTAAAGGAGATTCAAAGGAAACACTCTAAGAAGGAGTAAGTACATTTAACCCCTTAATATTTTTTGCTGTGGAGGAGTAGGAAAGTTAATGTTTCAAACACCAGGAATAAAAATGAGCCAGTTAAGTGGCTTCAGAGAGACAAAAAACATCTTTAAAAAATGAACAATCCTTCAGTCAGTTGGCTCAAATCCTTCTGTAATCTGTCTCCCTTCCCTTCATCTCGGGCTGTATTTAACTGGATGAACTCTGTGCTATCATAATATAATCTTCGTAATGGAAATGAGCATGCACTAATTGTTTTTGCTCTGTGTAAACTTTTGATCAGACCTGATTTAGAGAAAAACAAACACAGAATCTGTGCAACTCTGAAGCCAAATGTGTTATACTTCAGTTTCCTCTCACATCTTTCCAGCCACACTCCTTTCTGATGCACAGTAGACTTTGCAACAATGTTGAAAGGCATATTTTTGTCATAATGAGGTTTGTAGCGACAGTCAAATTGTTCTCAAGAAATTTAAAGGTGTCAAATACTTCTAATTTAATTAGAAATGACAAACATATGCATCAAACATTATTAATTTCAGTTTTAAGCACAGCTGCAGTCAAAAGCACCTTTATCACCAGAGAAGGGTTCCACTAGCAGCTTCACTGCAGTCTCTTTTATGTTTATTTCAAATTTATATGTGGCCTGCAAGTGATGCAGTGGAGCTGTCTGTATGAGCCATGTGAGCTATGACTTGTAATTTGAAATTCACAAAGCTGAGGGATACTGGAGGGTGTATGTAAAATATGGATACACATGCTGTTATTTCATCAGATATGCACTCTTGCGGTGCAAGTAAGGAGTAATAAACTCTTCTGTTGGTCTTATGCATACTTGTTATATTGTATGGTTTTAAAAATGTCCATCATCGTCCTGAACACATTAGAGTCGCAATGAAGAAGATGGAAGCACTGAACGCAGAGATTTCAGAAATGGAGCAGCACGTGAAGGAGGTGGAGCAGCGTAACCACTCCCTTACGTCGAAGAACAAGGAGATGAATGAGGAGCTAGAGGGTCTTCGGGCCCAAATAGAGACCAGTCAGACGGAGTGCAGACAGCTACTAAAAGAGCAGGAGGTCAACAGGGAGGAGGAGGCTGAATTATTAGGGAACAGGTACAAGCTCCTAATACAGGCACAGTCAAAAATGGACAGTATGGTGAGAAAAACATTTAATCTAATCAGATAAGTGTATTTGCTTTGGCTGTGTGTTTTAACGCATGTGTTTTTCATTACCAGAGGTATCCTGGAAATGAAGTTGCAGAACGTCATGTTTGACAGAAAGCATCTGTATGAGTGCCACTCTGTGCAGCTCAGGGAGAAAAATAGGTACAGAATGATGTCAAACTGAGCCCCATCGCACATATAAATGAAATTCCATGTATCAATACACAATACACACACTGGAACACACAGTAAATGTGTTCTTTAGAGACATTCAGTCAAAGAGCTTGTGGTTTTAGTTCTGTCATCTTGTTGCTGTACTTTTAGAAACATTTGACAAAGGCAATAAAAACATCTTACACGGTGGATGCACAATGTAAAGTAAAGACAAAAGGTTCAGTGCATTTCTTGAGCTGCCTTCCACTGCTGACAAACCTGCGTGTTTGACAGTAATCCATACATAATGAGCATAATTTTTCAAATTTTGTGTAGGAGGCCCAGCGTTATGATGATGACGACCATGATAAATATTTAAAGGGTGCTTATGTTTCTCTTCAGGCAGATGCAAGCCCTTAAAAGGATGGAGCATACGTTGAGGACGGCCAATGAGCAGCTAGAACACACACAGGTTATCTACAATGAGCTACAGGCACAGGTGACCTTTCGAGTGTTACTTTCAATGAATATATTTCAGCTCAAATTTAAAGCAGTTTCGACTTTTCATGTCTGGCTTTTCTAGCACCTGAAGACGTCTAATTGCAGCTTGGAAACGTCCAGATTTTACCAGTAAACCTCACTACGTTAAAACACACACAGCACAACACTGTGTTTTTACCGGTATTGACAATTGGTTGTCAATACAACCAATACTCAGGATTAAACACAAGTGATAAGGATAGGCGGTTACAGAAAATGGATGGATGGATGCCATGGGAACACTAAAAAACATGTGAAATCATTAAACTGTATTACACAAGAAACATTTTTTTTTTTTTTTTTATTCTTGAGCTTCCTGAAATTTTACTGATGATCACAGTTTTTAAAGAGAAATTAGAGAGAAGAACAAGAGGAGTGGGAGAGTCATGGGAAATGTGTCAGCACATCTCACAAGCACATAACAATATGAAAGGAAACGACTATGACGCATCAGGGAATTGACACACTCAGGATGTATTGAAAACAAACGCTGTTGTACAATACTGTACGTTTCATTCATTTCCGCTGATCTGCCAATCACTGACTCTCACATGACCAATAACTCAGCGTGAATTTGGCTGTGAAGGCTGTTGAGACGAGGATTTGACAGTCTGTGGTTTCACCACAAAAATGCTTCACATTTATCTCAGATAGGATGTGATTGATGGCTTTGATATTTACACAATGTTGTGTTCTAGACTTTACACAGCATGAGGCCTAACAAGGGCTTACAAGAGTGTTGAAATAAAATTGTGGTATTGCATCACCTTTTCTTAAAACTCTTAAAACTACTGATTTATTTTTATTTTGCTTCAAGGGATGAACCATTTTTAAATATGTAGCTCATACCAGGGCAATCCTACAGAGAGGGGCAATCCCAGCGCCTAAAGGGATTCATATTTTATGAGACTCAGTGAACACTTTCAGTGTCACCGGATCCAACAGCTATCAGAGACCTCAGGGAAATTTTGATATATGGTAGTAATTCTTTTGCCGTCAATGTTTAATGTAGGTTTGAATATGCACGGACTAAATTTGATCAGAAGTTATAAAAAGTAATTCTACACTGGATCCCTCTGATGCATTTCAGCTTTTTACTACTATGATTCAGGGCCGACTTACAGGAGATGTAAGACCTGTTTACACAGAGACTTTATTTTGACTTCACACTCTGACTTGAATTTCCAGTTAGATGCTCTTCCCAAAAGAGAAGCCGGTATTCAGCAGAGGATGGAGCTTCAGAAAGAGGTGGATGCTCTCAAAGTCAGCTTTCAAAAACAGGTGGGAACAATGTGCGTGGGTGGACACAATATCATTAGCAACTGTAAAATGTTATGTTCCATCTACTGCAGGAGCCCTCTAACAAATCTACCTTTGTGCTGCATGCAGTTTTTTATTTATTTATTAGATGAAACTGTGATAGCAAGGCGATTCAACTATATCTTACTTTTAATGACTCAGATTTTTTCTGTTTCACTTTTTTCACTTTTGCTAAGTAAATGTCATTTTTATGTTTAAGTTCTTTTGATATTTTTCATTCTCTATTAACTTTATCTCCAGAGTTTGAATGAAAAATGAGATCATTCATTATTTTCTCATCATATGTCACATTGATAGACAAAAATTTAATGACCCCTTTTGGGAAATGTCTACACAGAAACGTTTAAATATGCATCCTCTCTCCATCTTCCTCATATCAAGGGACTTTTAGACCACTTTTTTTCCCATCCTCCTGTCACCCTTCAGTTGCAAGTCAGTAATTGTGAAGATTTTTTTCTGAAAACGGCACTAAATGTGTTCCCAACCAAGCTATCAGTAGCTAAGGAGGAGAGCCAGAAGAAGGAGCAGTATGGGATGATTCAGGAGCTGCTGAGGGAGTCAAACTGCCTCAGAGAAGAACTCCATAACCTCAGATGTCTGACACACATCAAAGCCGAGGAGAGGGGCAAGAAGCACCGTGAACTGCTCAGGGCTGAGGTCCAATACAAACACACACACACACACACACACACATGCACACAAAGGTACATTTAAAATAGGTTTTGATGTCATCATTAGTGCGTTTAATAACTTAGGCAGACATAGACATGCATATTTCACACATAATCGTGTCAAAAACATCAAAGAGGAACTGAAGTAAGTTTATATTTTAGACAGTCTTCATGTTAGTGTGACAGAAGAGCAACCAAAAATGACAAAAACACAATTTCAAATAGCGCAAATGTTGTCGCTTTACTGCCCTATCACTATATCCATGTCTGGAATGTGATTATATATATATTTTCTCATCATACTAAAATAGAGACTAGACTATTTTAGCTAAATTGAATCTAGAGTCTAAGGGGACATGTTTTGGCAGAAATTATTTGCCTGAATAATTAAGATTTCAGGTTCCTTGAGATTCCACTGCGACAATCAAAAACTGCTGATTCCTTTTCATCCCCAAACACTCGAATACAATGTCACCTGTGACTACTAGTCTCCTGTCTGATTAGTAAGTGCTGACAAGCCAAATCAACAATGACCAGCTCTAAAATGCATCAATGATTTCAGACAAAGAACTGCAAGATCAGCTAATTTATTTATTGTTTCCTTTTTATGTATTGAAGTGTCAGAAAAACAGCTGCTACAATATTGAAAATGTACACCCACAAATCTGATTTGAAGGTTGATGTTTGTGAGCACGCACGCACACACAAACGCACCCACACAGAAGTGATGATACTGTAGTTTTACCTGCGTAACTCCATCCACAGCAGCTGAACCAGCACATCCAGCAGGAGCTGCTAGAAAAGGACCTGATCATCATGGACCACAACAAGCTGAATACTACGCTACAGCGCAGGTGTCACTGCTGTTTTCTCTTCTTATTTCCTTGTCAGACACCTTTCGTGAAATGCAAAGGTGTGTGTCGTGATAAAGAGGATTTTAGCTACAGAGAAGCTGCTAAGCTGTTAGTAGGCAGTATTACAGGAAGGATAATCACCTCATTCTCTCTGTCTTCATGTTTCCTGTCTGTCTCTGCCCTGCTTTTTCTTTCTCTTTGAATTGTGCTAGGAAATCTTCAGATTTTTTCACCACACTATACAAGGTCTTTTAGTTAGTGCCATGCAGATTGTTGTTTGCATCATATTCAGCAGCATAAATGGTCTTCCTGCATCCAGGGTCAGCTAGTAGCTGTAGCGTTATGTCTTTGATCATAACGATGAGAGTGGGCAGCAAACTGAACTTCTGTGTACAGTATATTGATGTGATAATTGTTTCCCTCATTATTTGTCTGGCTCCTCTGATCTGTGTAACAGCTTGGATCACAATTAATTCAGACATCTGCACGTGTTGTCGGGGGTAGAAAACCATAGCTTACTAATTGGTCATACTTCAGTGTTCAGATGCAGATTAATGCATCTGGCACCACCCAGTACAACAGCAGACTCTCACAATACATTCACTTAGGTCACAACCAAACACTTCAGTCAGAGGTGGTTCCACTTGATGTGAAATCCGTTCTGACTGTATCAAGTCAAGTGAAAACAAGGCAGGGAGACAATTAAATATTGTGTATCCCCTCGCTGTAATTGTAATACGAAAACTGTTCTCATATTATAAGTTGTTTACAACTTGCATGTCTTACATGAATGGAAAATTGGCATTTAATGAAATGTCAGACCGCATTAGACTTTATTTCTGTCATAACAATAACTTAGACTTTTTACCATGTTTACCATAATTAAGTTCCTATTATAACACGCTGATTTGAAGATCACATCATGTTTCAGGCTTCAGTTTTTTGTCCATTTTGTTAAACATCAGTCAGTCACAGATAGCTCCCGTTGACTATAGGTACAAATCCTGAATTATTCCACATTGGATAACAAGATGCTCAACAAAGAGAATAAACTCAATGTGTTCTGCAGCTACCGCTGTTGCAGATAACTGGTAAATGATGAAATGTCAAAAAAAAAACCTGCTTTTGATAGGAGCCTTATTTTGTAATCCAGATCAAGAACAGGCTCATTGCTAATCAGCGTTTCCCCCACTTAGAGTATCACAGTATTCTAAGCTGTGCCACATGATTATGGAAGAGAAGAATAAGTACATCAACCTGAAGCAGATCGCCTCGCAGACAATCACAGAGCTGACGGAGCACATGAAGTTACAGGAAAATGAGACGGAGATCCAACGTGCCATTGTCATCAACAAGGACAGGTGTGTACGTGTGTTTGTAGAGGGAGGGTTGTCTAAGGTATGTTGGCAGTACTATAATATAGACTAATGCAGAAAACAAGATAGGTATCTATAATAAAATAGCACTGCAAAAATTGCTCTCTTTGTAAGACTACATTATTAACACTTCATCCTGTTTCTTGACCAGTGCATTTGTTAGTAATCATTATCACCAGCATCACGTTTGTGATTTTTCTTTCCAGGTCACTCACAAAGGCTCGTATGAAGGTTGCTAATCACTCCCAAACGAGGGACAAACTGCAAAACGACATATCCAAGGTCCAGACACATTCTCTGGTCTAAACACACTGTGGGAAACACACTGAGGACCACAAGCTAGTATCACAAATTTTACAGTTCAAATAAACACATTAAAAATGTTATAAAGGCTAATGTGATCCAGGGGGCCCAGAGCTGAACAGAGATAAGCTGCTGCTGAGTTGTTTTGAGTGAACCAAAACCATGTTTGAGACAGCTATAGAGTTAAAGAGGCAAACCACAGTACACAGTTTATTAACGCTGTCTGCTGTGGAAGTTGCAGTTGTTTTAAATCCATTGCCTAGCATTATCAAGTGGAGGCATTCCATTGCACTTACATGCAAGAACATATGCCTAACAAATGTTCCTTGCGTGTTCAAAAGTATGTGTTTTTTTTTTTACATCCTTTAGGTTGTCTGGAAGCACCGTCAGGTCAATCAGAAGTGTGAGGACAACAAACTGGAGCTGATGAAACTCACGCAAATGATCAACCACCAGGAGGAGGCCCTTCTGGAAATAAACAAGAATCACGAAACGGCCATACAGCGCCGAAATTCACTGTATGTTCATAATTTAGAGCTTACGTCATGTTGCCTGAGGATCTAAACTGCCACATGTCAAATAATGTTTGTTCGTGTCACCTACAGTGGCATTCAGCTCCTGGAGCACGAGGAGGTGTTATTCAGCTACTATGAAAAGGTTAACATCCAGGAAGCGGCCATTACTAAGGGCAACATGGTGCTGGAGACCCTGGAAAAGGAGATGAAAGACTTACAGTTGGCCATTAATGAGGAGAAGAGACAGATAGGCCTGAAGAAAAAGGAGGTGCCTCTCATGAAAAGGTTGGAGGGAGAGATCACCATGCTGCAAATAGAGGTGGGAAAAGTATGCCAACATAAACCTACGCTCTCCTTACACCGACATTAGCAGACACACAGCCAAAGTTTGGTCTTTTATCATCTGAACTTTCTCATAATCTGCCAATTATTCACAGTCTGTGAAAAAAAAAAAAAAAACTTTAACAAAAGAAGCAAAGCCACTAAAGTTTCAGAACTGCAGACTAATTACTTGAAAAAGTTGCGGCTGAAAAGATGTGTGTACTTAAAAACTGTTGAGGATGGGTAATAGACATGTCTCATGGAAATCATTCATTAAAATCTTTTTCTGTTGTGTGAACAGTGTTCTGGTGACAGTCTCCCAACGCCCACCTCTCCTTTCTTTTTCATTCTTTGCCAACAAGAAAATGAAAACACTGCGAATAGAGCCTGCTGTATAGTTCCCAAAAGTTACAGCAAAGTGCACTGTAGCACTTAACAGTTTTGTGCTCCTTATTTTTTTAGAGCTAGTGTTAGGACCTCCTCCTGGTACATTTGTTATTGTTTTTCATAGCGCACCTATAGACCTAGCAGTTTCCCTCAAGTGCCTTTGCTTATATAGGCACTAATTTGTGCAGATTCTGCCTGCTGTCCACATTTCCCCAGTGTCCGATCGCAGCTTGACCCCCCCAACTACATCAGGATGTGGCCTAGCTTATTGGATTCAAAATCCTATCTGGCAGCAGTTAGACCTGTCAATTAGTTCTTCCTGGTGTGATTAGATGATAAAAGATTGGCTGTGTGTCTGCAAGATTTTTCTTGGAATCTTCTGGCAACTTTCTGTGTGTGTTAGTTTGTCCAAAGAAAGAGAACTAGTCCTGCAGGCCATTGTTCAGCTACGTGTGCGTCTGTTCCAGCACCCTGTGAAAAACAGTTTATGTGATTTATGTGACGTCAGTGGAGAGTCCTAAAAGGATAGGATGACCTTTGTGTACGTGTGAGTTATATGTGTCCAGGGTATTGCAGACTGTTGTTTAGCTGTGTGTGTATCTTTGTCAAGGTAGGGGAACTCCACAAAGTAAAGCACAAGAACCAAAAGGCAGTACTTGCAAATGTGCAGACACCAGGCAACTCACTTAGAGCAACACTAATGAGCAGATCTCTGTTTTGAAATACTTTCAAAGCTTCACTGTATAATGAGACTTTTGAATTGCTGTAGTATAATACACTAGGCTGTCTTTTTAATGTTATGAACAGACTCAACGTTCATATTTTAGTCTGGTCACAGTAGATTTCAGTAAAAGTGTTTATGTTGACCGTATTGCAGATAGATTTTACGCTTGCATTTGAGAAAAGTCTCGCCATTGACTCGACACAAAACTACTGCAAGCATGCACAGACCATCCATCACTTCTACATCTAAGACCAAGGCCTGTGCACAACAGCATTGCAATAATTATGTGGGAAAGTGTTGTTTTTGCAATTACAATATGTCTCTAAGCTGCCTTTGATCACTCATCAAAAGTGGTCAATTTCTCGCCTTATTTTCAGAGGCTTCGTTTTGTTGAGGTGAACTGACGCTCTGAGGTTTGAACAGAGACGGAAACACGACTTGCACTGACTAAACTCTACAGGCAGACATGCAGAACGAAGATGATCTAAAACAAGAGGGACAAACCCAAACGACGTCACACTGCACAAGATTCACAGAGACAGACTGAGACGCACATGAATAAATAACACGAAAAACACAAACACATTCAAGCAACTCTGCAATACATGGAGACTGACAGACACATGCAAGGAGAGAGATTTGAGAAAAGGCAACGCAAGCACACACGCACGCCGAGTCTCCTCGCCAGTGGCTGCGTCGTGGGATTGGGTGTGTTGCTGCTCTGGATCAGAGTGACTGGTTTTGACTTGCTGTTGGACCATCTGAGTCTTATGCTCTTTTGGATGAACACAGTGTTGGAACAGACTTCACCATGTGCTGCTTTTGTGAAAAACGCCCCTTTCCCTTTTCTCCATCTGTTTACTCCTTCTGCTGTTTATCATTTGCTACAAGAGGCATTGTTGGTGCCATATTTTTTTTTCTTTCACGCTTATTTTCTGTTGTTTCTTTCATCATTAGTTTCTTTACTTTTTACCTCCCTCACCTTTCATTAGACTATCCTTCCTTTCATAGCCCCCTTGAGGCATTCTTAAAGTTTTTGTTTCTTTAGATGTGAGTATTTATTACAAGAAAGTCCCTTCCAACCTCCTTTTGTTTCTCAAAAAATTCTCTTCACCATTTTTTTTCTTGCTGATGTTGCATTTGGCTGTAGATACAGCACATTCCTACCTTCTGTCCTTTTTTAGCCAGCTAGTAGCATGGCTATCTGCAACGTGACTGATCGTAAGTCCACCACTTTGGTCCAGATTGAAATATCTCAACTATCAGACAGATTGGCTATGCAATTTTGAACCGATATTCAAGGTCCCCGGAGGTGAAACCCATATTATTTTGATCATGTCGAGTCTAGCTGTAGCGCAACTTGAGGTTGACATTTGTGGTTTTGAGTGAAATACCTCAACAACTATTGGACAGATTCCTGTGAAATTTGCTGAAGACATTCATGTTCCCCACAAGATGAATCGTAATAACTTTGGCAATCCCTCAAGTTTTCATTTAGCACCACCTTCAGTCCAATTTTAATTTGTCCAATATTTTGTTTCATGACTATAAAACTGGAAAACTAATGTCATTCCCATCAGCTCAGCTGTATGTTAGTTTTGTGCTGTTTAGCAAATGTTAGCATGCTAAAGTAAGATGACAAACCTCAGTATTGTCACTGTGAACATGTTAGCCTGCTGACATTAGCATTTACTCAAAGCACTTCTTTGTCACCACACAAAGCTGCTAGCACGGCTGTAGACTCTTAGCGTTGTTTGGATCCCCATGCAACTTGTGGAACTTTCACAACAATCAACAGTTATATCCCTGATTAGTGAATCAATCCCGTTCATCCATCCACTCACTCCATATTTGTCCCTCTCGTCTGTGTATAAATAGCAAATCATTTTCTAAATCGCTGTTTTCCCTCGTACAGCCGTCTCACTCCCCGCAGTACAAAAAGTGAATCACAGGGGTGTCTCCTATTGTGGGCGGCTTGCCAGCTCAATTCATTCTCCCCCTGAATTCATCTTCTATGCGAATTCAATTTCCATGCAGCTGCCTTGCTGGCGATTTATTATATATATAGTGTATTTGTATTCATCTGTGACCAGTTTATCTGTTCATTGCAGACGGACCCCCCCCTCCCTTTGATGGGGAATTTTGACAAAGATAGATCGGGCCATCTGTGAGACTATTGAAGTTCAATATACTCTGAGGCTTCCATTTGCTCTGAGGAATTTTAATTGCTGCAAAATAAACAGAGGCTCGTGTTGGATTCTGAATTTACAACTTGTTTATGAGTTGCTGGCACGTTGGCATCTCAAACACACATATAAGGTGCACATGCATCGGCGCGCACGCTGAGATCAGTGCAGTGTTTGTGAAATTGTGATAATAAACGCCGCAGCAACATCTAAATATTGTTCAACAGACCTCAAATGACTATCTCTACTTTTGTTTTATAAAATCACATGCACACATAATATGACAGGGATATATTTATAGAACACACATGCTCACACCAACACATGGAGTAGGATTCATGACAGGGTGGGGCTGACACACTACACCGTCCCTACGGTGGTGAGTCATATTGTTTGTCTGTCCCCCTCTTAAATCTCTGTCCAACCTGTCTTGAACTTATTACCACGGGGGAAACCCACCGTGACTCGTGTCTTATGCAATCAAACGTGTTATTGTATGTGCTAGACTTTAGTGAGACATGTAGAGAGCGAGCGAACATACAAAAATAAAAGGGTGATAGTACTGTGACGACACTGTGGTGGTGTGTGTGAAACGTACCCTGTAACTCAGACTTCTCATCTCACTGCTGCCTAAATACTTCAGACGACTCCACCTATCAGTTTTCAGACAAGTTGGGATGTATCCCAAATGTAGTCACGACGGTGTTACACTAGTCCAGCAATGACGTCTTTTTGCAGGACCACCAGTAAGTCAGCTCTGCTCAAGATTCCCACAGAGGATTTCTAACAGGATTTTTATGCATAAAGAAAATGCTTCTTTTTTTATCTCATTGTACGCCTTAGCAGCTGATATTCTCTGCTGGGGTTATAGCTCCAAATCATATGCACTGACTGACTTTTAAGGTCATGCATGACTTGGCCCCTAATTATCTTTCTTTTAAACTCTTATGAGCCTTGATGTAGCCTGAGGTTCTCTGCAGGCCTTCCCTCACCTTTATAACTATTCCTGTATCCATATACTGAAAGTGAGGGCTTTTGTTGTCAGGGGCTTCAAAACTGTGGAATGATTCGCCTGAGGAATTCAGGACGAACTCAAGCCAGATTCACCCTTCAAATTTCTTCGTAACACAAGATTTTATATTATTTTTTACGCCTTAGCTTTTAATATATCCCATTTTTTTACTTAGCTTTATTAATCCTGATGGCCATGTCCATCAATAAACCCAGACAGGTTTCACCCTGCTAGAGTTCGTACTCTGACTCATAGAAAGAGTTTTTTCTTCAGAGCAACGTCACTTCAGTTTGACATTGCTAGTGCCAGTCAGTTCATTTTTATGTAGAAGCCATGGTAAAATGCACATTTTCATATCTAATTATAATGTATTCCTAATTTGGGTCTTATAAAAGCTTCAGTTCGGCTTCTCTGCTCGCATGTTCTGCTAATTAACCTTACATAACCTTATTATGATTAGGATTTTACTGGTGCTTTACTTTACTGACCTTTCTGCTTTACTGATCTGTCCCTTTTGTCTTTTATCCCTTTTAATTGTGAGGCACTTTGTAACCTAATTTTGGGAAGTGGTATGTAAATAAGGTCATAATTTATCTTTATTATTAGAAGTGTTAAGCACGCAGAGTGCCATCCATTATGTGGGTTTTTAAGCCATCGTGCTAACTACTAACTGAGCGACAGTTATGTAAATTATATGCAGATTGTATTGTGCGTAGATGTTACATGTACAATGCTTTTTACAGCACTCATGAGCCAAGAAAGCAGCTATTCTTTGTGACTGTCATTCTAAAGAAAGAAAACAGAGACGTAGACAGGCTGAACAGAGACGTTGACACTGAGACAGATGAATACAAAGAGAAAGACAAACATCAGCGCAGAGGGAGGAGGACGGGTATAAAAACGTTAAAAGAGAGGGCACAACAGAGAGAAAAAAAAGATTGATTGAAGAGCAGAGAGAGGAGAAGGAGAGTGACAGAGACACGCTGTATCCCATCCATCATGTAGTGTTTAAATGGCTCAGGGTGGTTGCGTATGAGGTTGGAACACAGATCAATCAGACTCAGAAGTGAGGAGTGGGCACACACTTGCCTCAGCTGGGTATTTGCAGATTCTGACGTCGTCTGAAAAGTTGATTTTCATTTAAAATTAGAATAAATAAAAACATCTCTGATGCAGTAAAGTTTCTTTAGGCTGAATTTGTATTTGTCAGTCGTTGCATAGCAGCTGACCGATCAGCCAAACCAAAGTCAAAACAGAGTGTAAAGACTTTTTAGTGGTGGTTATGTTCCAGACTGTTTTTTAGCCTGAAGCAAAACTCTTTCTGCTAAGCTTACCAATGGCTGGCGGACGCTTATTTATCATACAGATATGAAATTGGTACAGAATTGATCTTTCCACCAAACTGCAAGAGAGCAAAACAGTATTTCTCACAATGTTGGACTATTCCTGCTTTACTCTGTAACTCAATATGTCACTCTGTGAAAGGATTCAAATCGTAAAGTAAATATGGCGTGCTGAGGTTAGAGGACTACAGCTCGCTGTGAGAGAGACAGCTAATGCTAGCTAGCCCTGTTCCTTTCACATAATGTGGGACAAACACAACACTGTGTGTGTGGGAGCTTCAGAAGAGGAGAAGGTGTTGACATAAAATGCTTGAACAGTAACATTAAATGAATGTTTCAGGTGATGTTCAGGGTGCGTGTAGGTTCAGGCACTGCTGCTACTTGGATAGCTTTAGGATAATGTAATAGTCACACCACAGTGTATAGTATACACGCTGGTCCACTTTCCACACCCAGGTGAGGCAAAATGTGATACTGACCTGATGCAAAGCATCAAGAATGTGTATTTTCTGAGAAATGGGCCTACAGGACAATGGCTGCTTGTTTTTGGGATAACAAGCTGTCAAACAAACGGGCTTTCAGTCCAATGGGACATGTTTTGGGCTGTTGGGGTTTCAGAATAATGAGCATGGCACCCCAGTTTACGCTTTCTGAGCACAGGCTAGTTAGCCTAGCTTGCCGAGTGGAAATTTAACAACACAACCGGTCCTCTCCAATGTTGAGTGTTGTAATAGGACTCATGGCTAAAGTCACCAATGGGATATAACCAGCAGCAATGTGGGCTTGTTCAAAACATTTCCTTTTTTTTTAAGTCGTATTCTCTGAGAAAACTGCAGATAACCCTGTTCCCTGATGGTCAGCCCCAATTCCTGTTTCTCCACATCTCCTCTGTCTTTAACTCTGTCTTTCTTGTCTGCTTTCACATCCTATCTCTCTCTCCTTTTCTTACTCCGGCCTTCATGCTGTCTTTCCTTTGCTCCTCTTCACTTTATCTTCCTCTATCTGTCAGCCTTTTATCAGTCTCTCTGTGTACATCTGCTCCACTCTCATCTCTCTCTCTGTATTTCAGCTTATCAGCTGCTTACTGTCAGTTTTGTCTGCTTCTCAACTTTTCTTTCCTCCTTGAGCATCTGTAACTTTACCCTTACAAACACCCAATTTAATCACATGACAGTCATACTGTTAAGTTAAAACTTGGGTCATATGACACTGAGAGAAATCATCTTTTTAAGGGGCTGAACACTGAAGTCTGTTTCAATCAGACTCACTGTCTGTTTCCGTAAGAGAGGCGTCATTAATCTCTTCCGTGAAGGGAGGGAAAATTGGAATCATCACTTTGTTCCACGCTGTCTTTCACGTCTGACACATAAACTCTCTCATTAGATGCCGGCACGTAAACATACAGACGTGCGCGTACATACACACACCGTATGGTTGAGTGGAGAGAAGCTGTTATTTCATAAGCCAGGTCATGCCCAGTCAGACCGCCTGTGAACCCTGTTTTTCCTCTTCACTCCTCTCTTTACTCTCTGCTGTCTATCCAATCATTTCTTCATCATCTTATATTTGTCTCTTTCTCCAATCTCCCGAGGCATCAATTCATATTTTTTCATGTTTTTTCTCATTTCTGTTGTCTGATGTTTTTTTTTGTTTTTACTTCTATTTTCTGCTCACATCCTTTTTATGGTCCCTGTCATAGTTCCTTGATCATCTCAGCCTCATATATTCTTATATATAGACTATCTTTAAGTTGCTGTAATGGTGCCATTGGGTATTTGCATTAACCCCGCTGAGATACTGTAGCTACTTTAATTGCTCATTTCCATCCGCCCAGGTTAAGAGGCCACTTGAGGCCACATTAAATAGTGGATATTAGAAAGAAACTGCTTTTTACACGAAACAGACTGAGCAGATGAATTCAGACGCAGCAGTGAGCCTTTATCCTCTTCATCGTGCGTTTTTAGGGCTGCCAATAACAATTATCCTCTTTAGATTAATGTGTTCAATAGGTTGATTAATCATTCAGTCTATAAAAAATTACCAGAGCTGTCTTTAAACTGCCAAAACTCAGATTTATTCAGTTAGCCCCTTTAACATTAAGTTTCTTTTAATTTATCCTCCAAGTACATTATGGGTATCACATATACACAACATTCATTGCTGTATATTCAGCATTCTGTATGTTTTTTGGACCGCTCCATCCATTTTTTTTTCAAATTCAGTCTAACATATTTGGTATCTTTTGAAACTTTGGAGTCTAAAGTTCTTTATTTTTGAACAAAGTCAGAGACAAACAGCATTGTTGTGTCCTGACTGTTCTTCCAGGTTGATGGTGATATAGAAAAAGCAGAAAATCCTCACAAAATCCTGTTATGCCGGAGAGTTTTCCTGTAAACATTGTATGTTTCTTTGAGGTCTAACGAATGTGTTGAAAGCATTTCTTTCCTCATAAAACATTTGCAAATCACGGCTTCTGAACCTGCGTTGTGTACGTCCATTTGTCACTAGCGCGTACTCTTCTTCTTCCCTGCATTTCTTGGTGCATTCCTGCCCACCTCTACACTAGTGGAATAGTGTGAAACCGTTGGCAGGAATGTTTATCGCATTTGTATGTGTGCCCTTGTGTGCCAGACCAGACGGACAAAATGGGAACCCACCCTTTAAATGACTAATCAATAGTGCTATTAGACATACTCCAGAGGCTACCTTTTAATTAATACGTTAGATGTTAATTTTCAAAACATTTAACTGATAAATCATGTCAGCACTATATATATATATATAAAATTGGAGCTGTTTCAGGATAAGAGAGTGAGCTAAGGGCGTGGATCTAAAATGTCCCCTCACTTCATTTTAATGTCTTCTCCTGCCCTCCTGTCTGCCTTTTTGTCTCTCTCTGCTCTTCTAACTCATCTAATTTATGCCTCTTATGTATCCTTACCACTCGTTTTTTTTCTGTTGTCTTCAGGGACGTCAGACTATTAAAAGAAAACAGGCCCTCAGAGGGATCCTGTGACACTTTAAATGTTAGTTTCTTTCATCGCACTTTGCCAGTGACTTGTCATCTAGTGGGATGTAGCTCTCATATAGGCACTACATTCAGCTGACTGTTTTGTAAAATCCCCAGTGCAATAAGTATCTTAAACGCCTGGAGGAGAAGCCACTTGAAACACAGACGGTAGCGGACTAATTCCAGATGCCTTCCTTTTATTCATGTTGTTTACTTATCATTTGTGTGAAGCGTATAGTCCTGTGGGAAATTGCTGTATTATTTTCATTACTAGCCTCCAATGACAGAGACTCAAGGACTACAGTTTGGCCTGTATGTACAGATATTGTATATGTCAAAGCACTCTGTGTGTGTATTGACTTCCATACTTGTAGTCCTGTCTTGTTTTGTCTCTAATTCTCTGTTTCTCAGTTGTCAGAAGCGCGGGATAAGACAATCGAAGCTCTGAATAAAAGAGTCGATTACAAAGAGCTAAAAGGCAAAGACCCCTCGACTGTAGAGCTGGTCAAGAAGATTGAGCAGGTACACAACAATATTACAAGATGTTTATGTGCGTAAACATTGCATATTAGCTTGTATTTGTTATTCAGCCCAGTACATGTTATCAATTTAATGAAATGAGTTCATATAGGAGCAAAAATTGCAACAATTCATGGTGGAAATCTGTGAAAAAAGACCATAATCATTGTGTTTCTATGCATGTACTGTAGCTGGAGGTGAATCTAGCAGACAGCGAGAGGCAGGTGCTGGAAAAAGAACTCCTCGCGGACCAGGTGACCCGGCTCACAAAGCCACTCAACGAGCAGGCTGAGAATTGCCAACAGGACAGGCTCTCACTGGCAAAGAAGGTAGACAACAAGATCCACTTCAACACACAGACAGAGACGAGGCTCAGCTTATATACACACACACACAGGTCAAACAATACAGACAAAAGATTAACACACACATGCGAAGACTCTTGTTATATCATTCACCTGTTAATTCACTGTCCGGTCACACTCGCAAACACTGGCACGTTGTTTGAAGAGCATGTGAGGAGCACGCAGAGTGGGCATTAAGGAGTTCACCGAGCATTACAATTTCCTTGTGTTGCCACTTGCCCTGTCTCCATCTCCCTCTTTCTCTCTCCTCGGCTGTCTGTGTTTCTTCCTCACACACCAATTATACATGACCTCAATGCATTAAAATGCACTGCATCATCATAGCGCATCAAATCGGATCACACTGAATGATTAGCTTCACACCTCGTTCCAATATGTGAGTCAAAACAAGTTGAATCAGTGTGAAATTCACCTAACCTCACCTGTGTGTGTTGTCTGCCTCCAGTTAAACGAGCTCCGAGCTCACATAATCGACACCAACCACCGCCTGATGGCCGTTTCTGCCGAGCTCTCCATGAAGCAAGCGGTTGCTTTGTCTCTCCAACAAGAGATCAAAGAAAAGGAGCACCAGGTCAGATTTTGGTTGCACGCACTCCCCTCGGTCTCCCACCGTGTTTCCCATCATTCCCGTCACTCTCCGCTGACCGCGATCGAAGAGAGCAAAAAGTGTCTGAATAATAATTTCTAACTGTGTCCCATATTTCACCTCGAAGCCATATTCTGCTTACTCACACAGTAAAAACAAATCAAGTGATAAACACAGGGAGACAAAATAATATTCAACAATAATTTTCATAAATAAGATTAGAAAAGCTCCAAGGAGTTCATGAAAATACAACGTCAGTGAAGTAAAAAGACACAGTGCGTAACAAACAAATGACTTAGTGTTAACACAGTAGATAAAAGCATGAGGGAATCTGGATTAAAATTTACTGTGGCGAGTGTTGTTTGACAAAAAGCAGAAGGTGTTTACGGGTTGTCATGGAGATACAGATTAGCACTTTAAGGACATCTCGTCCACACTGGCACAGAAGTTGACTCAAGATCAAAACGGTCCAAAGAGCTACTGAGTGGATCCAAAATCAAGAGTTTAACTTTCAGTACGTTGCTGTCGTCGTTTGTTTGTTTACTGGAACTGACATTCGCAACTTCTGTATCCATAGCAACCGAGAAAAACATTAACATTGAAGCTACGTGTCATATCCTGTTGAGTAAAAATATTAGCCTCTTACACGTGTTTAAAAGACTTAAGACTGCATTAACAATAAGTTAACTTTAAATACTGGCTCTGAACTTGCTTATCAAATGAGAATATTACATGTAGATAAGCATGCAACATTCTTCTGTTGATACTGTATTTTTATTTTGTACTGCTGCCTTCACCATGCTGTTATAATGTAAATGTATAAATAGACATACCTGTTTTCATTTCCTGTCTTCTATCTATAATCAAATAACTAGTCAAGCTTTAAAGCAGCATCCGCCTGATGAATGCGTCCAATATTCACTCTCCTTTTAGCTCCGTCTTTAGCCACTACAGTCTCCGCTATGTTCACCAGCTAGTCGATAACTTTGTTTGTCTGGTACGCAGAAAGCGTACAGCGAGTTTATCCGAGCTTTTTTCACTGGAAACATCTGCCGTCTGCTGCTAGAAACAGGGTTGATTAGAGATATAAGAGTAAACCTCAACATTAAAGTTGTGACCTGTACAACCAAAACAACAAGCTGAAAGATGCTAAAACGCTTCACAGCGTGAGTTTGTCACTTTAGCAAAGCCATTATTAATATAAAATATTTATTAGTGCAGTTTTAAGGTCACATCTTGGTTGACTCTGACAGTCAAAGCATGATCGCACAGTTTTACACTGACTTTTTCAAGATTTTACCTACAAATCATATTATTTTTACAGCTGATTACATTTTATTTAAGATACATTTCCATTCAGAGGTGATCAGGCAAAGCTTAACCAATCATTTAACTCATTTAAAACATTTTCCTGACGAGTTGGAGTATCAACCACCGGGGATTTTGTGCGTAAGAAGCCAATAACCATCAGCTAAATCGTCATTTAAGCAGGACAGTTTGAAATTCTGCCCATGATATGAGTAGAAAGTCTCACTGCTTTCTGTCTTAATAAAAAATTAAACTACTAAAAAGTAGAGGATTTCCCACATGCCTTGTAAATGTTTCAAGAGACGTGTGTTAATAACCTGAAGAACCCCTGCAGCTGATGTATGCCTGCAGCGCGCCGCAGACACAACTACAAGTAGAAAATGCAGAGGTATATCTTTGCCCAAATTCTGACACTAATACGACCATCTGTTTTCGGGCGCAGTTAGAATTGAATTGAGCCAGGAGAGTGCAGAGTGGACGCAGTGATAGGAATACAAAGTGACCGGTTCTCGCGCTGCCCCTGTGTTTCCAGATGGACAGGTGCCAGCAGCAGCTGGAGCAGGGCCTGCCACCGTGCCCTGAGATAGAGGAGGAGTGGAGGAGGATGCTCCGAGACAAGAAGAGGAGACAGAGGGACAAAGAGGAGAGAGAGAGGGTAAAGAAACACACAGGCACACACAAAGATCACTGGTCAGGAATTGATTAAAGCACTGAGGGGCAAGAAAAGAAGATAGAGTGACAAAGAAGAATGAAGTGGAGCGAGGACAAGACGCGGGGCAGGAATCGATTAAGATTCGGAGGGACAAAAGGGCTTCTGTATACCTGAACATGCAGACAGAGAAGTGAGTAGAAAACTTTCCACACACACACACACACACACACACACACACAGACGAGACAGGAACTAGAATAGTTTTCATCACATGCACAAACACAGGACAAGAAGGGCAGACCGGCTGACAAACAGAAGTAGGGGCTGTCTGCACAAGAAAAGCACACATACTGTAGAGGGATCAGTTGAAAACAGTCCAGCTGTCTGCAGCCTGCCTGCTGTTATACTGATCTGTATTTTCTCACCCAGTTTATTCCCCGCTTGTAGCCGCCAGCCCAAAAAAGACACAATACTATGCATGCACAAAAAAATATAAAGAAACCTGCTGAAACTGAAACTCAGTGTATACGAAGAACTTCTTCTGAAGTCATTCTTAATCGTGCGTTTTAAGCTTCTTCTTCTTAAAATGGAAATGTGTTTTTTTGAACCCGATAAGACAAATATGTTTTTCCTGTTTATGTATTGGCAGCTCCTGGCAGCTGTTTTTTTTTTTTTTTTTTTTTTTGCATTCAAAGCCATTATTCCTTGTTTTGTGCGCGCTCCTTAGATCACATGCCAGCGGATAAACTGTTCATATGCATGAGAAAATCGCCATCTCTTTGAAGTCTCAGTGAGATTTAGGCACAGTTCATTTGCATGCTTTTGCGGGGTGAAAGTCAAAGGGAGGACTGTTGTGTCATGAGGACGTGTGAACACTGGAAGATTTTCTTTTTTCAGCAGGCGTCAGACATGACATACTGGGCTCAGATCAACTTTGTCAGTCACTGTCAGTATTCTAAGAGCGAATACGATGATTCGATGACACAATGATTGCGAATATTTTAGTTTTATTAGAGGAGGAAACCGTTTTCTATCGTTCTATTTTCTCCTGTGTGTTATCACATAATTAGTACTGTGCGACAAGGACAGGTTAGTGCAGCAGTAAGTACTACCGCATCGAATCAAGTGGCAGTTCTTCAAGAGGGATAGATTTAGCATGTCCAGTTGTCGGTAGTGTTAGGAGAGGAGGTACTCTGTGAAGAGCTGGGTCTTCAGGAGGTTTAGTTTGTACTAAGCTCAAAGTATGCCAAGAAAATATCCACCACACCATTACACCGCCACCATCAGCCTGTTGATACAAGGCAGGATGGATTCATGCTTTCATGTTTACACCAAAGTCTGGCCCTACCGTCCAAACGGGACTCATCACACCAGGAAACGGGTTTTCCGATCTTCTGTTGCTCAATTTTGGTGAGCCCGTGCAAATTGTAGCCTCAGTTTCCGGTTCTTAGCTGACAGGAGTGTCACCCAGTGTAATCTTCTGCTGCTGTGGCAGCATCTGCTCCTTCAAAGATGGTCTCCTGCATACTTCGGTTGTAACGAGTGGTAATTTGTTGAGTTACCTTAGTGCCTTTCTGTCATCTCAAACCAGTCTTACCATTCTCTTTTGACCTCTGGCATCATTGAGGTGTTTGTGCCCAGAGAACTGCCGCTTACTGCATATTTTCTCTTTTCTGGACCGTTCTCTGTAAACCCTAGAGATGGTTGTGTGTGAAAATCCCAGCAGATCAGCAGTTTCTGAATGACTTAGACCAGCACGTCTAGACCACCAAGCAGCACCAGCACCAAGAACCATGCCACGTTCAGTCACCCTAGATCACCTTTCTTCCCCAATTTGATGCTCTGTTTGTTGGTCTACATACCTGAGTTGCTGCCTTGTGATTGGCTGATTAGATATCTGCGTTAATGAGCCGTTGAACAGGTGTACCTAATAAAGTGGCCGGTGAGTATATACTGCATTCAATGCACGACAGTTTTAGACATTTTCTGTCTTTTTTAGAAATGAAAATAAACATATTACCCATTTCTAAAGATACACCCTTCAGTAGTCGTAGACAGGTTATGGTCACAGAATATTTGATTCTCTGCATGCATTGTAGGTTTTGGTGTTTTTATGAGATTAGTCGACATAAACAATACAGAATATCAGCAGCCTTAACCTTAAAACAGGAAAAATGTCAGTACGACGGATAAATAAGTGGACCTTACTGTGTTTGGTGTTATTCAGTCCAGAAACATCCCGTATAACACACCCAGAGCACCTCTAGTGCGCCGTCATTAACCTCTCTAATGTGCATATTCAATTACTGAAGTTAATATGCAAAAGAAAACCCTTAATCAGCCTTTTGATTCTGAGCTCGTGCACTCAGCTGTTCAGCGGTGCCCTTGCATTTGTCTTGAGAAGTTAAAAAAATAAATAAATTGCTAAATTAATTATTCCATTTTCATGATTAAAATTCAGGAAAATTCAATTTTCACTTTTTAGTCCAAGGTCATGCGGGCCTACATTAAATATTAAAACTGCCTCTGGTGTGTGTGTGTGTGTGTGTGTGTGTGTGTGTGTAGCTTGCTCAAGAAGACGAATGGAACCAGTCGAGCCGTCCCAACGCATACATCCCACAGAACGACTCGCTCCCTCTGCCCAAACCCTACGGAGCCCAGGCGCCCTTCAAACCCTCCCAGCCAGGAGCCAACATGAGACACATCCGCAAACCAACGCTCGAACCTTTGGAGATCTAGAACAACACGAATATATTCATACACTTGTGGGTCTTGTTTTGGTTCATGTGACCATGTCCTTCAGAATTATTTAATCTCCACTCGAGGAATCAAACAAATGTTTAAAAGCAGATTTTAATAATTAATATTTTCCCGTGTTTTTTCACACTTCTCCTCCTCCTCCTCTCTGATTCTTGTGTATGATTGTGTTCTCACTGTCCAGCATACCACTGCTGTTTTTGTACTTGTGGACTTCCATCTGGTTGTAATTTTGTTTCCCCTTTTTTCAAATTTACTGGAAAGAGCTTGTTTACACTCTTGCTTGCAGTAACACTAAATACTGTAGGAGAGTGGAAGGCAACACAGAGGACATGGGGGAGATAAAATGTTTGTTTGTATACTGTTACATCATGTCCACAGTACAGTCTTGTATGTATTTCTTTACTTTAGGAATACATCATTATCGACTTACTAGGGGATAAGAGGAATTCATTTCTGCGGGACACTGGAATATTTTGACATATTCTCGCTCTTGTTGCCGTTTCATCCGCCGCACTTGTAATCTTGAAACTGATGAATAAATTGCAATGGGTTTAACCTCTAAGCTAGGCTAAGAGTGCCTGCTTAATGCCTGAGATGATAAGTGTAAATATAGAGAGGAAGATCAGGCAATGAAAGAGCATAGAGAATGACAAGTGAGAGGAGAATTTAAATGAAGAGGAAAGGAGAGATGGCAGCTGGAAAAAGGTGGCAGGGGGCAGTCAAAGGGAAAAAAGCATGATTAAAGTGGAGCTCTAAATGGGGTGGAGAGTTCAGAGTTGATAAGTAGTGACAAAAAAAACAAAAGTCCCCAGCCTTTGAAGCTTCTGAAAATTTACTGGAAGTCGTCGTCTGTTGATCTCAGCTTGAGGTGGAAGTAGTTTTGGTCTTTGTGAGCATGTTTTGCAGCTTGTAAGCACGTCTACTGTGCGTATGTGGACTGAGTTCATGTGGGGACATTTACTATGTGCACCAGTGATTCCAGACTACTTATGTAGTGACGCAGCTGCTGAAAGAGAAAAATATAAATCACAATTTGAACAAAAAGTATGAGCACGTATTTGATAAAATTACAAATTAGTGTGATTGATCTTTTAATAAATGTGTTGTAACAACGGCAACCTCCATGGCTGTGACGTGAAGCCTATACAGACTGCAGTTCCTCAAATGGCCACTTGAGGCTGGCTACAGAACAAGTCAATCTCCGTAAGTCCCCATGTTAAAATGTTCAACTTCACAGCAGAAATAAACATGTTTACAGCCTGGTACAAAAAACACTTTTGGTTTCTATAGATAATTTCCTCGTTCGTTACAACTGTATTAAGTCTGAATATTTGTATAACTCACCTGTTCAAATTAAATCAAGGCTTAAAGTTGTGGAAAATTAACAGGATGGCCACCAGGCGTCATTCAGCACACCTCAGGTCCACCAATGATCCACGTCTTTGCCCATTTTTAAATTAGCCGTGTGATGGCAGAGGCAGGATGGCCAAAGTGGCGGCCGCCAGAGGCACCAAACTAAAAATGGCTCCTCAGAAACCTGTGGGTGACGTCACAGATAGGACGTCCATATTTTAAACTGTCTATGGTTGTAACAACATGAAAAATAGTTAGCAAGCTAGCATAAAATTCAAAATTGTTAGCTAAAATTAACAGATAATCATTGAAATATTTACATAAAATTAGGTTAGCTAAAAATAATTCATTATCAGTTACATTAATTAGCTAAAGGTTAGGCTAGGTTACTACATAAATAGTTGAAACAGCTAAAAGTAATGAATGAAATGTTAATGAAATAATAACCTGAAAGTCATAGATGGACTCTTTGATGAGTGGCTACTTGAGCTCATCTGATAGATATGTGGGGCTGCTTAAGACCAAGAAACTTCTGAGAACCACCGGCGTAAGCTTAGTTTGCAATACACACCGTGTGCCAACTTCCTAAAAGGCTTAAGAAGCCGTCAGGTTGAGTTTTATCTGATTTCGAGGCAGCCACGTCCACCCGGTGATGTGTGTGTGATCGTCCACCCCAAGCTGATGGTGAGAGCTGTCAGATAAACTTAGCCCCCAACTGTTTGTGCTTATTAGCCGGCTACATAACGCCAACTGCATAACAGAGTGTGGAGGAGGCAATCGAGTGGTGAATGAGCATTTAAAAGAGGAATTCCCCAGAAGAGAAATGTTTTGAAACGACTGTTACCAAGGTGGTAAACCTCGAAGTTATTAAAAAAAAAAAAACATTGTATAATGTGGCGTTCATGTAAGTGTTATAAAACAAGCACGATGGGTGTGTTTTTCACTCAGTGTGACTCAGCGTGTACTGATACTGAATTTATTTTCACTTCCTTCTCGCCAGAGCTTTGAAAGCTACAAAAGATTTGACTCCAAGTTGAGAGTGAGATCAGAGATTTCGTAATTTACCTCGAGGCTCCAGTGTAAATGGCTATCAATATTTTGCAAGATTCAAAGGAAATTCGTTGGAAACATGAGTCTGAGCCTTACTGCTGCCACAATGCTTCTTTGTATGCCATGTTTGTCAAAGAGAAAGAGAAAGAGAAAGAAAAAAATCAATAAACTTGAAAAGATTTTTTTTATTTAGAACTTTTTTATGTAAACATAAGAAACATGAGTGATTTACAAGATCCCTTTTTTCTTTTCTCAAATCAAAAGCATGACATGAGATGTAAACAATCTCTGGTATTGAGTTATGCAGAGTGCCAACATTCAGAAACTGTAAAAAGGATTATGAACACATGCCACACACACACACACACATCATCACTACCAAAGAATCTCTCCACTTACAGTAAGAGCTCAGTCATGATTGAGGGCACATGTACATTATTCAAACCAGACGTTTGAGTGAGTGTGTGTCAAAGTGCGTAGGAAAGCTGAGTAACATCAGAGCATTTTCTTTCTTCTTATTTCAGTGATTGCCTGTATTATTAACCCTGTACTGTCCTGTTTGATTCGTTTGTAAGGCATTTTGTAGACTCATTTTAACATGCTATGGAAATAAAGTCACTAAAGTTCATGAACCCTGAGTGTTCTTATGAATTTAACTTTTTATTTGTTAATTGGTGTATGAGTAAGAATGTCTTTTAAATAGTCTCACTGTAAATCAAAGCTAGCTTTAGACTTTTCTACAGTGTAATTAGCAAACTTCTTGGATGGTAGCTTGTGTTTAGACAATGTTTAACATTTGAGAACTTTGTCTGAAGATTATGTAGTAATATAAATGTTTATTTCTCAACATTACGTATCATTTTATACTAAGAACGTGTGTGCTTTAAATCAAAATGAAGCCAGTTTGAGTTCGTCAAAGTACTTGTGTGTTCATTTTTTTAAAAATTTGAAATCATCAGATCATTTCGTACTGCACAGAAATATACCAGCACTAGTATCTAAGCCTTGCAAATTATATCTTTACCTTATTTACCATACAAATACAGCCAGAAACGAACTATAGAACGACAAAATGTTGCCTCGAAGCTTGAAAATCCTTCCCGCCCATCTACTCTTCTTTATGAACATGATCAATTTGGTTTTTTGCTACAATTGGTGCACTAAATATCCGGGCGCGGTTGTAATTTTAAATCTTTGCAAGTGTCCGTCAGTCTCGCTGAGTTATTCAGCCGCAAAGATTCTGTATAGCTCAGTGTTAAAATCAGATTTAATGCACAGCTGCCACTGACCGACCATATCAAGCTACTCTATCTTCGAAGCTTTTGTCAGCATGTAATCAAGTTGATGGGGTGCAGCAGCATTACAGGAAGCACAGGAGGAGGATAAACAAGTTAGTTTGATTTATAAATACGGTTTGCAGTATTTGACATCAGCGTTCATAAATTGTGTGAGAGAAAGTGGAGAGAATTGTTGCTGCTATAGAAATATGAGTTGGTATAAATAGCTGCCTGCAGTTATTGATTTTCAATCAGAATTTGAAAAGCTTGTTTCCCCAAATTGAATTAAACCTGTAGCCGAAGATCTGTGTCCCCTATTGTGTTTAGAAGTTTTCGTACTGTTCGTACGTGGTTGTATTGTGTGAAGTAAGAAGCTGCTGTCCCTCTTTCACGCCGCAACACAGCTCTTCCATCTTCCCGTTCTGGGCGTCTCCATCCATCTGTCCCTCCGTCCCACCCTAATTTGTCATCAAACAGTTGTTTATGAGCGCTCTGCCTTTCAATCTCTCCATTCATCTTTCGCTTCCCTCCCCCTCCATCATCCATCCATCCGTTACTTGTCCTCAAGGCCCAGTCAATGATGTCTGTTCTCTCCAACATATTTTCCCCCTCATCTAATCCCTCCCCCTGTAATCCATCCATCCATCGTCTGTCCCTCTCCTCTCCTCTCCTCTCCTTCCACATCCTTCATTTCTCCTCAAAGCCCAGCAGTACAAGTGTCTGTTTCAGAGCCGTCTCCTCCACGAACCTGGCGTCTATGTTCTCCTGCTCATCGAAAGGGTTCAGAGCTGGAAGACAGGAAGAAGGAGTTAGAGAGACGCAACTTCTTATAGAGAATATAACACACTTCCTTCCTTGTTCCTTCATGATGGAGATCTGACCAAGCACGCACATAAACACACACATTCAGTCTTAATCCTCCAAAGGCAGGATACACACACAAACACACATACAATACCTTGTTCCTCTATATCAGAGAGTATTTTTGCCAGGTAGGTAAGAGGCAGAAACTCAGGTCTGAAGCCCGGCTTGTCTCTGCCGGTGAATGCAAATCCCTGAGGAGGAAGGAAAAGCAAAAACATAGCTGTAGATTCTGCAGGTTTTTTCCGGGATACACACGAGTCGAGACAAATCTGTAGCAAATCCAGATACTGCTCGCTTTGACTCGCTTCTTTTAAAGTTGGCTGCAGTTTAAACTTTTTAGGGCAGCCATACATTCTTATCTGTCATTGTATGGAATGGCATTGCTCTCCGTGCCAGTGTGCCAGCCAATTAGCTGACTGAAACTGGCCAATGGCAGCGTGAAGTGGAGAGATGCTGTGTTAGCTGTATAGCTGGGGGGTCACTGCTTAAACACATTTAATAAATAAGGTCATAGAGGACTCTTTCTGCAGAAAAAGATACTTTATTTGTCTACGATTCCCTGCCAGAAAATTGGGACAATGAGCCCAAGGGGACGCCTCTAAAAAACTCTTGAAATTCACATTTAAATTCTTGAAATTCAAGGACCAGATTTAGCTGCTGATTGAGTGGCTGCCTGAAAGCCCTATCTAAAGCCAGTGTTTAGTTTGTTTATTCTGGGCTATTGTAGGAACATGGCGGTTCAACGTGGAAGAGAAAGAGGACCCATGATGTCTGGATATAAAAGACTAATCATATGGTAATAATTCTTCCATAGAGGAAGTAGGGGAGAGGAGAACAACTCCTCTCACCTCCTGCATGAGACTGTGGAGGCCTTAAACAGCTCCTTCAACAATAGACTGATACTCCCACCATGTAAGAAGGAGCTCTACCACAGGTCCTTCAGCTGTCACAGTCTTTAACACCAGCATGACTTTTTCTATATATTTATTTATTTATGAGTAATTTCTTATCACCCTTGTGTATACGAGCTGCTCTGACAAGTGAATGTCCACACTGCCTGATCATTAAAGTCCATCCTATCTGAAAAACATAGCGCTTCTTATTTTCTGGTGATTATTACACACATTATACAAACATTGTTCCTCACATTAGCGCCATTTGATTTAATGCCTCCACCCCACGTGCAGAAACGTCTGATAGTCATAGCCTAATAAACTCAACTGGCTTTTGATAAACTCCAAACTTGACCAGATAACTTTTTAATCAATTTGTTTTTCTAACAAACACTGCACACTTTGCACTGTGAGTGAGCTGTGTTTGTCTGTTTGTCTCCCGCCTACAGTAGTGGGAAGATCTAGGCCAAATAAACACAACAAATTGTTCTACTTGTGTTATTTATCGTTGAATAGCACCAAAACAAGTAACTCTTCATTAAATACATGATCTCTGTCTCTTGTCTACTCTATCTATCTCACACACAAGTACATGCAGCACACATGAACGATGCATCCTTAACCTCTTATGAGTGAATTTTGAATATAATAGCCTGTTCTAGTAGAGGAAAAGAAAGTGACTGAAAGAGAGGATGAGAAGGTGGAAGGTGGACTACTGTACTAAGTGTTTCTGTAATTATTAATAACTTACTCAGAATGCTGCTTTGACACTTCACCCCCGCCACACACAGATTTGCTCTCCCCATGTTTAACCCAAGTCAGAGTCAGTGCTTGTGTATATTATTTTCCATTTCTGCCATATTCTGTAGAAAGTTTCCTAAATCTTCTCTGTGAACAAATACCTGCAAAAATTACGATATTCAGCTCTTCTCTGTGTTTATTGCTAATTGGCAAACACTAGCATGCTAACACATTAAACTGAGATGGTGAACATGGTAAACATTATACCTGTTAAACATCATCACGTTAGCATTGTGAGGCTGGCTACAGAACAAGTCCCCATATTAAAATGCTCAACTTCTCAGCAGAAATAAACATGTTTACAGCCTGGTACAAAAAACAGTTTTAGTCTCTATAGCTAATTTCCCCGTTCATGACAACTGCACTGAGTCTGAATTTTTTTTAAACTCACCCATTTAAATTATATTAAGGCTTAAAGTTATGCATAATTAACAACGTGGCAGCTTGATTGACAGGTAGGTGCTGTTACAGATGGCTTGTATGAGCCATCACACTCTGAGCTTCACATACGGCTCTTCTGAAACCGTGTCACGGATACGACATCCCTTCTTTATATCGTCTAGAGTGAACACGTTAGTATGTCGACATTAACATTTAGTTAACAGTACAGCACAGATCATAGATCCATCTTGTTGTTAATCAAATGACAAAAATGTCTATCAAATAATGTTCGTGTTTTCTGGAGGATTTTTTTTAATGTCAGGGAGATTTTCTCCTCAGTTTGTTTTTGCTAATCCGCAGTGCTCTCAGAGAGAGAGAAAATATGTTCTCTCAGCAGCATGTGTGACACACTAGATTGCGTTACCTTGTTTTTGTTGTGTTTCTCCAGCAGAGTTCTGACATAACCTCTGGAGATTGAAGCTGAACTGACAGGATGGTCCCACATATGGTAGATCGTCTTCTCCATGGGCTACACACACACACACAGACACAATAGAGTTCACATTTTAGGCATGTAGCTGATGTTGTGATGAATAAAAATCATCCCCAAAGCATGTGAACATCTGTCCCTTTCTATTTTGCCAACTGGAACTCAAAACCATTATCGCAGAGTTGACTGCTAATGAGGGATTAGAGAGAAATCTCATTTTTCGGTGTTGGGAAATGCACGGCACCGTAATAAATAACACTTAAGCAAACAGAGACTGCAAGTGTGACTGACAATAAGAGAGAACGCAGCGTTTCCTCGGGGCTGCTTTCTGTCCAGCTTCAAACACGCTGCCAAGTTGATACAATCCTTGAAGTGATTCAGCAGCTTTGTGTTATTGTCAGAGGTGAGAGGAAACAAGATGAGACAAGCTAAGAGAGCAGCTAAGATCCTCATTTGATTAATGTGTATATATTCTTACACTCTATCAGTGCTAGCTATTTTTCTCGACTGTTTCCTTTTGGTGTCATTGACGCGTTTTTATGAGCTAAAAGCTCAGGAAAAAAAGGACCTTGTGATGAAAAATTACAAGCTAAAATAATTTGCAATGTGAATATGATGAGCAAACAAGTGATTCAGTGTTTGTTTTACTGTGCTGAAATACTCCTTAAAAGCCTTGAAAAGACACTGAAGATTTATCCCGGTGTTACAATAACTAAATGCACTGTCATGGTTCAGAAAGACCACATAAAATAACCATGAACTTAAAGAGCTGAGTCTTTAAATCTTTAGATCTCTCCCTCCACTCTGCAGCTGCTCATGAAATTCCTTCTTAAGTTCTTAGTAACTAAAGTACTAGTGTGTTTTAAACTCATGATTTACTAATTCAAACTGATCATCAGTAAAACTTAAATGTCTCACCTTGTAAAGACGTCAGAATAATTGTCTTAAAATCAACAGAAATTCTACCATAACTTCCAAAAATGACAATTTTAGGGGAGCAAACCATCAATTAAACATAACTACCAATCTTTTGTAAACGTAAAATAATTTATTTATCCATAGCACATAGGCACAGATTGTGAAATATGTGTGTAATAGTATGAATGCAGTTTAGCATGAGCGGGAAGGGATGAATTTTCTACAGTGAGCCAACATCTTCTGTTTTCCACCTCTTTGGGAGAGAGAGTGTGTGTGTGTGTGTGTGTGTGTGTGTGTGTGTGTGTGTGTGTGTGTGTTGTACCTGCTAAATCTCTCCTGCCTGCCAAACTCACCCACCAAAAGTCTGACGGGCAGGAAACTGAGCAGAAACACTAAACACTCGACATTCCTCTGATCACAATGCGGATGCAGCACACACGCGCACACACACACACACACACACACACACACACACACACACACACACACACACACAGATATATTGTATCCACACGGGAACACGTGGAGGTTACACAAGAGGTAGGGACACACATAAACACACACAGACTCAGTAACTACACTACCCCTTCCCCAACACACACACACTCACACACACACTTACACAGCAGCCAGTTACACAAGTGCTTTGTGATTGGCTTGAGGGGGGCTTGAGGGAGATGAGACCCAAAATAACTTCAAACTCCTAATTGGACCAGAATGGGAAGTTTGGGGAGAGAACCATTCGAGAAAGATCAAAACTTCCCCCTCACTAATAGATGGGATTATAATAGCCTCATGCATTGTTTTACTGTGTATAACACAAGCGGCAACCTCCGGTGCTGGGGAATGAAGCCAACATGGAAGTGCTAAAAACTAGAATTCCTCAAGCGGCCACTTGGGACAGGCTGCCATAATATGGCAAAATGTCCAACTTCACAGCAGAATAAACATGTTTACAGCTTGATTCAGACAACAGTTTTAATCCTGTTCATGATGACTGTGAGGGGAGTGAATTCTTTTTTACTCACTCATTTAAATGATATTAAGGCTTAAAGTTGCACATAATTAACACAGTGACCACTTAATTAGCAGTACCGTTACAGATGGCTTTTTAGAGCAATCAGGCGTCATTCGGCCCGCCTCAGGTCCGCTGATGATCCACGTCTTTGCCGATATTTAGGTTAGCCGGGAGGTGGAAAAAGCAGTACATCCAACGTGGCGGCTGCCATTCAGACTCTGTCCATTCTTTATACCGTCATTGGTATAACGTCCAGGCTGAGAAATTCACCCTGACCGTGGACTGGTACGTTTCAGCTCCGTGCTCCAAGTTTGTACACTCAACATGTCAGCATTCAGGATAGCTGATGTTATTCCAAGTTTATTTTTGGAATGATCACAGCAGATAGAAGAGGATGAATAAGCTCCTTTAATCTTTCCTTGTGTCAGACAAACTAATCTGAACTAGTCCTGGCTCTGCATAAAAACCTCATGTTGGGCCACACACACACAGAAAAGTACCTCAGGGAGTCTCTTCAGTATGCTGAACTTCAGTCTCTCGTTGGCGTCACTGTTGTCCAAGTCTAAAAACAAAGAGAAAGAAAAAGAGAGTTAGACATGATGCTAATTACTCTTCTGAAGATAAATCTCACATGGGAGGACAAATAATGCCACATTACACCTCCTCTGTCTTTGCTTGTACATCTGAGTTAAGTGCTCAAAATCCTTGAAAGGAAACATGGGATTAAAGGGTTATTATTTTGTCTTTTCTGGAGACACGGCAGGTAAAATAAATGCAAATAAAATCAACAAAATCCCACTACTATAACTATTCTTGCCATATGCTGATTTCCCTGGATAAAAAAAACATTAGAGGGATATCTCATTTTTATAGAAAACAAACAATGTTTTGACAAACAAGACTTCACAAGAGGATTCTTATTTTGGCTCTAAGACATTTCAGGAAGGTGTATTGTTTTTGTTTGTGTGTTGCAGTCAGATCCATCCATTCAAAAACAAAGCAGACAGCCTCTGACATCCCTTAACCCGGCAACTTGCTTCAAGCTGCTCCTAGAGGACTCCCAGGTGCTGGAAAGCATTCTAGGAGATGTAGCTCATCTAGAATATCCACGGCATCCAACTTGTCTCAGGGTGTATTGTTATAAGGAGTAAAAAAAATAATAAAACTCCTACATTGGCTTCTCAAAATGTGGGCGAGCAGATGATGAATGAGGTTCTTTCCAGATTATTAAACACCTTTCTCAAACTTTCTTCACTAATACAATACAAAACAATTACTGCAGATACACCTGATTATCTATTTGACCTTAGAAGTCCCTGAACTCCTCCACTCGAAGAAGTTATTAGTCATCCAAGCAGTTTGGCTCTTGGGACGCCAATGTTAGTCAGGTGGTCAGTACACCATTTTGCTCCCAACTAAAATATCTCAACAAATATTAGATGGAGTTTTGTACAGACATGCATGTTCCCAAGAGGATGAATCATATTGACTATGGTGATTCCTCAATTTTTTTTCTCTAGTTTCATCAGCAGATTTAAATTTGTGTTTTTGGGTTAGGAATTTTTTGTGTCTTGACAGCTATTGGATGGATTGTTGGAGTACACATGTTCATGTCCTCCAGAGGATGAATCAAAATCACTTTGGTGATCATCCTGACTTTTCATTCATTTGTCCAACGCTAATGACATTCAACACAAAACATTAACATTGTAATGATAATAATAAACTCAAAATGACTGCATTCATTTTCGCTGTTGGGTTTTGGGTTTATTATATGAACCTGGTTATTATGAATTTCAAACAAATTGGCTTTATTAATATTGAATGCAGAAACCTGGCTACTATGTAGTGGAAGCACATTTAGTTTATTAGTACTATTACATAAATCGTATTACTTGCTTCACATTAAGTTTATTAGTTAATTTCTAATAAAATTATGTAATTGAAATTGGTGGACATTTTATGTGCAATTAAAAATACGTAAGTTCTACATTTTGGCCAAAATATTTTTTTGAGTGTGCAGTGTAACAGAAAACAACATGGCTAACATGACTGCAGACTTTTTAGTCTTGTTCAGTCCTCACCTGAAAAGGCAGCAAGATCCTAATTGTTGGATATTAAACCTGAAGGATTAGCATTTTAAAGATTAGAAAAAATATACAAGCGCTCTGGTGAGTTTGTGCAGTAAACAAAAGTCTCATATTAGGACTGGATTGTCATTTTGTTTCATTTAATGCTTCAACATGCCTCAACAGTCAATTACCCGGAATAAAATAGGAGAACTTTAAATAGATATCTATATACTTATGTGATTATTCCCTGCGGAGAGGTGACGCATGAACCCTCACTTCAAAGTCCTGAAACATCCTTTCCTCTCACTTTGAAGTTTGAAACCATTTGGACTCTGTCCTTTAAATAATCTTTTTATCTTTGTGGATCTTTGTTCTTTTCATAAGAGAAAAAATCCATCTAAACTACAACAAGATCAGGAGTGATGAGGAGGACCAGATATTTTGGTTCTGTTGATCTCAGTGCCAAGTCATGTTTGGCCTTTGAACAATGTACTTTCCATGGTATGAAATCCACACCAAGACATACAAAATAACAATACCAGTGTGTTTGAGTAAGGCGCTGAATCCCCATGGTAGCTAACCTTAACCTCCGACCTCTAAACCTTCAAAAAGTATATAAAGATAACTGCAGCATCCTGCCAACATGCTCCACCAGTGGTCACAGCTGTGTGCTGTGACCTGCATTTACAGGTTCAGTGGTCATGAGTTAATTACTCTACATAAGCTACTATTAACACTGCTGGTGGCTGAGGGTACATGTGATTTGCTGAAAGGTGAAGGGCCTATACTGATGACTCCACTGTCATCAAAAGTGACATTAGTTGAGAGCAGGCGTACATCACTTTTTTGTCTTCAGGATGACCGTGCACCATTTTTGGTGAAAACAAGCGCTGTAAAAAAAAAAAGCCTTGTGGCACTGTGCCTAAAAGCTCCCGCGTCACATTTTGCATGTCATACAAAACAAAAACCGAATTTACGATTTTCTTTGCTTGCCGAAACAGTGAAGGACAGTACAAAAAGAGATCTGTGGCTTCAGGCCACCCACAGAGAGGATGAAAATAGTAAACTGTGGGACCTTGACTGCTGATTATTCCTGCAGATTGAAGTCTTTGGGATTATTTATATGCTTTGGGTCACACCTGTTCATCACACTTACTGTACTGTAGATATTTGGGGGTTTCTGCAGAAATTCAGAAATTAGTTCATAACAGTTGTGGTACACTATCAGCCACCTGGGTGACTGTGGTAATGCTAAAATTAAAAGGGGAAAAACAAGGTATTAGGTAGCACTAAAGCAAATATAAAATTACCAAAGTCAGTACTTACTACAGAACAGGATTGTCCGTACAAGTTTTCATGGCAGTCCATCTGATAGTTGTGAGATATTTCAGCCTGAACCAAAGCAGTGAGTCCTAGAGTCATGCCACTCGCCCCGGGTAATAAAAATATTTCATTTCCATTGTGTTTTGAACTTTTTTCTTGCATCAAATTCAACAGCTGTTTTGCAGTATTGTGATTTTCTTCAATGGATTTGATGCATTTGACGCAAAGAGTCTGTCTTTCTGGTGCTGATCAGTTTTCAGAGGTTCCTCCAGGTATGTGACCAACATTCTCACAAAGATTTTGTAATTTGTAAGGAAAATAAGATACAGGTTCCACCTTTCTTTGGCCAATATTTTAATGCACCATTGCACAAATCTCCCAATGCACAGCCATCGCTAGTTCTACTTTAAACTTTGATTCATCTGCAAACAAGACTGTCTCCAGTTTTCAATAGTATTAGATACTTGTTTTTAGATGTTGTGGTCACTAAGTCAATATTCCATATACAGTATTTCAATATTCAGCCACAAAAGAACCTGAGTTGTCACTTAATGACTCAAAGATACAGTAAATAATAGTTTTGATAGAACTGAAGCCAACTTCTACATTAAACCTTCGACTTGTACACATACAGTAGACCACTGTGTGGGTAAATGTAACAAGGAAGTGGTTTTCACAACAGCAACTAGGTCATGCTGCCTGAGATCAACACAAAACATAAATGTATCTTTCAGATTTGCTTTGGTGTTTGTTGGGTCTAATCACTTCTTCATCGTTCTCCTCCACCTCCATTTCTCCTCCATGATGACTGCTGACGGTAGCTCCAACACCTCCATCAACAATTGCTCCTCCTCAGGAATGCCTCTAATCTCTGACCTTAGTCCTTGGTACATCCTTACTGGTGTGCTCATTGCAGTCAGTTGCCTGTTTGGTATCCCTGCTAACATCACCGTGATTGTAAGGCTGATTCGGCATCTGCACATCTCCACCATCTCGCAATGCCTCTTCTTCAACCTGGCAGTGTCGGACCTCCTCTGCCTGCTCTGCTTGCCTGTTGGGATTGTGATTTTCTTCAATGGACCGCATTTGACGCATGGAGCCTGTCAACTTATCTTTTTCTTCTTCTTGTTCTGCATCACCTCCAGCTTAAACATTCTGGTGCTGATAGGTATTCAGAGGTTCCTCCAGGTATGTGACCAATATTCCCAGAAAGATTTTGTAATTTGTAAGATACAAGTAGCACCAAAGATTTAACGGATAAATATGTCAAGTTGCTGATTGGACTGCATCCTGATCCAGATATCCATTATCCATTTTCTGGATATCCACAGGCTATACTGGAAGACCTGAAACACTGGCCATTGGCCCCAGAGGCGAAATTCAGACATTGGCCAATGGGTTCCAAGATTGAGCTCAAGACAATGTATTGACATACATGGTTAAGCCTAAAGTCTCTTATGTGTTAATATATTTTAACTCTTATCATTTCAGGATGTATGGCTTCAATTTAAAAGGGATGAAATTTCATATATGAAGTGTTATCATGGATTGTTGTCAGCTCTTATCTTTTTTTGCTTTCAGAGCAAACATCAGCTATTCTGTGAAGAGGTACAAAAGTGGTGACAGTATCAAACTAAAAATATCCATTTCATTTGCCAGGTTCTTCACCCCAAAAAGTGGGCAGACCTGGGCCAGACATGGCAGCGGTTTCTACTGTTTACTGCGTGGATGCTCGGAGCACTGTTGGCTCTTCCAGTTGTGTTTTCACTAACAGAGGTGAAACCTGAGGACAAGTGCACTGACGGACATTCTTGCAATAATCGAAGGATCACACCGGTGCTCGAAATAGTCTACGTCCTATTTATAGTTTTTATCCAAATAGTTTTGTTGTCTTTCTACGTGCTACTTGTTAGGGGGGTCAGCCAAACACAAATGCCTGACAGGAAACCGCTTAGAGCTACTAAAATTTTCATTACATTAATCGCTGTCTCCCTGGTTGTTTGCTTTATTCCTCTCATTCTTCGTGTGGTGCATGTGTCTGTGTTTTTCACAGCAGACAAAGTGCATCATGTTAGTAAGATACTGACATTTGTGGAGTGTTTTTACTTTTTCAATCACTGTCTGAATCCCTTCCTATATTTCTTTGCCTCGAGACGTCACAGAAATAGAAGCAACACTACGAGAAAGCGCGCCCTCCCATCCCTTAATGACAACACCTAAAATGGTCCCAGCATTATAATCGGTTTCATATTTTAAAATGATTCACACTAATGTAATTGAGTTGATGGAGATGCTTCAATGATCATCTGAATACAGTAGGTCTCTTTTGTATTTACAATTTGGACTGAATTTATCATCTTAAATACCAAAAACTGCTTTTTCATGTTTTTGTTGTTGCTGTCTCTATGTATTATACCTTTTATCACTATATATTTTCAGTATGTATTGCTGTCTTTTTTAAATTAAAATAATATTTTTCATCATACTTTTTGGTCTTTTGCTCTCTGTACACAATTCACATGATGTACAATAAGAAATACTACCCTGTCCACTGGCATAAACATTTAAACAATGATTGCTTGATTTAAATATATGGATATATGGATTTGTTTCATTTTTTGGAAATCAACATTTTATGAAACTGAAACTTTGTGATTTACAGCAGATCTGAGTGAATGAAAAAATAACAAGACATAGAAGTCTATAGTGCTTTGAGCTAAATACTAACTACAGCATGCTAACATGCTGACAATAGCAATGCTAACAGCCTAACATTTATATAACGTATATAATGTTCACCATATTCAATACCTTCATTTATTATGTTAGCATGCTAATTTTAGTTTAGCATACTAACATGGTAACATTTGGCAATTAGCACTAGATACAAAGTATAGCTGAGGTTGATGGGAATGACAATAGTTTCATTTTATTTTTTTTTTCAAGTCAGGTGTTTGGTCATAAACCAAAGTATTGGAAAAATATAAATTTTGACCAGATGATGACACTCAATACAATGTTATAGGGTCACCAAAGTTATTACAATTCCCTGTGGGGAACATGAATGTCTGCATCAAATTCAATGGCAATCCATTCAATAGTTGTTGATCTACATCACTAAAAGTTGCAAATGTCAGAAAGAAAAAGTCAGAGGATCATGAGGATTCATCCTCCTGAGGACCAATGATTTATCTTCTGAGGATCATGAACATCTGTACAAAATTCCATGGCAATCCATCTAATAGTTGTTGAGATGTTTCAAAATGGAGGTCCAACAACCAACCAACACTACCATGAAGGACGAAGAGAACAGTGGCTCCTCACTGTCTTATCACCATACATAACTGTATTTCCTTGCAAAGCCTCTCACTTACGCAAAGATTTAGCATTTTATGTTTGTTTGTGTACCTGTCATGAGCCGCGACACAAAGGTTTCAGTGAGCTGCAGGATGCCTTGGTCAATGTACTGTAGGAAGGTGTGATGAGGGAGGCAGCGCACAGCAAATACTGCTAACAGGGTGTGATAGCCTGGAGAAGAGAGACAAAGGGCAGATGAATAAAAAGGAGATAAAGCAACAAAGAAAAATAAAAGTCAAACAAGACAGACTCTACAACCATGCTAGTAGTTTGAGCTTAATGCTAATGTCAGCATGCTGACATGCTCACATTGACAATGTTGATGTTTAGACAGCATGTTTACTCCATTTACTGACTTAGTTAGTAATGTTAGTAACATTTTCTTATAAGCACTAAACGCTAGGTTCAGTTTTGTGAATGGCGTTAGTTTTACAGGTATTTGGTCATAAATTAAAGCATTCCTGCTAGTGTGGCTAAAAACATAAAACAATAAAGGAATCTATTAACACAAACAGCAATCTGTAATTGTTCTTTTCAACTTTTATTTACCAGAGAGAAACAGACTTAGTATGCCTGCTGTTTTACCGCTTCACGCTCACATTTACCCCTGCAGTCTCAGTGTTAGAGGTGTGGAGCCTTGCCTCAGGGCATTTCTCACTCCCTTTCTCATCCCCAGACAGTTTAAGATTCTAACCCACAAACCTTTACTCATAAGTGACTAAAAATCATGGGATTGTGTAACAGAGGGGGTTTATGGTCTTAAAAATTGAAAAATGGATTCAAATTATAGAAAATATATTCACAGTTTGTTTTACCCATGTCTGCACTATGCTAATGTTTAACATATTTTTGGATACATTAGTGCCGAACAGAGCGGGTCTGTTGTCCCCCAGTGCAAACACACATTTATTGTTATTCTGGGTTAGAAAAAGATAGACTGGATTATGACAACGAAAAGTGTGAGAGTGTGTGTGTGTGTGTGTGTGTGTGTGTGTGTGTGTGTGTGTGGGTGGGGTACCAGGTGGGAAGGGCAGGCAGAGACCCTTTGTGGCTTCTAAGATCCGAAACATGAAGTGAAACACGGACCACTCAGCTGGACTGCCCCGCTGTTTTCTGGAACACACAGAAAATCTTTGGATGGGAATGTTATGTAACATGAACGCACACATGAAGAGGGGTCATCTACAGTTTGCACATGTGAACACACAGACAGCAGGAAGTGATGGGGGAGGTCTGGGGCACACATGCGTAAAGATGAAAACTCACATTCTGTCAGCGCTACATGAGTTAGAAACATGACTTTAAAGGAGACACACATTGATGACGGAGAGCTACTCACAAGGACAAAACATGAGGGCCGAGTTTATACTTCAGCCAGACTGACTCCAGCATGTGTCTGATGAGCTCCAGCTAAACACACAAACACACACACAGAGACACGCACATGTTAGCGCTCAGGGAAGGAGATGCTCGATTAGATTCAAATGAAACATTTTCTTTGACGTGCAGCCGGAGTCACAGGCCTGGAAATTTTGCACAACACAAGCATCTTGTCTGACACACCTGAAAAACATGCAATTTAGACAGTTTTTTTTTCTGCTATGATGATGGTTTCTTCATGAAAATGTACACTTGTTCTACGATCAGTTTCCTCACTTCCCTCTTTTTTCTTTCCTACTTCCCATTTTCATTTTCAGCAACTCAGTGGACGAGGGTGTGAACACACATTTCAGCACGCACACTCACCCACATCATTTCACAACACATGTCAGTGTCAGCATCTGGGATCATTCCAATGCACCTGACTCGTCTAAAACGTTCCTGCCGCATGCTGGAACATACAAACGCACACTCCTTCTTTCCACACATCACCACTCTCTCATCTCCTGTAGAATAACAGGAAGACGATCTGCCTTATTCACATCCTGCACACCAGTGGGAAACCTTTCACTAGACCCGGCAAACACCAGCGGTAATGTCCTCCAATGACCTCAGGGAGGGAATTTCAATTAGTTTCGCTTACACAATGGACAAAAATAAAAGCGAATGACAGATGTAATAATATGCTGCACTGTGTTGTTTTTGGCTTTTCAAGCTTTATCAAACCCTGGGCCCCCGCAGCAAGGATCAAGCCCCCGCACATAAGGCAAGCACTCTATCAACTGAGCTAAACACCTCCCCTGCACATCCTTTATTAAAAGGTCCAGTGTGTAAGATTTAGGTGGTTCTATTTGCAGATGATTTAATTCATAACTATGTTTTCATTAGTGTATATTAGCTTGAAAATAACAATTATTATGTTTTTGTTACTTTTAAATCTTAGATAGCTGGTGCGCGTTTTTCATGTGCTTCACAGCCAACATAGTTCCATAGTGGAGTGGGCTGCAATCCACAACTATGCCGCTAGGTGGCACTAAATCCTACACACTGGTCCTTTAAGTTTATCACATTGGCACATTGTCCATGCAAATTTGCAGATGTTCTCAGTTAATTTGTCAATTTGTTTGTCCACAAGAGAGCGTTCCCAAAAAAATCAAGGCACGTTGCTTCTCTTGCCACTGTAGTCTTTAAAGTCATTGCTAACCTTGTCTTGTTAATCTCTTTCCACTAGAATTTTTTTTCTTTTTAATTATTTATTTCCATTTTCACTTTTTGTTTAAATTATTTCTATTTTAACTTAATTATGTATTATTATATTTATTTTTTAATTTGAATTGTTCCTCTCATGATTTTTATTTTTCATTTTGTGTCATTTTGTTTTAATTTATTCCTTTTTTTCTGTTTTTGCCTTTTTTATTTTATTTTTTATATTTCTATTTACTTTTATTATCATTATTATTTCCCTTTTACCCCTTCATGGGGTTTATTTTACTTTTACTATGTTTGTCCATGTGTGTATACTTTTTATAACTATTATCTGTGATAAAGTGTATTCATTGATTTCAGGTGTAATGAGGGAAGCCGGATATAACTGAAAATTCTCACTGTGTGATTGAAGCTTTACTGTTTCCACTTGTTTGTGTGTTTGTTTGACCCTGAGGGAAAGTGCTTTGCGGTCGATGCATGCTGGTTTGTGTTTATGTTTTTAATCACATAGCCACAATAATGAAGAAGTGCAGGGTGATCTTTTTTGGGAATCTATTTCTCTCTCCTGTGGACAGTGGTTACTTACTTTCCAGTGTTTTTTTATTATTTGTTACATTGAATTTGTCACAGGGATTTACAGAGATTTATTTTGCCGGCACTGTCAACACAGGGGGTAATACTCCAAGTCAAAAACTGCTGTTAATCAGCAAACAATTCATCCACCGGTCTCTTAGTGTTATGAACTAAATGTAATGTATTTAAAACAGCTGTTTTCCAAAATCAGATATTCATTGTTACAGCCAAAAAGAGATGATGGCAAATTTTCAAGCTAAATAAATTATTCAAGTTAAATTACTTTGTTTTCCAACTAACATCTCTTGTGCTTGTCGCTGATGCAATCCAGACCCCTGAAGATCAGTAAAAAAAAGGCTAAAAATATGTAGCCGGGATGTTTTTGTGCTGAAAAGAAAGTCACACAAAAGGCAAACAAGTGATTTAAAGCCACAGACTCATACACAGTATTCCCTGTGTAACTTTCTATTAGAATAAAATCTGGAATCAGCGATTTGTCTTAATGAGTCTCAGCCTGACAAAGCGACCGGATTTACACAGTGTAGCTCCCCAGTTGAGACAAAGTTTAATAACCTTGGGTATAGAATAAGTTTTCTGCATAATTAAAATTACTTCAGCCTATTTCAATTCATTTCATTACTTTAATATGTATTCCTGCTTTTAGTAATTCATATTTAGCTATTAGCGGGTTGTTCTTTGCTATGACATTGGATAAAAAAAAAAAGGAATGTATCTCGGTTGTCTGTGGCAACAGGGACAAGAAATAAATAACTTTGACAATAATGTGCTGTGGAGCTGTAATGTATCATAGCAGAAGTTCCCTGGCTCTTAAAAGCTGTAATCTATTTCACCCCCAACTTCTCCCCTGTGTCAACGCGGCCATTAGTCTCAATAAGCACCGACAAGAGGCGGAGATGTTCTTTATTCGTGGACGGGAAGTCAGCCCTCTTTGAAACAGTACCACCCAGAGTTTCTAAAGCATGAGTCAGCTTGATATGTAAGCACATTGCCCAACTGGCGAGTTAGTCGACTGTTCTCTAAGTAAACGTCCCTGAAGGCAGTTTCTTATGGGTCTTCGCGCGAGTATGTATAAATAAGTCTGGCTCCCTGGATGAGAAATTGTTTCACTTTCACTCAGCGGAACAGATTCAATAATCTCCACGTTTGTCTGTCACACAGGCAATGCCAGAATGATTACAGGCACGGCTATTTCCATTACTTTCATTTTGAGTCTGGAGGCGCAGGTTCTCGAGCCTGTGGTACCGCGCAGAGCCATCGACCGATCCAGCAGTGAGCAGGGAGGATTTCTTTGGTCTCTTTTATTTTGTCATTTGCAATTCCATAAAGTCCCAAAACGTGGTGCATCCTGCTTTCTATTCAATTCCAGCCTTACCCTTGGCCTGATTTAATACTGTTGTGTTGATATATGCTGTATGTCTGCTTTCAACAGCTCCTAGCTGTGAAGGGATTTACCACCCAGGAATACTAAAGACTGACTTTAGAGAAACAAGTACCTTTATGGGGAACTGAGACCAAGCGTGGTTACGTCTTTCCACATGGTTACACAGATCCCACCTGCTATTCTTGGGAAGATACAAAGGGTGTAGGTTCATGGATTTATATACATTTAAATCAATCTAGAAATTATAAAGAAACAGTTTTTTTGTAATGGTAGTATGTTGGGTACATGAGGAACAGAGAGTCAGTGAGTTGAGTGGTTGACGTTACATCTTAACCAGAGAGGTGATGTTTGTTTTAGAGGACTGAAGTGACAACCCGATGGCTTCTAGCAATCTCTTTTAACTGAAGAGTACACATCCATTTGTGAGCTCTGTCAACCATTTAACTAAAGTGGAAAACTCCCTGGCTTTTCCACTTAGCGATCCTCTCTGTGAGTGTCACTTAACCTTCCCGAAAAAGAGTAAGGACAAACATTAAATAAATATAACTTGAAGAACAATGTGCCTTTTGAAAAACACAGGAATATACAGAGCTTCTTGACCTCTCTTTAGCTCCAATAGACTCACAGACACACAGACCCACACCCACACACTCGTGGGAGTATACCTACCAACTTAGCTACGTAGCTGACAACCAGTGAGTCAATCTTCTTCTTCCCCAGTCGAGGCAGGTGTCTGTTGAGATGCTCTCGAAGCTTGTCAACCGTCTGAGAAGCAAAAAAAACACACAATGAATATTCTCTGCACATGTACAATATGCAAGTGTGTGTGTGTGCGTGTGTGTGTGTGTGTGTGTGTGTGTGTGTGTGTGTGTGTGCGTGCGTGCGTGCGTGCGTGTGTGTGTGTGTGTGTTTGGCTGAGAGTCAAACTTTTTTTCTGTGCTCTCAGTGGGGTCAAACTGAGTTCACCATGACTTTTCCTTCGACTACAGCGTCCCAAAATTGATTTAACCACTGAGTGCAGTGGAGATGAGAGAAAAGAAGAGCAGGGAAGAGATCTGTAGATGTGAGAGGTGGAAAGGTCCAGAAGATGAGTTAAGGTCTAAAAACAGTGTAAAACTGACAGAATGACCAGATATCCTACTGGGAGGAAAAGAGAAAGAAGTGAGTGAGAGGAAAGAAGAAGAGGGGGATAAATGATGGGAGAAGTGATGGAGGGAATAAAGACAAGAGGGATCTTACTAAGAATAGCTGAGAGACTGCTAGCATCTAGCTTGAACTCCAGTAAATTGAAGCTATCTGCTTTTTAAAACTATGCTGAGCACGAGGAAAAATGGAGGATATGAAATTGTCCATCAAACAACGTACAGTAAAAGGGGGGAAAAAAGCAGGACAGGGACCTTAAGATGCCCTTTTTTAAAAAAGTGTCGACTCATCTGAAGCATAACAAGACTTTCACTTTAAAAGATGACTATAGAGAGAAATGATCAACTGTCAGCATTTCAGTATAGATCTTTAGTGGTCTACATGCTAAAGGAAGAATCCACCTCCAGGCGATGTTAAACGGTTGTATGCCAACAGTCTGGGAGATTTGATGCATCTAAGGAGAAATTCCACAATGTTTCACCATGAGGGTTCATGGCCTTTTTCACTTTGCTTCATCTACTTCTACTACAGGATGTCAAAGAAGCTGCTTGATCTCAGAAGGAACAATCTATGTGTTTCTGATGTGTTTCTATTCTGCCTCCGCTCTTTGATTTTGAGTGGCAGGATGTTAACTTCTGCCTTTTCGGAAAGTTAAAGGACTTTCTGCTTTTGAAATAGCTGCATGTTTCTTCACGACTGACTGAATGATTTGTCTTTTACCTGAATCATTCATTCGGCTGAGGTTTTCAAGAACATTCAAGTTCAAAATATTTCTTCTACTTTAAACCAGAGGATTGTGATGCTACTTTGAGGCAACAAGAGGTGTAGTGAGCTTTAGATGAACTGGCAGGTGGATTTTGTTACCTCTAGGAACAACCAGGCTGGATGCTCCCCCTGTTTCCAGCTAAGCTAAGAATCTGACTAACCTGACTGGCTGCAGGCTCTAAAGGCACCTGATTTGGTCTCATTTAGCTGTAGGAGCATTAGTGAGGTCAGGCACTGATGTAGGGTGATAATTCTGTCACCGTAATTACCAGTTTCCGAGTTGTAATTAGCATTCACAGTGGCCCATGCAATTACAATCCTGAAGATCAGAGGGTCTACGATGGTGACAGCCTTCATTTCTCGGCTGAATGCAGAGCTGTTCCACGTTCAAGGATAATACAGATAGCTAAAAACTTAAACATGGATCCCTCATATCAGCCAAAGTTCATCATTAGAGGTATTCTTAAGGCCAGCTCGAGTTATATGTTGAATTATTGTTACATGAATGCTTGGGAATCTTTCTCATCGCTACCATGCGCCCGATATGTCAATGCAAAAGCCCTGGCTCAAAGTTGGCGTTCATTCATCCTAAAGTTGTCGGATGGGATTGAGGTTGCATGCCAGTCAACTTCTTAAACCAAACTGAAAAATCAAATTCTTTTTGGATCTGGCTTGTGTGTATGGTTAGAAAAAGGAAAGGTTTCTCTCTTAACCAATTTTGAAACACACTTTTGTAGCCTTATGATTTTTATAGGAACTAAGGCTCTATCTGTAAAAAAATACTTCTAGCATATGTGTTTGTGTTTGTGTGTGTACATGTGCTGCAGCCTTGACCGGTTTCAGCTTCCCTCTCTCACCAGGCCTATGAGTGCCCTCTGTTGATGGTCCTCCTCCTGGAAAAGTGGCACCAACTTCTTATCTAGAAGAGACCAGGTTGTGAGAACACGCACATGAAAGAAACGTTTGAAGAAGTCTTTGATGCTGCATCTAGCCTAGAATGAACACTAGAGGTAGCCTCAGGTGTGCCAGTGCAGTAACATCATTAAAAAGGGCAGTCAAAGGAATGGAAGGATCCAAAACTCTGACTTGTTTATGACTTTAATAAAAAAAGAGGAGTGAAACTAAGACATTAATGGATTCTTTTGGGTTGGGTTGCTTTAAAAATACATCCTAAAGCTTGGGGGTTATGAGGCTGCAATCCTGCTGTGTGTGTGTGTGTGTGTGTGTGTGTGTGTGTGTGTGTGTGTTTGAGAGTGTGTATGCATGCTACAGTTTTTATTTTGTTTTTTTTGTGTCAGTTATGCAAAAGTGGACCACACTTCAGCTCGGTCTGTAGGTGAATAATTGCGCATTTGCATGTACAAACACGCAACATCTTTTGATCACTTGTACACGTATGCAAGAAGCTGGCTTTTTTGATGTTACAGAGTAGTATGAGACATATCACACATAAAAATAGAGCTTGTAGGGCACAGCTACCAGACAGGCTGCACTGCCAGATTCACTGGATGACTATTAACGGTTCAAAGTTATACATTCTTGTTCTGAGTGAGCAGATATGAGTTTAGTGTTTTGTTCATCTCTGCTTTAATACAAATGGACACACTGACTGTTATTGATTGCGTTACAAGGTGTTCTCATCAACCAAACCTGAAGCAATGTTGACTAATGATTTACTTGATTGACAGAAAAAAAAACAACAACTATTTTGGTATTTCATCAAGGTTAAAAGCCAAATATTTGCTGGTCCCAGATCCTTGGATTATAAGGATTTGCTTTTCACTCTTGGTCGAACAGAACAAGCCATTTGAAATATGTCACCTTCAGGTTTTGGAAATAGTGAAGGGCATGGCATCTAGCTGTGTGGGTGGCATGGCTCTGTGGATGGCAATATCTGTTTATCGGTCCATCACTTTGGCACTGAAATATTTCAACAACTATTGGATGGATTGCTATTAAGTTCAGTGCTTTATATCCATGCTGTTCAGAGGATGAATCCTAATGACTTTGGTGATCCCCTGAACTTTTGTCTAGTGCCGCCAGGAAGCAAAAACATTCACAAATCAGTGAAAATATCATAGCCTACTGACTGTGATGATCCCCTGACTTTTCCTTTAGTGACAACATTAGGTTGACGTTTGTGGTTTTGTGCCAAATGTCTCAACAACTATTGGAACGATTGCCATGAAATTTGGTACAGACATTCATGTTCCCCTCAGGAACAATTGCAACTTTAGTTTAAATCATCGCCATCACAAAATTTCAATTTGTCCAGTTATGAAATTCCCATCAGCCTCAGCTGTACTTTGTGTTTGGTGTTAATTAACAAATGTTACCATGCTAACATGCTATAATAAGGTGGTAAACATTATGCCTGCTTTACATCAGCATGTTAGCGACTCTGCCTTTGTACAGCCTCACAGAGTCCCTAGCATGGCTGAATTCACAACATTTCAGTCCTCAGACTTTCATCAGGTAATATTTTCCTTTTTCCTGCTGCTCCTATTTGTGCACACGGTCAATCACTTGCGCTGACTTTATTTGTGATCTTTTAAATAAAATATTTCTACTTGGTGAAAATTTGAAGACTAAAAAACAAAGGAAGTAACAGCGTCTGGTATGAAATAACTTTGTAGTAATTGTTAACAGAACGAGAACACCATGATCAAACATCTCAGCACGAGTTTGGAACAGTGAAGATGGAAGCTCATGGTCCTGCATTTGGCATCTTTATTGTACTTTATTATACTGTTAACTGTCCATTTTCCTCTAACATAGCTGTATAACTCCCTGTGTAGCACATTTATACAACACCATATATTATAACAACCACATACTGTAGCTATTAGGAAATCAGTAAAGCAGCTTCTTACATGAGTGCTGTCATCTGTGTATAAGTGACCAAAAAGCAGTGAGCGTATGAGTGAGAGTGTGCAGTTTAAAAGTCAGTCTGAAAACGGTTCAGGGTGCATGAGATCATCCATGTGAATGAAGTGAGGTAAGGGAAGGTCCCATGTTGACACAAAGCAGCTGCACTGAGAGAGAGAGACAGACAAAAAGAGAAAGGAGAGAGGGGAAGGAAGTACCTAACTCCCCACTGTTATATAACTGTAGCATTCTTCAACTCCCGTCTTTAAAAAAAAACCGTTTCATTGTATCCCCCACCCTTTCTCCCTTTCTTCCTTCCTCCCCTGTCTTCTCAACCTCTTCCTCCAAGATAAATTAAAGTGGTGGTTCTGTTTAGCTGAATTCTCCAGTGGGCATGAAGAATGCGACCTCAGAAGAGCACACAAACAACACAGTTTTGAGCCCCATATAATAAGCCATGGTTTTGTTATTTATGACATTCACACTCAGTGCATTGTGTGTGTGTGTCTGTGTACCTGCGTATGCTGCATCTATGGATTTTTGTTTGTGTGGGTGGGTTTGTGTGTGCTCGTGCTTGTCTTACCAAGACACCAGGTGTCCACCATTGATAGAACTCTACAAAATAAGAAGAAAAGCTTTGTGTGAAAACAATCCCTCAAGCCAGCATTATAATAAGAGTCTTACTTTTCATACTGTAAACCAAGGCAATATAATGCTACAATGCTGCAGTAGACAGAAATATATATATATATATATATATATATATAATATAAATATAACTATAAAAACAAAAACTTTGTACGCAGGTACTGAAGTTTGGCCCGAGGGAAGCTAATTATGAACCACAAGGCTGTTGGTTTGATCCCTGGAACAAACAGGAAAGAGTTATATTTAATTCAGAGCAGGTTTTCATCAGTGCTGTGTAAAGGTACATGCTCATCGTCAAGTCACTCTATCATAAACTGCTGACGGGCTCTAGTTTTAATCTCATTTCTGCAGTATTTTAATTGAAAGTGGATATTTCATATTCAAAGAGTAACCTGGTAGCAGAAGGGTTCATGTAGATAATTCATGCGTATAATCAGAGCGAGTATTAGATTTTATGTACTTAAAGTTTTGGGAGTTTGTGCGGGTAGTTCAAACCAAAAGTGAAAGTGGTTCAACAGTCCATTTCAAACAGAGGAAAGCATCCACACAAGAAGTAAGTAAGAGCTCAAGTCACTACATTCTGAGCAGACAGAGAACAGACGTTTTTGTTCGGACACTGACTTCGGTAATGAAAACTGAACGTCTGCCATCCGCAATCCTGTCTCACATTTATATTCATAGCACCTTGCGAGGAGTGTGCAGGGCCATATTTATCACAGCTCCCAATGGGTCATGAAAATTAAAGAATGAATTTTATTTAGATTACAGACAGAACACATCAAATCATCTGATCTTTTTTTAATGGAAATTGAGTTTTACTAATGTGTCTAAAGTATAGAGCCAGGAGCACTTTTAAACTTGACTTCACATTTTTATTGTATTAGATTATGTTTTATTCTTCAACTGATGGATTATACTTCACAATTTATCCATGCTGAAAAACAACGCAATCATTTAAACACATTTTGGGTGTGAACGCACTCCAGCATAGTTGAAGGAAAAGGCTACTGATTTTCTAGATTTTTGTAAGCCAAAAACCAAGAACAGATCCAACTAACAAGTATTATCTGTGTAGTCAAAGCTACGGGGAGAAGTATCTCAGATGCACGTTTTGTAGTTCATCTTCTGAACTTTGTAGTTTTACCACAGATCACTATTTTTTCTGACTATTCGACCGTACCCCTTGTGTAGTCTCAGTGTTCCTCAATTTCCTTTGTCAGGTCGTACTGTGTTCTATTCCCTAGTCCTTTGTATGTTTGCAAGTTCTGGACTGGTTTTGGATTTTTGTTTGTATGGACTTATCTTGGATTTTTGGATTTTTTCTAGCTGCCTTCTGTTATTCTGTGTTTACCTGCCGTAAATTATTAAAATAACTTTTTGTTCATTACCCTTCAAGACTGAATTTGGATCATCTTGAGCAAAACATAACAGAGTCCTGCTGCTGTAAATACTCACTAGAGCATCAAATTTGTATTAATCTACAGATGAAAGTAGTCTCTAACAAATGCACCATTTCCTCCTGTATGAGTAAAGTTTGCAGTGCCCAGCTGGAAATAATTTAGGCTTTGATGAATGAAACATATTTTTAAAAAATGTAAATCTGAGGAAGCAGTGGAGTTAGAGCTGAGTGCTGAATGTTGAGGGGTTCTTTTTGTTTTTTTGGTTCTACAAATTGAATACTATTGAATATCTGGCTGTTATCTCAGTTAATCAGCTCCAGAACAGCTACAAAACAGACTGTAGGGAGGGTGGACTGGTAGCTGGAGAGGTGCCAGTTTCACCTCCTGGGCACTGCTGAGGTGCCCTTGAGTACAGCACCGAACCCTTAACTGCTCCCAGGGCGCCTCAACGTGGCTGCCCATCACCTAACCATGCATTGGCATTATAAGTCTGCTGCGTGTGGTTGTATTTCAGGCCTATATGTGTAAAACTTGTGTGATAAAAGATCTGCATTGAGGGATTAATAAAGTAAATCATAATTTCATGCCTTTGTTATACAATCAAAACCTCCAGAAAAGTGGATCTTGTGATGAGACTGTGAAATAAGCTATTATTTTTAAAAACAACAGTGACTAACAGTTTTTGAAACACTTCAAAGATTCATCAAAAAAGGGACAAGTGATGAAATTTGCACCTCACAGTGCCTCACTGGAGCAAACAGTGTACTTTTTCAAACACAGTGCAGAGGTGCAGTCAGTTCCCTCGCTCCTTGTTTTAGGACTGTGTGTCTGAACTAATGTACTTTTCTTAACAAACCTCCAGTGGGAGGCAGACCTACTTCTTTGTGTTCTCCTCCATGTGATTCATGTGGCTGGATGGTCTCCTCTCGGACCTCTGAAACAAGCAACACCATCATGGGAGGGCTAAAAATGCGCTACCATTGTTTGATAAAAAAACCAACAGGTATGCTGACAGAGACACACACACGCTCCCTCATCTGTCAAAACAACTAACAAATCAGTTTAAGTTGCAGTTAGTTCCTGTTAATTAATATACATTTGTTAGAGCACACAAAAACACGCACTCACCAGTTTATCCCAGTCGGTTTGTATGTGTGAGGTTCTGTATCTGGGGTTGGGAACAGCATCCAGATATTTTGTCCTCTCCGTGTTCCACTGCAGCTCTGACCAGAAACCCTGGAGACTTCTGGCCTACACACACACACACAAACACACACAAACACACACACACACACACACACACACACACACACACACACACAAACAACAACACCACCACAGTGACACAGCAAGGACATTGCTTCAAAACAATTGAGGATAATTGCATCTAAATTGCACACAAGCAGACACAGTATTTAACTAAAAATCCCACTGTTTTACATATAAATGCCATTTTTGACAGGTTTAAAAATTGAAAAACACGCTGTTACCTTTCCTTTGAACACAGGTTTAATATGCAGCTCAGTGGTACACAAGACACCAGGGACCAACAGACACTCTGGCATCTCCTAGAACACACAAAAGCAGACCAAAGTGTGTGTGTGTGCGCTACTTAAGGCATAAAGAAAGAAATAGAACTGAAAGCATGTCCTCTGTGTATCCATATCCACATATATGGGTGCCTGTTTATTTCTTGCTTATATGCAGATGGAATTGTAAGCGTGTGTGTGGGTGTGTGTGTGTGTGTGGTACCTTCTTGTCGAATACAGAGGAGTAAGGCAGGACCTTATCCAAGCTGAGAGACTTCTCATAGCTTATTCTGTACATAGAGGCTGTTTGTGTGTGTGTGTGAGAGAGAGAGACAGAAAGAGAGAGATAAAGTACAGTTAGACTTTTATTTTATACATCAGTTATTCATTCTTAAGATAACTACAAGGCAAAGGATGCATTTCCTGTCCAATAGTTGGCTTTGATATCAGACTTAATATCATGCAGCGGGTTAGACATCTGCAACTTTCTAGTGCGGTGTTCCTGCGGTGTTGTCTGTCTGGTCTGAAGGGGCCCTCTGACCTTCGTTTTCAAAAATACTTAATTTTTTCAATGAATTAATCTAAATTCATAAATGAGTAGGTTATATAGGATGCAGAATGCTGTACATCTGAGGTAGAGCGGTGTCTAATTTTGATTTAGCGCCAGCCAGCAGGATGTATTTCAGGGACACTGCTACAGTCTACGAGGGTTAAGCTACAGCGAAATGGAAAAAGATCAAGCGCACAAACGCATCTTAAGTTTAATTTTCTATTTATTTTAAGTCATTGTCAGGTTTGCCAGTATGAAACAGAGACAAATGGGCAATGGGAATTTCTTTGGTGTTAACAAAGAAATTCATTATCTTGCAGTTGAACTAAACATCTTTGAGCAAGGTCAGTAAAAATTGGTTGATTTGTTGCTGCAAAACTACTCTGATAATCTCAACATAAGGGATAAGCCGGCAATAATTCTGATGTTATTCATACTGCAGTCAGCTTTTTGACAGTGAGGGTGGTATTTTTTGTTGCTGACTTTACAGAGTAAAATCTTGCTTATTGATGAGTTTAGATCCGTGCCGTTCGCTCTCCTTGGTAGTGAAGTAATGTTGATGTTGTTGCCGTTTGGCATATTATCGTGTAGATTATTATCTTGCATTGTTCTCTTGTTTCTCGGTGGTACACCAGCAGTGAAAGGCCAATAACACCGGCCAGGGTGCTTTGATATTGATGTAGGGTGTTCCACTCTGTTCGACTTTGGCTGCCACAGCAGCACCTGTGACTGGCAGACAAATCTCTATTGTCTCTGGGGACACTGTGGTCAAAATGAACAGGCTGACTAATAACTAACTACTGACTAATACTGTTGTGATAGTCACTATCACAACAGTATTTCCAGCTCATCGTCACTAAACTGTACCACAAATGTTCTCAGTCCTGACAGAAATAATATAGAAATATCATAATAATATTATACCGGACCTAAAATGATAAACTGTTGAGCAATTTTATGATTTACTAGGCATACTTTTGGCAATTTCTAGACTGTGTTTATGAATAATATTACTGATTATATTATTCAGTGACTGTGTAAGAGCGCCCACAAACAAGGCTTTTATCAGTAGGCCTGTCCCACCCCTGGTCCTGCCATAATCACTATGATATATTAGTGAGCACAGGTTACTAATGTTTTATTTATAAGGTCAACATAATTGTCTTCATATACTGTACAGTAACACCTGTATTAGTAATGACTCTGTATCTTCGAGAAAGTTAAAGTAGTTATATAGCAGCAGCAACAATATGCAAATATATGCGGCAAGGTACTCCTGTATCTAATGTGATCATCTACTCTCTAGGTGACGACTGTTTTCCTAAATATGAAATTAATATCACAAACAGTTCTTGAATTATTTTCTTCAGACAGACATTGTGGGACATACAAATGTGTCTACTAGGACTCAACCATATTTTTTCAAACTGTTCTTTGCAAAACACAAAGTCTCCAAGGTCTTAAAATAACTAAATTCATTCTCTAATCCAGACTCTGGCGGACTTGTGTTGGCACATGTCTGCGAGAAGAAATTTAAGAGCCAAACAGACTTGACAAATGAATTCAGCTTTGTGTAGACAAGATGTAAGCAGTCTAGTAACCACAGGCAGAAGGAGACATAAAAAGGCAAGAAAGCAGCTAGATTGTAAAAGGAAGAAGTGATACCCAGGAGACTTGTGTCCCCATGCATCAGCTGCCACTGACCTAGAATAAACTCCTGGATCTGATCAAAGGATTCGAAGGCTTTCACGTTGTCACACAGCCATTCAATAATCTAGATGCAGAAACACACAAGAGAAGGTGTCAAACAACAGGACAGCTGTACATGTCTATGTTTCAGTATCCCTAAATTGTGGAACACTCACAAAATTACTGACTTTTAATTTTGCCTATCTTTTAAAGGGATAGTTTGACATTGACTGAGAGTTAGACGAGATGATATCACTCTACCATATATCTCTGCGCTAAATATGAAGCTACATCTTATCATAGAGTCTGGAAACAGGGGACAAAAGCTAGTCTGGCTCTGTCCAAAGCAGATGTAGCAAAGCTCACTTCTTTATACATTTTATCTCATTTGGTTTTACAAAGACTGAAGCGAAAAAACAAGAAGTTGTGGTTTTACAAGGGTGTTATATACTTTTGTTGGCCAAACACAGTGACTTCCTGGAGTCTCTGCTGGTTGACTGGTAACCTCATGGTGACAATAAAACTGTACAGGAAAACAAACAAGATGTAGCTTGGAAAATAGAGAGCTTAGAGGTGCTAGAAGGTGGATTTATCTTTGGGCAAAGCCAGGCTAGCTACTTCCAGGCTTCCATGCTAAGCTAATTGTTAGCTGGCTAGCTGTAGCTTTATATGAGTTATGTCAAGCTTCTTGTCTAACTCTTGGCAAGGAATTGAAAACGTATTACTAATATGTATTTCCCATTTTCCCATATTTTGTTTTTGTTCAGTGTTTAAAAGACGTCACTTGTTAGCAACCACGCTAGTGACTATGCTCCAGGGATGGAAATGTCAGTTGGTCTGTTGGTCAGTTTGTATAAGGGTCACTGAAATATCTCAATAAAGATCCCTTGACTTCTAGCATCAAGCACCACCAAACAGGTTAATGTTACCATGCTAACTCACAAACTAAAGTGGGGAATATGGTAAACTTGCTAAACATTAGCATGTTATTATTGTCCCTGGGAGCATGTTAATAGCTAGCATGCTGTAGACCCATCAAACTGTGGCTATCTTATGAACACTTCTATTTTGAATTTTGAGGATTGTGTGTCTTCGATAGGTGGTCTGATGGATAAATTACAGAAACACGAAAAATGAATGATGTCCTTGAAGATAGTCCCTGCAAATTTCACAGCTACAGTGCAGCAGAGTGAAAACTCATTTTCTTTTGCCCATTTCTCTGCTGTTTGAAGAAATCTCTCTTTGCCAAAGTCAGTTTGAGTTCTATGTCCAGAAGCAGAGATATGCTCTAACAATTGTATGAAGAGAGAGAAGAAGCCAAAGTAGAAGAACTTAATTTGCACAGTATTCTCTTGAAATTACAAACTGCTGTGAACAAAGCAAAACACATTAACAAGAAATCACCTTTATTAAAGCCATTATTTTTTGAGCTGATGACCCCATTAACTGTCTACAAAGAATGCAAAAGTTATATGTGGTATCCAATTTCCCAGTGATAGCTGCACTAATGAAGCTGGTGACTCATTTGACCTCTAAAGAAAGAATTTATTACAATCTATCAGAGCAGCTGGATGATCTTAATTTAGGTGTATTACTAATACAGTCTGAGTCATCACTGGGCCAAAACAAAATATCTGTCCCTTTCTTTCTGTCTTTGTTCAACTGTGTTTGATCTCTGCCCACTTGTCTTCTCTCCTCTCCTTTTTTTTATTGCAGCATGCTGTCTTGTCTTACTCTCTTTGTCTTCTTCCCTCTGTCTGCTCACTTCCAACTCAAGGTTGACACCTGCCAAATTTACACATAAGTGCAGAAAAGCACTACCTCTATTTCTTTTTTACTTACCTGTTCATTTTCTTTAAGGGAGAGCACCTTGCAGTGACATTAACATGTACATTTTATTAAAAGTGACAGCATTTTCTATTAGATTTCTCACTTCTCTGCTTCTTAATCCTTCCTGCATGTCTACACTCACTCTCTCCCTTCATCAAGGCGATATTATTGATCGTGTGACTTTGTTTAAACATTTATAGCAACTGAAGTTTTCAATAACTTTTTGTTCTCCAAATAAATAATAACACTGCTCTATCAAAATGAAATCCTAGATGGAAGTATGAGTTCTGTGGGTGCAGATGATGTGTTACATCTTTCTAACTTTGATGCAAAAACTCTAAATTTGTTTTAAATGTCAATATTTATCAAACTCTTCTAATGCCTTCATTTGTACCTTCAGCTCGAGGTCTGGGTCGTTTCCCATGTAAACCAGCAGGCAGTGGAGGGCAGCCAGGCACTGGGAGTCAGTCTTACTGCTGGGACACCTTGGATGGGGGTGACATACAAACAAATGTACTTTTATAGAACATAAGCATACAAACAGAGAGGCACAAAGGCAGACGCACAGGCAGACATCCAGCAGTTAGGTATGCTGTGTTGTGATGTATGTGCCGTTTAGTGAATTCAAGTTAAAAAATGAATAAATAAAACAAAGAACGGTCCAAGTAAAGAATAAAGCAAGGGGCCACCGATGCATCTTTATTGAGCAGGATGGTTGAATCCAAGGTGTCTGCTGGCCAGGATCCAAGTTAAAGCTGCTGTTTATTCCAGAAAGACTCTGCAGGTGTATGCGCACAAAAATAACTTTTTAAAAAACAGTTTTCCCTTTCCACCCGTCCGCTTCCTGCCTACCTATATTCTCTCTCTCTCTCTCTGCTCTCCAGTGCCTCCGCAATGCATATAAATACCATCTAAATCATAACCCCAATATACATAAATCCTTCATTTGCAGCAAAAAGTTATGAATCATGCTCACCTAGAAGGAGTGTCTGACTGCAGCATCTGCAGCAGGTAGGCAGGGCTAAGCTCAGCAGTGTAGATCCTCCCACTGGCCAGGTCCAACAGACTACCGCTAGACTCTTCCTCTGCATGCAACACTGTCATGTTAGCTGACTGACACTGCGGGTCCACGTGCAGGTCATCACCTTAGGGTTGTTGAGGCAGACAGACAGAGAATAAGACAAATAAGAATTAGAAATATAGATTAACATAAGGTGAAGTGAGAAGGTGGCTCTACATGTGTACAGTTTCTATGTTTCAAAAAAATGGCCTCAAAGCCATCAATCATCTTGAACACTGATTTGTACAAAAGCCTTATTCTACCTGAGAGAAAGAGGGAGTGACAGAGCATCTCCTGCTGCCTCGTGTTGATACAATGGAGGAAATATCCCTGCAGATACACCAGGATGTAGTAACCTACATACAGAAATAACACAGCATCACTGTCAGAGTATATGTTAGCATGCTGTATGCACCCTAGACATTCATTATTCTGCATGACCATACACACTCTCTTTTGTGTTTGTGTGTCTATGTGTTGAATGCAAAAGTAGGAGATGCATGTTTGACAGTCAAACTCCCACACTGGGTTGAATTTATAAGGATCCTGTTGTGTGTATGACTGTATTATATGTTTGTGTGCAATGACCTATAGGGATAAAGAGTGGATGGAGCTGTGTGGTTTTCTGCTGTGGCGACTGCTCGCTGCCAAGAGATACTCTGAATGTCTTGCTGCAGTCTGCGGAAAGAAAGAAAATCCAAATCACCATGTGCTCAAGATAAAAATGGAAGCATAGCGAAAGAGACAGAAATGGAGAGAAAATGAAATTCTGTGCTATACATTCTTCGAATACACAACAGTACATAGCATACACACCTTTGTGAACTGAAACCACAGTGTAGGTGAGTTCCTGGTTGTCTGTAAGGGGTTGGCTGTAGCATACAAACATGCTTCCTAAAAACAGACCACATGACAGAGCAATAATCCATGACATTATTCATGATAATGAATGAGAAATTAGTTGTGATACGTTAATACCTAACATTAATAAGTATTTTAAAAGTAATCAGTAAGGGGACAGGAATAGTGGTGAATGTTTGAGATTTGATTCATAAATCAGATTCATTAATAAGATTTTGTGAATGAATTAAAGGTCCAGTGTGTAGAATTTATAAGGTTTAAGTTTAATTTGTAAGGTTTAAGACCGCAATCAATTGAATACCGCTCATCTCACCCTGTTCTTCCAAGACTGGAGAAATAACTATGGTGACCGCGTAAGGCCATTGTTTTGTTTCGCTGTTCTGTGCAACTGTAGAAACATGGCGATTCAACATAGCAGATGCCATGAAAGAGGATCCACTTCCTCTCTAGATAAACGCTCTTTCTAACGCAACAAAAACACAAGGATTCTTATTTTCAGGTGATTTGTGATGACACAAATTAAAACATACTTAAGAATATTTTGTTCCATTCTTTGGCGATAAACATCCTAAATCTTACCCACTGGACCTTTAAGTAGTAATTCTAAAAATGATTCATCCCTTGTTCAATGTTGGATTTTGAATCCAATAATTTGACCAATTATAATTTTGACTGAGATTAAGATTTAAAAAATGCTTTTAGTCCTGATTTTCTGATTTCTGGTGCTTAAAAAAACACTATTTTCATTTTTTGTGTTTTATTGTGTTAATGATCAAATATTTTGTTGCATCATTATGTACTAATGATAATAACATAACATTTGAGTTGGGACTGGGACTTACTTTCTTGTTTTCACAAAGAGAAATGCAAAACACAAATATATTGAATTAGACATGTAACTGGAAAGTCAAGTGTGAGAGAATACATGTGTGCGAATACAAGACTTATGTGCGTGGATGTGTTACCCATTCTGTTTGTGAACACTTCCATCTTAACAAGCTCCTGCTCTGGTCTCTCCATGTGATAATGGTCAAAACCCAGATTTACAAACCTGTTGTGCACACACACATACACAAAAAGTCCCAGTTAGTTATGAAGGTGCACAGCAAACTAATAAGTTGTATCTTTCATTACAGGTACATGTCATTAATTCAAAAGAATGCAGAATATTGGTACCTGCTGAGAAAACGTATTTCTATATTTATTCTGTACTAGTAGTTGTTGCCTTACTTGACGGTGCGGAAAGGATTAGCAGGCAACTCTAATGGGAGTTCCAACTGTGGGAGAAGAATACAAAGCAAGACAATTACACGTTATTATCAGGTCACATTGTGGTTACGACAGCATGTGGAATAGACTACTAATTTATTAAATTATAATTATAACTCACCACAGTTTCACAGTTATGGCTGAGGTAAAACTGCACACATCGCATCAGGAACTTGTCCTGTGAAAGGATATTTTTTGTCATTCAGCGTACCCACCCTAAAGAGTTTGTTTTATGTATGAATGTAAATCAATGCAACGTCCTCACAAGAATAGTTGTACATGCCTGTGTTACATTATGAGTGAGACAGTAGAGTCTTTGTGTGTGTCTGTCCCACTGGACCCAGCAGACGTCCTCTGCTATTCTCTCTACTGTTTTGGACAAACGCTCGGGATTCGCCATCACCTGGTTCATACAAACACATTCATATTTATATTGTAAACACGCTGAATTCTTAATGCAAAGCTCCCCAGGAGGACATGAGAGAGAGTATATTTCATGGCTTGAGAATGAGGTTGAAACAATATATTCTTTGCAGCGGGTTATGTAAATACATTCCAAATGTTTTGCTTATTAATTACTAGATGTGTGCAAAGTGCACAGAACTCATCAGCCAGAAAAAAGCTTCCATGCAATTTGTAGTCTGAGGCCACTGCCCACAGACAGATCATTTAAAAATAAAAAGAGGTGGCTAAAGTGAGCAATGTGGTGACTGCAGAGTCCAACTTACCACTCTATAACCCTCCTGTCTTGTCAGCAGAACATGGTAGAGATCCACATCTGAAACACAAAAGGAAAGACAATGCATAACAACTACATCCAGTGTAATGTTTCTCCAGAGGATGCTGTTGGGAGAAAGCCAGATTATTTCTCTCTAAATTTGCTGATTTGTTTTCTAACAGATTAAAGAAATATATAGCCCGCACAGAGAGACGAGCTCAGAGACTCACATCCATCCTCAGTCAGCAGCAGCAGGTGGCTCTCCAGCACTGATCTCCTGTCAGTTTCTGAATTTAGGAACTAGGGACAGCCGCAGAAAACACGAGTCAGCACGTAAATGAGAGGTTTATAACAGTTGCCAGATGGAGAAATTGTATTTGCTGATTTTCATATTTTAATGCAAGCCTCAAACATTCTCATATGTATATGTTTAAATCTGTGGTTTGACAATATGGTGAGCAACAAACAGTAAAGAGTGTAAAGGTTAGAGCCGCGGTGGCATTAGTAATATTCCTCTGTTGGTAAAAAGACATAACGGCAAAAAGGCTACAGCAACTACAGGCCAGTGCACTTTCAGCAAGCTTGTAAAATAAATAGTCTATGGGACTTGTGCGCTGTGAGCTCCAGTGCTCTATAACTGCAACATCAGCTCGTGGCTGCAGTAAAACCTGCATGAAAGTGGCCAAGACAACACACATAAACTGTACCTGCACTTTGACCCTGCAGTCTACTGCCTTGAGGACTTTGGTGTTGCTGATGGGATGGATCTCAATCAGGAGTGTTAGACACTTGGATACTAAAAAAGACAGAACGTGAACTGAAGGGTGTGACCGGAGAGATTAAGAACGCAATATGTTGAATATTTCAGGAAGCTAAAATGGTTGGTGTCTGTAAACGAAATACAGAGAAAGAGGTGTTGGGTGTACTTGGTTTTAGGTGCTCCTCTCCTCTGGTGTTTTGTGCCAAGCTGACAGCTGAGAGAGGGAAAAGAAGCACAGGCGAGGTGTCGTGTGAGTTAATTTACACACACTTCCAAGATACTCCACTAAATCAGTGTTTCTTAAACTAAGATTTGGCACCACTGCAGTCAATAATCTTCACCAGAACTGTTTCTGTAGCCTTGTTCTTATAAATCCTGACATTGCAAAACAGAATTCTGGTGCTCAGATAAAGCTCAACTTCTCGCTTAATTGCCTGATTTAGGGGTCAGTAACACAGTGTTGCTAACAATGTCTGTTCCTGGCAATTCATTATCTATACATTACAGAGGCTCACCTAACAGCGTCTCCTCCTTGTTCAGGGAGCAGCTGCTGACACACACCTGCTTGTCAAATGTGTACAGGAGCTGTTGGAGAGAATACACAGCCACATGGGAACAGGGACGCACAAACACACACTTACACAATAGCTAAATCTGTAGCACTGAGGGAAGGAGATATGGGACACACATGCAATACCTTATTCTGCTTGGTGTTGGGGTCATGTTTCCCAATTCTGGTGGTCCCTGTTGCTCCCTATCAGAATAGAGTAGAATCCTCTGATTAGGTCATGTATCGTTACATCAATCAAACTACAAAGATGGATAATCCTAATCTGTCCCGATCGAGCAGATCTACTTTCCCACTGGTGCCTTCTGCCACGTTGATATGTGTGGAACGTCACCTTTGACCTCTTCATTACCTTCGCTGACCTTGCCGATTATCCTGACTGAATCTGCTTGACTTCAAACCGGCGACTCACAACTTACTTTTTTGGTTCAGAAGATTTCAAATAAGAAAAGGAAGTCTACTCTTAAACCCAAGGCACAGCCAGGCATGCGTAAAACTGTGAACCTTGCACTAAAAAGGAGATTATTTCGTCTTCGCAGGCTGCACACTATCTTTAACCTCCTAAACCCATAGACTCTGTGGCGGGTCTATCATTAAAAATTTATGTTGTGCAGAGAGGCACGCTTCAACACACAGAACTTCAGTTTAAATTCTAGTATGGATCCCAAGGTTTCCAAAAATACCAAATACGTCAAGCAGAATTATAGAGAAATCTGTATAAAAGAATATTGAATTTCTCATTTGATGGCGGCCATTTGATGATAAATGGCGGAGATATTAAAAAATGGCATCTGGGATTTGAATATTTCACTCACTATAACTTCAGTGAAGGGCTGCGTGCATATAATGTTACGTCTAACCTGCAGTGCAAGCTACTTTGGAATATGTAAAGATAAAAGTGGGAGCTGTGCGTTTATTAGAGAATCTCAAGTCCAACCAGATGTTACACTAATTATCTAAAGATTAAAAGGAAATTATGAAGGTGAAATGACAAATACGGTGATTATGCATTGTGTGCATTTTAAGTGTTATTTCGATATAAATATAATGTTAATATACAGCATATTTGTACAAAACTCCAAAGCTTAAGTGTAACAAAAAAGACATGACAATGAAGTGAGACCAGCGCAAGTAGCAACAAAACTAAACTGAATTAATAAGGATTAGAATAATTACACTCACTTAATGCATACACTCAACATAAGAAACACTTAATATGCAGTGCCATCACTGTGGGCTTACCTTCCAGGAGAAAAGGATGCCCCCATCCCTCTCAATGTTCAGGATACGAGTGTCCACTGCTCCAGAGTACTCTGCAGACACAGCATTGTTACAGTGAAAGCATACCTCTCAAGTGTTATGCTAAATGAGAATATATTGTGTTTCCAGTGTTGTTATTACACGTGTAAAGTGCCCAGGGGTCAGGGTTCTGTGAATTATTTGGCGGAAATCTATTAATATGCTGCTCTAATGATGTGAGACTGATGCATTACTTGCATAACCAGCATTGTTATGCATCACTTTCAACACATTTTTATTATGTCTGTGTACTCAATAATAGGTTTGCGATAAGTTTCTTATAATATTACAGTTAGCATGGCATATTTGAAGGTCTTGCTGTGATATTTGGATCCCGTACAAGGGTGCTAAATCTTTCTTTTCAGTGTTATATTAACTAATAACTGGTCCCGAGATGGTATACACAAGTTCATATTACATTTTCTATGATTAAATAAATGCTGTTGTCATGCAACTACAGATAATTTAAAGTACTCGTTCAATAAATTGCATTTTCTGTATTCTTTTTCTGTATTCTACCTTCTAGTTTGAAAAGTTGCTCCATCTTTAAGACGTTTTAAATAAAATATTTACTTAATAGGCCTTTTTCACAGCGGCCGTTTTGACATGAAATAGTAGGGTCAACACAGGTGTTTCCAATGATACTAATTAAGGTTCCGTTCCATTTATTGCAGCAGAGCCTTTCCAGTGAGCCAGCGTGCACCACAGCAGCACCCTGACTCTGTTTGACCTGAACGGAACGGGACCTTAATTAGTATCATTGGTAACACCTGAGTTTAAATTGTTATTTAATGTCCAAATAGCAGCTGTGTAAAAATGTCTTTTGTTCTCTACATACGGGATTTAGATGGAGACTGTGAAGGGTAAAGAGCGCCATCTACTGGTCAATATGTATTACCCTTTAGCAACCTGGTGATTCAGATTTTTCTCTATTTTTACAACGTTAATACACTACTAGCTAATTCTTTCTCACAAACTGACTTTGTAAGGAATATTAACCCATTACATACTTATTAAACACATGAATAATACAGTTAAAATCACTCTAGACAACAGTAAAAACAGTGAGCGGTTGAACTTACACCTGACATTTTAAAGCTAGCGCTGTTAGCTAACTGTTCAGTTAACGCTGTGTACGTTAACAGTAAGAAACACTGAAAAATCCGTTGACCGTTGACACCTGAACGCCTCACCTTTCACCCTGCAGACCGACGCCTCCTTCCTGAGGAGATCACACACCACATCTCTGTGAAGGTCAAACTTTGGGTTTAAATGCAGCATGTGTACGCTTTAATCTTCAGTCGTCCTTGCTTTTGGCTTATTAAAACCTGCTTTTAAGATACTCCGGAGTGATTTGTTTCCTCGAGGAGAGGCAGAACCTGGCAGCTGGTGTCTGTTCAGGCATCATGTGACCGAAAGTTAACTTTGGTCAATGATTACCTAGATACCACATGAACTATCTACTTCTTCTTCTTCTTGTTGACTTTCGGAGATGTATTTTTATTGACATGCGGAAATGTCAGGTTCTCTCACAGTCTAGCTCCTCCCTCCTCATGGAGCAGACCGGCGGGAGAATGGCTGCCATAGGCCGAGGAAGGCATCAGTCCAGCGGGTTGGAATCTCTCACCGCCCCGCTGAATGACTGAGCCTGTAGGCGCAGCCAAGCACTTCACACCGGTGTACCAAGTGTGACATCCACCCTTTTCTTTCTCATACAGTGAGTCCCAGTGGTTTGTGTAAGGTGGATTGGTCTCAGCTGTTGTTAAATTTATTTAACTGCAAGCCTGAAATTAAAAGTTTGAACTTTACATCTCATAAATATGGAAAGTTTTAAGCTTACTTCTGAACTGAATTATTACCAAAGTATTTATTTATTTGGCATTGAAATATAGTTAAAAAAAAAAAAAGCCTCAGTGTATTTCCACCTCAATGATTAAAACACATAAATATGAGGCTCAAATCAATAGGCAGCAGCAGCAGCAGAGGAGATACCTCAAGGGGCTCAGAAAAAATACTGAATCTCAAAATACCAAAATGTGTTTCAGCTCAGACTCAACTAAAATTATTAATATGCAACTATTTTAATAATCGATTCATCATTTTAGTATTTTTACAGTGAAACACTCCAGAAATTCTCTGTCCTCAGTCCAATTTGAGGTTTTACTGCTGTTTTGGGCTGTTGCTTGCGGGGAAAGGCATGCAAGTTGTCACCGTGGACTGAAAAAATGATTAATAAATTCATTGGTAGATCAATCAATAATAAAAAATATTCTTTGCTCGCAGCCCTGTTGCATAGTTATGTATTTGTTGTCAAGTTCCTCCCATTTACACTGCATGATGGCAAACAAAAAAAAAAGGAAATAAAACACTTTATCAGTGAAATTACTCTCTTATCACTTTATTTGAGGATATCAGGTAAGGTCAGTGTCTAAACTGAGAAACATGCTCATGTTGCAAACAAAAAAAAAAAAACATCCAAACACTGGAACAATGCCCCAGAAACCTGATTCAATGCCAAAATATTAGAACAAATCTATTGGCCAAAGCTTAGGCCACCCATATCAGTTGGGACTTGGCTGTCCTCCTAGACTTTTTACCAGGCCAGTAAAGATCTATCTTGAATTTTTCAATCAAGGTAATGTTGGTTGTTTTTGATGTGATATTCCTTTATCAAGTGTGTTTCCCATTGTGTAGTAACCTATTTTAATGTGCTATAAAACACACTCTGTACTCTGCTTGTCAAGATAACCCACATGGATGTACACCGAAGCCCCGGTATGTTTTTGTGGCCACTAAATTTAATGCTGTTGAATATTATTACATCAGTTTCCCTCCAGACATCGCTCATTAACGACTGTGCATGCCATGACACTTGTATTACCTCCAAGATAGAAATGATAATGAAGGTGTCTTCTTCTCTGCTCATTTTTATTGCAGGGCTACCACATCCCTCTGTTACCATTACTGTTTTGATCCAGACACACTTGCACCTCCTTAAATAACCTTAAATAACACAAATATAGCAGTATTCTTACATTTATACAACATCTGAATTTTATCAATTAAACAGGAAGGATATTAGTAAGAATAAACACTGTCAGACTGTTTTGAGAGTGTTAAAGAGAAAAAAAGTGGATGTATAGGTGGAAGGTACAACTCTAAATATTTCCTTATAAGAACACAGGCTGATATGGTAAAACATTAAGACATAGTAAGACATTAGAGACCTCAAAACTTTCCAGAGGACTAATGACCCATTATTAATGTAAATACTTGTGTTGTTGTGCAGGGTCTTTAATCAGGTATGACATAAACTTAGTATAAATTGTCTTGATAAGCAGTTTAGTATAAAAACAATATAACAGCACCCTGTAAATATGTGTATGCACACACGCACATACACTCTCTATGAGCTTTCGTCATTTCTTATATTTTAAAAGCATTTCATGACCAACACTGCTCCCTTCTGGTGAGTTTGAGAACTACACATAAGAGACTTCTGAGAGGACGTTGAAATGAGGAACACCCACTCCTCCACTTTATCACCCTCCTGTAAACAGGCTGAAGATTATCCCATCCATGATTTGAAATGTCATATTTCAACATGGATGTGGAAAGTAGGGTTGATGAGTGGGCCGCAGCACCCTCTAAAATCAACTTATAATGACTTTCTCCTATATAGTAAAATAGAATATGAAAAAATATGTGTAAGTGTTCAAAGATGTCAGGACACATGGTCAGACCCAGAGTTCAACTCAGCCAGCTACAGCTGAGTACATAACATAACTGCCATCACTGTCATGTACAGTGACATACTGTGTATAGGCCATTAATACAACAGGATGTGTGCTTTGGTTATAGATCTAAATATTGAAATATATATAGAAACTAGAGCTTGCTCTCATTTTTTTAGGTTTAAAAGTACTGTACTCCTAACAGCAACAGGTGTCTCATTTGAACGTACAGTACATCACTGATTAAATAAGTAGATCTGTGTTTTTTTAATGCATTAGTTCAGTGTTTCTGCCTGTGGCTGCTTATGTTGGTGCGCATGTGTATGTATAGTATATATGCAAAAACAAAAAGCACCCCCGACTCTGAATGACTTCCTACATCCCGGTATTCAAAGGAGCCATAGCATTTTTAAACATCTTATAATCTTCTCAGTTTTCTCATAATATCCTGAGCTAAAAGTGGCATTGTTTGAACAAGTAATGACTTTGTACAGTTGGATTTATACATGTTGCAGTTACACTATAAGGCTTGTGTACAATATATGATATATCATTATTGTGTTAGTTACAGTGACATAGATATTCAGGAGTATTTACAAGCCCCCAAACACTATTTTTTGTGTTCCATTAAAGGACTACTATGGGGGCTGTGAAACATGTGAAAAAAGCAAGAGGGTCTATCTAGAGCCAGTGTTTGGTTTGTCTATTCTGGGCTACTGTAAAAAATATGTTAGTTCAACATGGTGTACTCTGCAGGCATCTGTAGATATAAAAGGCTCATTCTAAGGTAACAAACACATACAGGCTCTTATTTTCAGGTGATTCTACACTAATGAAAACATAGTTAAAAATAGTCAAATGTATTAGAATATTCAAAAATGTTCTGAAATCTTACACACTGGACCTTGAAAGGTCCAGTGTGTAGAATTCAGTTGCATTTAGTGGTCCAATCACTGCATTGCAATCTCCTCACATCACCCTCACCTTCCTAGTGTAAAGGAGAAACAACACTTTAAGGACCCTGTTTAGAGTCAGTATTTAGTTTGTCTGTTCTGGACTACTGTATAAATAAGGTGTTTCAAGATGGCGGCCTCCATGAAAGGGGACCCTCTCCCACTGTAGATATAAAAAGATAATTTTTAAGCAACAAACATAAAAAGACTCTTATTTTCAGGTGATTATACATGCATGAAAACATAGTTATGAATATTATATTTCATGTTTTCCTTATTCTGAAAATATAGGCCCCAAATCTTACACACTGGACCTTTAAGTTAAATAAAATTCACAAAATGATACATTTTGTTAATAAAAACACAAAGTTGTATAGAGTTAATAATTTTGATGATGATGAATGATGGAAAGAAATTAATAAATACTGATCTCTAGGTGTCTTGACATCTTTGTTGTGTGGTTCATCTTCGGAAGTATAGACAGTCTTCGGGTAAACCGGGTTGGCTTGCCGAGTAGAACCGAATATAGCCGAGGGGATTTTGGTGACGACAATCCGCCCGCCCCTTCCTCCTCCCCCACGGTTCTCTCCGCTTGTCCTTCCCCAACCCAGCTACACCACCAGGCTGGAGTCCCCGGCAGCACGGCGCGCAACACAACACACTGACAGCTGCGACTGACTTACAACCAAGGGGGGAAAGATGGAGCACAGAGACACCGACTTCAATATAATGCTAGCGACCGATTCATACAAGGTACCGTACCGATTGCGATTTCAGGTGGAGGGAGACTGGGTGGAGGGGAGCGGCTGATGGATGGAAATTGATAAAGTCAAGGTGGTTTTCTTCATCAGTCCCAAGGCCATCACACACTGCTCTCTGTGGCCGGTCTCCGTCGGTTCACGGCAGGCCGAAAGAGCTGGAGGGAGAGGAAGGAGGAGAGGGCTAGTGCAGCGGGGACGGGGTACCAAATCCAGAAAGCAAGCATCCCTCTTTGAGCTAGCTCGCTTGCATTTAAGCCCAATGGTTACCCGCCGGCTTCGCTAGCCACAGCGGTGTCCAGCTAGCTGAATTAGCTAGCTTATGCTAGCTTACAGGGAGCGCAAAAGGGAGACAGAGGGGGAATGATATAAAAAAGCTAATATTAGCCACTAGCTTGCGAGTGCTGTGTGGATAGCCCGGTGAGCTGCACATGACTAAAGTCTCATTCAAGACCCGTAATGCTAGCCAGCCAGCATGGAGCTAGCTACTACTAGTAGCAATGCGTCACTTTCGTGAAATCAAAACTGAAAGTTAAAAAGCGCGAGGCGTATTAACCCTCTGTGACATAACGAGGTTATCTCAGTACATCTTTCATACAGTTAACCCGCCCAGGGCCTTTAAAAATGCTACTGAGCAGGTGACTGCAGGCGTTAAACAGATGTAACACGGTGTAATGTTCACGCATCTTTGGACCGGCTTGCTAACCAACAATGTAACCAAAGAACAAAGTGCACTCGCAGGAATGTTTTACAGCACGTAGCAAGTGGTTGCCGGGACGGTTGCCATGTGCATCAGTCACAAGTGACAGCATTTAGTGATGGTTAATGGTGATGATGGGACAGAGAGGCAAATATTAAAACTGAAAGGTTCAGGCTGAGATCACATGACAAATGACTTTTAAAAGTAGGCTCATGTAACAAGATAATGCATGTATGAAAAATATAAATAGGTGTGCCCTTAGGCTGGAGTGGTGGCATTCAATATATAACAGTAAAGCTCCATTTAAAACTATTACCACAGGCTTAATCCTCATAGTAGTATGGGAAAAGCACTACAACATGTACTTACACGCATAAAATCACACTTATGATCAAAGGACCTTGCACAACCGTGTTCTGTTGTGTCAGTAAACCATTTTTCATGTGTTTATAATTCCATTTCAGGGTTAACATCTATTTCTATTATTTGGTATAAACATTCAACTAAGTTAAATTGAATTGGATTGAGTGCCCAGTGTACACCACAGTGTGTTTTATTGCATTGAAAGCCCAAACTGGGTTGCAGAAGGTATAGATTAATGCTTTATTTCTATCATATATCTCTCACAGTGTCTGTATAAAGTAGATTTTAATGAACCTGTGTCTACTAATGCACTCTTTTTGATTCTCAGCCAGGCTCTGAGAGCGTGTGAGCTTTTGGTCTTTTCACATATGGTATATCAGCATGTAAGACAGGCGTTATATCATGTAATGTAAGCTACTCGGGTTAATAAAATTGCTGTCTTACAGGGTTACACTTAGATTTGTGAAGTTAGAGTTTTGGTTTTTATTTCTTGGAAATTACTGCTGAGGTTTAGTTTCAGTTTCATGTTGACTCATATATATTTACAGGTTATTTCCATTGCAGAATAGCTTTTTAAAGTATGATTAAAGATGAGTTCAAAATAAATATCTTTCAGGCACTGCACACAGTATTGATCCTAAACAGTCAATACTGTGTGCATATCATTATGTGTAATACCGCTGCTGATTAGTCTTGAACAGATGCAAAGGGAAGTGGTTTAGGAAAAGGGACTTTACGGCTAACTCCTTCTGGAGGAGTCGTGGTTTTAATAGTAATGATTTAAAAAAAACTCTGGCTTTAAAATGAGCCTGATTTATAAGAGACATAGTTGCTGGCACTTAGCGATAAGTCCTGACCTTGGTTGTAATTATGGTGTTCTGAATCATTATGTACTGCCATTGCAGCCTAAGGAGGTCATCACTAAACCAACAAAAAAATGCAAAATGTAGATGCAAATGAACCTTTAACCTGCAAGCATGTCCATTGACTGGCACTGAACATTTCCCGTGTCTACTTTTGAATAAAGACCACACTGAATCATCTCATACAGAAGGCTTTTATTGTGAAAAACAGCGACATACACTTGTAACTACAACTGAAAAATGAGATCTGAGCAGCACAACACGAATTGCTTTGATAACTGTATTATTTAAGCAGACGTTTCTTATTATTGTCGTGTAATGGAAGATATTTCCAAATATGTCATTATGATTGTCGTATATACGCCAACAAATTGTGCAAAACTCAAAAGATATCCAACAATTTGCATTTATTGCTCTGCTTGTGTACAGGTCCTACTTTATGAGTCACTGTCTAATTTCAAGAACAATCTACATATAGTTGATAACTGGTATGAATTTCCCTTTATGAAATTTGGAAGGTTTAGTATCTCTTTCTTTACCCTTCAGTAATGACTTTCATAGTGTCTCTCAAGAGAGGCACTTCTGCCAAAATGCTCTTCAATGAGCTGCTCAGTGGCTGCATTTGCTCTTGGTAACTACCATGAGTGAGCGTGTCTAGTATAACGCTGAACATTGCTGACAAAATGTGTGTTTTCATGTCACGTCAAGGTAGTTACAGAGTCATGAGAAGCAGCAAAGGTCACCTAAACGAGGGTGAAGACGAAACACAGGCTGACACTGATCGGATTTCATGTTGCGTCTTCGCCGGGGGAGGTGTGCCCGTGTTACCATACCATCCTAAAGTTACCGTTATTGTCTCTTTAAACAGCCATTTGAGTTACACAAAGGACGAGCAGGAAGGCAACCAGTCTGTTGTGTAGGATCAGTTGTCTGAGTATCTGACCTCTTTCATAGTCTACAAATGTCAGAACATCTGTGTTTACCGTGCGTTTGTGTGGAAAAGTGGCTTATATGATGGGACAGGGCGGGTATAATGGGATGTCTTTGCATGACTGTGTAATAACTTCACACGACACGAAAACAAGCAGCACCTTAATGCCTTTGTGTTTTTGTCTGTCTGAATTGGCAAGGAAAGAGACGGTGAGCCCCAAAGCCAAACATGCCTATTGTCTGGAAACACACACACACACACACATGCATGTGTTTATTGTTGATGTGAAGAGTCTGTCAGATTTTAACATACTACAGGACGGAGGAGTACAGTATGTCATTGTTCATGCACATTTGTAAAGCAGTGGCGCGACACAAGTTTGTTGGCTTGTCACCACATTTACGTGATTTAAGAGTCGGCAGGAGTCTTGAGATTTTGTGGGCAAAATGTTTTCACAGAGCAGAATGGCCACAGTGACAGTTTGAAGCTGTGACATTTAGGAAATTGGGTGGTTTCATTAAGCATTATGCCACAATAACAGCTGCTGCATGCTTCAGATGTTGTGTTGTTTGGAAAGAGACACAGCACCTGAGAAAGGTCCTGCCTGGTGGCCAGATAACGGGGTTTTGTTTCTAAACAATTCATGTAAGTGCTTCCTCCAACATAAAAAGGGCAACAGAGAAATAATTGGCATGTTTTAAAATGATAAACTGTGTGCCAGAAAATTACCAACTCGACCGACTTTCTGTCTTTATTTCGGTGTGTTCAATATATCTTTGAATGATGTTGCATTCTTACTTATCTCACCGCCATCATGGGTTTATATTGCAGACAAAAGGAGGAAGTTTAATATTTCAGTGAAAATCAGATAAGATTGAATAAAAACGTTAATCTGTGGAGAAGGCAAAAGTTAAAGTTGTCAAGGGCTGCGACTAAAGACTCAATTGTTTTGTGCAGAAAATATCAGAAATTTGTGAAACATGCCCATTATATAGAATACCACAACCCAAAATTATGTCTGGAATGTCTGACCAACAGTTCAAAACTTAAAGATATTCAGCTTACTATCGTGTATAACAAAGAAAAGTATCAAATCCTCACATCAGAGGAGCTAGGCGGGGTGCGAGGAGAGGGGTATTTTGGGGCAGTGGAATAAGCTATAAGCACAATGCTGACATGTTATCACCTCATAAAGCTGTATGGTAAATTTAGAAACAGAAAATCCTATACTGACTCTTCTTTTAGCTCTGTTTTGGTCTCCACCGCCTCCTGAAAACAGTATCTGGCTCTTTAACTGCTAAATAGTGCACTATGTTCACGGCTAGCTATTTATTTTGTGTGCCTGTGCCAGGCAGGTCGCCTACAGAGGATCTTTCATAACATTTTTTACTGGAAATGACTGTGAATGAACCAAAACCGTGAAATTTGGGGGTATGGAAAACAAACAATGAGTTAAAAGAAACACCTATCAAATTATATGTGGTTGTTTTACCAATTATTAATATACAAATATTGATATGTACAGCTTTAATTTATATATATTTCATTTATATATATTGTAAGTGTGTTAGGCACTGAGAGGATTTTACGCATCAACCCAATGCTGATCTACCAGATGTCCTTTAATAAAACTACATCATACATTCTGTCTGATTTATAATCAAATATAAGTTGTGTTTTTTTTTTATATATATATATATACTCTTATATCCTTGAATGATAAATGAATGAGTTTGGCTGGTGTACCTCGCGAACTTCGTGTGATTTTTCAAACACTGCTTGTGTGTATACGTTGGCATGTGCAAGACTGAATGTGTACACACACGTGGTCAGGCCCAGTGTCATGTTGTGTGTCTTGACTCTATTTTGAGTCCTCAAAAGCTCCGAGGAAAGGACAGAGGCAGGGGTCAAAGAAACTGAGTAGTGCATTGACCTTTATCTCTCTTCTCTATCTATCTTCACAAGGAAATTTAGTCAGGAGTTGCTTTGCTAACACATATTGCCTGTTTTTCTAGATTGCAATCATGCAAATCTGGTAGTTACACCTGTGGATCCAGTATAACCATTATGTATTTACAGTGGTGTTTCTCAAAGTTGTAGTCAAATGAAGTAAGGATGGATCCATGACCTTTAAATGGGAAATACCTTGTTCATGACTCGAGCAGTGAACCGCACTGTTTTCTTTCCATACAGTAGCGTCAGAAAGGCTTACCACTGATATTTAGCGAGTGCAGCTTTATTACACGGACTTGGGCAATGTCCAAATACGAAATGACTGAGTGAGCTGTGGTTGTTACCGTCAACTTTTCAACTTTATTTGCAGGAATTGCCCCTCAAGTGCCCCACTGTACTCTGTGTGCTGTGGAAAGTCCTGGACTCATTTGGGATTTAATTGATGGCCAGATGGCTACAGCTGACACTGTTTTCCTTTTAGTGTGTGTTTATCTGTAAGATATAGTCCCTCTCAAACCCTGAGGCATGCCTGGACATGTCTCTGTTGACTTGGTTGCACAGTCTTGTCAATGTTGAAAGACACTGAGCACTGAAAGTAGTACTTTCTCAATAATAATAATAATAGAGCAGGGGAATAATATGGAACGTGTATGTGTGGGGAAAAGATTGTGACATTTTAGTCTTGGGTTATTTGATTTAACGCAATAGATTGATTGATGGGAATGTTTGCTAAATGCGTTGTTTAAACTTTGGATTGAGACCCTGAATAGCTCTATGAACTGGTTCCATTGTAGTGATGGGAAGATTCGGCTCTTTTGGTTCGACTCCCTTAAAAGAGCCAAACGGTTCTTCATTTAGTATCACTCAGAGCCTTCTGTTTCAGCCTAATTTAGCTATTACAAATGGTTTGTGTGTTGGTAAGCAATTTTTCACTCAGCGTTTTCATGTCGATCGCGAACGACATGGTATTCCATTGGCAGTGAGCGTCTGAATTTGCCCGCCAATCCCGTCATCTCGCCTTGCTTGACAATGTTTTATTCTTGCGTTTGCATCACTGAAAACTGCTCCATTTTCATCTTTTGTGCGTTGGGTGTTTGCCGTTATCTAGTTGTTTTAAAAGAAGACTTGTGTAACCTTAAATGTGTTTCAACATTTCTACGAGAGGTTTCGTCAGTTCCTCGGAAAAGTGTGCACTGTGAAACTCAAAGATTGCACTTCGAGTTGCTTCTGTTTAACAACGCCAAGATGTACAATAGGTATGAGATGCCAGCATGGTTTGGTAGTCTCATTGTACAATATAAGTCTTAGCTTGTTTTTCTGGTACAGACTGACAGGAAGGTTCAGGAAATGGAATGAACACTAGTGGCTACAATCAATACATGAGCAGTATGATCTCAGAGAATATTGTCTGACCCGTCTCATATTCTCCATGCCGAGTACGAGCTCTTACCCTCTGGCAGACGATGTAAACTCAGACATTTTAAAATCACATTTGTGCCTCGCTCAGTTTCAGATTTTTTAAAATTGCTTGAAGCTGCAGGACTTCGAAGTGTTCTTATCACTGATGGTGTGATATTTGCACTTTGTAATGATTTGCCACAGTATGTGCTGTTTTGTTTATGTTGTTTGCTTTATTGCCACTATGGACGTCGCTATTTGCGTACATCATTCGAGTCCAAGATTAATTTCCCTACTGGGACGATAAAGTGTATCGTATCATATTACGAGATATGGAAGACTCAAAACCTACATGTACAGTCCAGCCTTTGAATCATCACCTTGCACATGCGCATGTCTGCTTGTAGGGTAGTGTTGTAGTCAAGACCAGCTTCACTGAGACCAAGTCAAGACAAAGACCAGAGTGCATCAAGACCAAGATTTTGTGGGGTCGAGACTAAGTCAAGACCAAGACCAAGGCAGTATTTAGTGTACTTAGGTAGCAACGTTTGCTAATATCTCTTTGGGTGAGGCAAACGCCAAGACAGGAGTGATTCCGGTTACAGTGTCTTGTGTTCGTGTTGTTTGGTGTAATATTTGTACCTCCTGAATGAAACATTCATTTTGAAGTCTTTCGAATGAATGAGGCTCATAGTGGACATAATCCTTTTAATCTCCCCCCCTTGAAGTAAAAGACGGGTCCGGTAAGAGCAAACAATGATTATGAATTTTCTTGTTCGTCACGGTGCTCAAAGTTGTGTTGTTAGAATTTGGGGGCATTAAAGCATCGGCCTCCTGCCAGCAGTTGTACACTTGGTCTAAGGCTTGGACATTTTAAAGTGGTTGCTGTATGATATATCTTCACTTATGCCATCATTTTATGTGTAATGTGTTTTATTAGCATTACTCCAACTCGGTTTATACATTATAAACGGCCGTGCTAATTTGTCTTCTCCGTCTCTCCGTCTCTGCAGGTAACACATTACAAACAGTACCCCCCCAACACGAGTAAAGTGTACTCCTACTTCGAGTGCCGTGAGAAGAGGACAGATCCCACCAAGAGCAGAAAAGTCAAATATGACAAAACCGTCTTCTACGGCCTACAGTACATCCTTCACAAATACCTAAAAGGTAAGTCCCGAGTCACATTTGAATTATTCTGTAATCGCTTGAATAAAAGTCTCCATGAGCACGACACTGAAGTGTTCACCTCTAACCCAGTAGGGGCTTTTCAGTGGCTGCCAGGCTGGATGACTTTGCAGCTCGCAGCATGCCCTATGAAGCCACCACGTCTGTTAATGATTCCCGGGGATGTTTGTGTCACTACAAATATGTTTCCAGTCAACTTAACAAATTAAATAAGGGTAAATTTCCTATACTTGGATTACATGCACATGCAGGTAATGTTTGCGCCATTCCACTGTTGTTCAGCTTGCGAGCACGACATGCCAAAAGACTTTGGTGATGCGTTATTGGCCCCCGTGGGAGCATTTTATCTTTTTGTGGGAGCGTTTTATACACCCACCCCCACCCACCGCCGCTCTCCACAACAAGGTCAGAGCAGTGCAGGGTCAGCTGCAGAAGAGAACAGCACGCCTGGCGCTACTCAAGATTCATTGCATTGCTCAAGGACACTTCAGCAGGGCAGGTGCAACTGTCCTTTTTTTTTTTATGCACTTAAGAGAACAACAAGATTGCAATGTGCTTCATGTTGATTAGACTGTACAGGGCATAACAAAAAGCCAGCAGGTTAAGAAGAATAAAAGTAAGCGACAAAGAGTGAAACGAGGCAAACGCGGCGTATTCTTCGCTCTTAATTGCCTCGAGTTTGTAAAGGTGGATGTTTAAGTTAGTTAGCGTGATGCTGAGGGGCATGAGAGAGAGCAAGAAAGACAGAAAGAAAGCGGGAGGAGAAAGAGAGAAAGAATGCCTCTCCCTCCTGTCTCTTAAGAGGATTTCATGGTTGCGGCAGCAGAGGTGCGGGGGAGACAGAGAACCACGGAGAACAGAGAGAGGGAAGACAAAAGCACAGCTGCTCTTTCACCGTCTGCGGGGAGAAAGGCCAGCTGTCTGCGCGGAGCGTCCCTCGGAGCTCAATGATTAGGCCGACTATTAGAGCCGCATCCTTGATCCTCCAGCTTAGGAAACCAAACGTGCGCATCATTCCTCCAGAGCGAGTCACAGAGTGAATTTTAATCTTCTCTAATTGTACTTTTGCGAAGGGAGTGGCTGTGCAGAAACGGTAATTGTCAAAGTGACCTCGGTATATCAAACCTCCCCATGAGGAGTTTTAACTCAATAAGTTAAAAGATTTTTTTCATTAATTAGCCCCAAATGTATTCCAGTGAAAACAAACAGGCTTTTAGGGAGCAATGTTAATGATATTTTGGAAACTGGATGCTAAAACTTTCCCACCAAACCGTTTTAAAAACAGCAAATCGAAGGGACAGTTGGACATCTTGGAGTAAAGTTACATAATTGCGTGCCCGCTCATGTCTGTATGGTAAATATGAAGCTGGAGCCAGAAGCCAGTTAGCTTAGCTTAGCACGGAGACTGGAAACGGTGAGAAAGAGGAGTTATGTGCCGTTATGTGTTGTTGTGTTTCTTTTAGCAGGAAAAGTGAAATGACTTCCTGGAGTCTTAACTCTGAAGTCTCCAGGCAACCAACTCCAGGAAGTCACTGCACTACCCAAGAAATAGCTCCGCACACACCCCACCTCATAACAAAGCTTCGGATGTATTTAATCTTTGGATAGAGCCAGGCTAGCTGCTTCCCACTGTTTTGCCTTAGTGCTAAGCTAAGCTAGCTCAGTTTAAGTTTTAAAATATCAAAGTGCCCTCTTGCATTCATACATGTGTCCAACAGTTTCTATGGTGTGGGAACTTGACATGAGACAAGGAAGTTGTTGGTGTGCGTTTGCACAAAGACACCTTGTCAGCATGCACGGGACACTTCTAATTCAATTACAACAGCGGACAGTAGTGTAGCATTCCAGTGCGTTCTCTTTATCGTTTTTTCTTCTGTTTTCTCCTCGCTTCACTATCCTCTCTCCCCCTCCTCCTCCTCCTCCTCCTTCTTCTTCCTCTCCAGGAAAGGTAGTGACTCCGGAGAAGATCCAGGAGGCGAAGGAGGTATACAGAGAACACTTCCAGGATGATGTTTTCAATGAGAAGGGGTGGACTTATATTTTGAAGGTAAGAAAATTGTGCCCAGAAAACCCTTCTTTTTAATGCAGTTGGGCTCAACTTTTTGTGAGTTTATTCCATGAGGGATACAGAAACCTTCAAGGAACGTTTCAAGGAATGGGTTTGTTGAGGAAAAGGCTAGACATTTGAACTAGGTGCGCAGGCGAGCATATGCAGAGATGCAAGTATGTCAGAGAGGCTGGTGGTCTGTCTCAAGACAAGCACAGAGCAGCTGCAATCTGATTGTATTTAGTTCTAGATTAATTTTGGGGGTTTCGTAGCAACATTTGATCATAAAAACTCATCGACGTATGGGTCATGTCAAGTGTGTATATTTTCAGAGGTGGCTTGGTGGTTAAAAGTGGTATTTTTTTTGATGTACGATGACAGCCTCTGTGCTAAAATAACAGAAAAACGCAAACCACATTTGGTCCTGTATTGTTTTTATCATTTGGTTCTTGTTTTATTTTTGTGTCGTGTGACGCCATGTCCACTTTTTTTTAAGTCAGATTCAGCAACTGGAAGTGAATCATCTTTTAGTTAATAAGACAGCCATAAACATTAAACATTTTCTTGGATATACTGTATAATCCAAGAAAATGTTCATGCAGTCTTTCTGGTTATTGAAAGGTCCTGTTTCAGCACCTTGGAGAGAGCACAGCTCTGTGTACTGACAAAGTATTTTCGTGAGTGAAAAGTGTTGATAAACCTTTATTTATACTCTGTTTTCTCTCCGTCATCTCTTACCACACTGCTTAATCAGCTCTCAATCAGGCCGCTTTGTTTTTCGCAAATCACTGTATTTCTGTATTTCATGCTGATCATGTTAATATAAGCCGGCACACACAGGCCAAGATCAAGCATGTAAATGTTGCTCACTTTTGCGAGTAGTATGTATTATGGCATATATGATTTGCTACTAGATTCAATTTCTTTCATGAAATCCAACACAAAATACAGAGAAATTGCACCAGACACGCCGGAATTCAGCCTGCGTATGTTTTGCATAATCTCACTACCGTTCTTTATCACAAAATCTGCATTGCCTCCAAATGTGTGTCATTTTTGTCTCCTGTTTCATCACAATAAAGATAAATATGCTAACACTACAAGACACAGTCACAGTGTAAATCCGATTCTGAGCTGATCTTAGTGTATGACTTTGTTTTTTTACAGAAATACAACGGACACCTGCCTATTGAAATCAAGGCAGTGCCAGAGGGGAGTGTCATTCCTCGGGGCAATGTTCTGTTCACGGTGGAGAGCACGGACCCTGAATGCTACTGGCTCACCAACTGGGTGGAGGTAGGTTTGTTTTCTGCGCCCAAAGCGGATAGCGGGTCAATTTCTGTAGGTCCTGACATGACACAAATGTGTTAATCAATTAGAGCATGTCAGAGGGTTTGAATTAAAACATGCTGCCAGCGCTCAGGGTTTCTTTTTACCTGGACCCACACTAGGGACTAAACGTCAGCATGTCTGCCTTCTGTTCTGTCCGACTTGTGATAAGTGTGATAGCAAATCATTGGAATACTCCTTGAATGGCATCAGTCTTTAAAATCTCTCACCCCTGTGCCCTCGTATAACAGTTTAAACACTAATGAGCTTGTATTTGCTATGAAAACTACATCACGAGGCATATCAGTAAGATTTAATGGTTAGCTTTATTTGATTATTGATTAAAGACAAAATATAGCAGCAACATTTATGCCTTTTTAAGTAGAGCGGAGAATTAACAGTTTTATAAAAGCCATAAAATAGTTATCTTGGCAGCAAGCCAGACGACGCTTCTTATCTCTCCTTAATTCTGCCGGAATTACAGTTGTATCATGGCTTATTGCTTAATCGCTGCTCAGAGATGTGCCGCAGCTGCAGCAAAGTTATTCGCAGGTTTGCTGAAAGGTACGACTGCAGAGAGTCAGCTTCTCCGAAATCCCTTGTTTGGTGACAAATAATTGAATCAACCGGTTGCCCTGAACAATGTTCTCTTCCCTGATGCTTCACATCTTTGAAATTATTCCCAACAATGGTGGTCAGCTGTGTTTACTTTGCTATTGTTCGTCCTCAGCGTCTCTCTTGAAGACTTTGTCAGAGAGTAAAAGCCACTAGGTTCACCTATAAAGGCTCAAAGCCTTTTGTATTTTCTCTATATACAGCTGCTGCTTTGTTGCAGCTAATAACATGATTGGTGTTGTTCTCATGTTGTGACACCAAAATAAGAACTGTTGCTGCAATCTGGATGAATTGTTCCTCAAAAGATTGTTTTAAAAAATATATGCTTATTCACCCTTTTCTAAGTGTTAGATTAGAAGATAGAAACCACTTTTGTGTGGAGCATAGTTTAGCTTAGCATAAAGACTGGATACGGGGGGAAACTGCTAGCCTGGTTCTGTCTGGTTCCCACTTTTAATATTTCATATGTTCAGACACAAAAGCGGTATCAATTTTCTCATCCTACCGTCAGCAAACGAGCATATTTCCCAAAATCTCAAACCCTTTCTTTATTTGTCATACTCATTTTATAGGTTTGGTATAGTGATCAGATAATATGAGTGAATATAAGCACACAATCATAACTGTGTGCGGTATTTGTGACAAAAAGTACAGCAGAAGTGAAACACAGTTTTGTGCCTTGAAGCAGACAGTTTGCTGTTTAATGCGGCCCCACACACTGCTGCATTTATTACGCTGAAGCTAACGCACACTGTGATTCCTCCCAGAGACGAGGATGATCTCATGAACTTAATGCTGCATGAACAGACTGTCGGCAATGACTCTGCAGAACTAAATTCATTTACCACGAGCAATATCTTCACTCGTAATCTGGCTGTCTCTTTTCTAACCGCTCTCTTCGGACTTGTGCTCCTCTATTCCTCCGTGTCTGCCTCATTCATAAATATCGTGTTCGAGTCCTTCCGCAGATTAATCACACAGCGACTTTGAATGTGATTCAAGAGAAACGACATGCTTTCATAGTTTCTATCTATTGTTGCAGAAATGACACTTTGCTGCACAAAGGAACATTTGTACAAGTCTTGCAGACGCGTTAAGTAATTACAAATGCGTCTTTGACTGGGTACAACTCTCATTTACAAAAGTATCTCTTTTCATGCACATACGCTCGACTCTGATGACAAGTACAGCATTAAAAGGAAGGAGTGCTTGGACGTAGGTCACCTACAGCCAAGAGCAGAGTCACAACACACACACACACACGCGCGTTGTCCTGATAAATTTGGATCCACCACACCCGCATACACACGCGACACTCTACGGCATGATATAAATACATGCATAAACACACACTCACACACACAGTCATTCTTCATGGCTGATGTAAAATTAGCCGTGGCGTTCACCCTGGTGTCCTTGAGCTTGCTCTCTGTCTCCCCTTCACTCTTCCTGTCGCTTCCTCTTTTACCGTCTATCATTTCCTTCTTTGTCATTCTTTCTGTCACATCATGTTTTGGGTTGTTTGGGGGTTTTTTATACGTCCTTCTTGCTCTTTTTGCTTCTCTGTTTTCCCTCTCTTTCTCATTCTCTTGTTCCTTATCTCCCTCCATTTTGTTCTGGGACATTGACCAAGAAGTTATGTTGGCATGTGTGTGTGTGAGTGTGTGCAAACATTCCTCCTGAGTGTTGTTTTTACCATACCGCTGCCCCCATTAGAGATATTATCCCTGACAAACTGTCACACCATGATTACAAGCTGTATTTAACTTGAATAAATGTCACAATCATCTTTTTTTAAATAGTTTTTGGTGTATTAATCAGACCTCTGGAGACATAAAAACTTAGAAAACAAAACTTATTACAGTCATCGTGCAACTTGGAGTGCGTTCGTTCACATGAAATCGTAGTACAGTGTTATATTTCATGTTAAATTATGGTTCTTCAAGGAAAAGCAAACATGCAGATAAGGTAGAGGCACATGACCTGGGTGTGTGTGTCTGTCTGTGTGTTTGTGGACATTAGCCTTCCTCTGGCTGTCACATGAGACCATATTATGGTTTAGGTTATGATTAGTCTGAGGAGGCATGTGACTGTGCTGAGCGTTATAGGGTGAGAAGACATGCTGCATAGTATTAGTAGGGTAAATCGGAGGATGAATCAGAACTGGAAGTTCACAGAGATGAGCTGTGTTTCTTTACGATCTCTCAAAAAAAAAAAAAAAATCTTGAGGGGGTTGGGAAGATAGCTGTACTTCCTGGTGTTTCGAATTGTTGTCATGCCCGCTCTCTCTATCTGTGGCTAATGAGGTTTGACTCACATGTACTTAGCTGTCATTCCTATTATTCACACACAGCTTCATATAAGTCATGAAATGTTGCAAACGCGGTGTGTAATTACATAATAATATCAGCCTCTTGTGGTAGTATGAACAAGTGTTCACCATAGTAGATTGATTTCTCTTTCTAGGAGTGTATTTGACATGATTTTGACTCTACTTTGACATTATTTTCCCCACATGGTGGTCAGTACAGATAAGCCGCTTGTTTTCATATTGAAATGTGTGACTCTGGTCCAGAGTTGACATGAGGCATAGAGGAATGCATTTTTCCCAGAGTTTGTCTTGTGTGAACAAGCAGCCCCTCTTTGATCCCCCTGAGCCTGTTAGTTTGGGGTGTTAGTACCAGTTGAATACTGGGAAAGCAGGGTGTTTGGACCAGCCATTCACTGGTCCGTTCCGTGCTGAAAAAAAACAAAAACTTTTGCTGCAACTTTGCTTTGAAAACTAAGAGAATAAAAAAATAGAAGAGAATCTTTCCAGTGAAACGTTCAGACAACTTGATATGATAATAAATGTCCAGTGGACTAAACTGAACTGAACTGTCCTTCCTCCCGCTCCACCAGACCATTCTGGTCCAGATCTGGTACCCCATCACTGTGGCGACCAACTCCAGGGAGCAGAAGAAGATCCTCGCCAAGTACCTCCTGGAAACTTCGGGGAACTTGGAGAGACTGGAGTACAAGCTGCATGACTTTGGCTACAGGGGCGTCTCCTCACAAGAGGTACTGTATACTTTACTACTACAGTATGCTATATACCAGGGATGCACCGAATTGAAAATTTTTGGCCGAAGCCGAAGCCGAATAAAAATCAAACACTTGGCCGAATACCGAATGTGGTTGTTAAGTTTTTCATTATTTTTAAAAAAATATTGCATAAATAAAACACATTTTTAGACATGATTTTCAAACAAAATAAATGTTTATTTAATATTCTGACATTTGAATATTCCAGTAGTTTCACATTTATATTAGCCCTAAATAACTGAGTTCAGAAATATCTATTCTGTAGGCCTTCAAACAAAACCTGCATTAGAAGTGCATTCCCAAAAGAACTAAAGTGCATAAAAGTGAATTATTGTCCTTTTGGCACACGTCTACTTAGTCACAGTAGGCTAATAATGTAAACAGAAGGCTCAAGTAAATTGCAATAAGTGTGCTTGTAACCTCATACACTTATACATACATACATTACATAACATATCCCAGACCAGAACAGATTTGTCAATAACAGTACTTCAGCTTCAAATTAAAAAGAAGGAAACTATGACTATGTCATATATGTCATATATGTCCTCCACAACACTAAACGGTTGATCATCCAAAGCAATGAACTCCATTACCTTCTTCGTGATTCCGTTTGCTTTGGCACTGTCCTTTGCAAACTTTTTTGTCTTTTCGAAGACGTCGGCGACGGACGGACTGGGGGTGCTGGGACACGGAGCTTTCCTCTTTGCTGCTGCAGACGTCTCTCTCTCATACTGAGCATGCTGCTCGGGGTGTTTGGCTTTTAAACGATTAATTAAAGCCGTAGTACCAAAGGTCTTAGCAAAGGCTCCCCCCCTCTAGATATTTCGGCTGAGCACTCGCTGCAAACCGCAAGTCTTTTTTCTTTTTTCGTTCTGCGAAAGCAAAGTGACAAATACATGGAAATAAATTGACATTGGACATTGTAGTTTGACAAAATTAGGTCCACTTACTAGCTGTTTCCTGAGCTTTCAACGGTATCAAACAGTCCACATCAGTGGATAGAGTTTGCTCAGTTACCATGGAGATGGATCTGTTGTTCTAAGAGATCAGTAGCTTTTCAGAATTCATCCATAGTGAGTTTCAAAGTTTGGAAATGATAGTAATCCCGACTTGAGGTCCATTGAGTAGCTTTCCCTTGAGATTTCCACCATATCAGCAGGTGTGTTACTTGTGTCAGTTCAAAGATTCCTACAAAGATTTACTTTATGACGGGACGCCCTTTATAACCCATCGCCCTCCTATTTGCAGACTGCGGGCATCGGGGCCTCCGCCCATCTGGTCAACTTCAAGGGCACAGACACGGTCGCTGGCATCGGAGTCATTAAGAAGTACTACGGCACCAAGGATCCTGTGCCAGGCTTCTCGGTGCCCGCTGCAGAGCACAGGTAGACACACACACACAGTTATCACCGTTTTATTGCTTTAATGTTGCTGATTGAAGCTTTGCACCTGCTTGAAGACGGGATATCTCTCTGTGTGGCCTACATTTATTAACTGTAGAGTATTTCCTGGCTTTTCCAGAGGGCTTAGCGGCACCGTTTCCATTGTGATGTAGGGCATTAGTTCGGCACCCACTTTAATTATTACATCAGTAATATAAGACCTCCAAGTTATGATGGGTGTCTGCCAACATGTACAACACTCCTTTTTAAGGGATTTGCAAGGTTCGCAGAAACTTTGAAGCGTAACATTTAGCTCCTGGAAGTTGTGAAATTCCTGTGCACATTGTTAATTATCAGCAAAAGCCACGTTTTCACATAGTCACAGAAAGTACGGGGGCACAGTCGGCACGGCGCTATTCATCTCCAGTGCTGCCTGGACCACATTTTGGCTAAGAGCCAGGTCTGGAAGCAAACTTTGATCATTTTTTTTCTTTTAAATTGATTTTCAAAATAAAAAAAAAAACATGTTTTAAATAAGAGTTGGTTACCTGCCAACACTGTTCATGGAGCCAGAGTTAAAAAATGTCCTCATCATTTGGCTGAGGTTGGTGTTAATTTGCCTTCCTGATTAGTGCTTGGTCACCCTCACACTAATTATCTGGTTCATCTATGTGAATTTGTGAATGGGGCTGTGATTGGCTTGGAGTTAAAGGTTCTGATTGGCTGCTGTCCTGACGCACATCTCACATGTCTCTGGTGTTGTTTTATGGCACTGATCCATTTATCCTGCTGCACGCACACACACACACACACACACACACACACACACACACACACACACTTTCTCCCTTTCTGTTTCGCTCTCATGCACATCCTTCCTAACCACCAGGGCAGTTACTGCTGCTCCAGCGCACCCTTCTTCCCCGCACCAGTGCATTGTGGGATGGTGGCTGTAGTTGTCATGGTAACCGTTATGTAATTGCCCCCCCCCCACTCCCTCCTGTTTGGTTTCTACCTCAAAGGGAGGAGTCACAGTGAAATTCCACTTGGATTTTGATGTAGAAGGGAAGCGATGGTTGGGTGTTTCAGAGCAGAGGTGTGTCACCTTCAGAGCTCTTGCAAAAGTTTTCGTGCCCTCTTCTGTTTACAGTACACTTTTAATGTAACAGACATGAAGAAAAATAGCATATTTTGTGGAATAGTTGTACAGAAACTTAGATTTAAATGAAAAATGGACAGATCTGCACCGTAAAGAAGTCAAACATTGTGCATATACCATCTCTCTCATGTCTCCATCTTGTTACTATAGAAGTATCTCAGGTTTATTATGTTTACACTGAACAGGTTTCACAGTTCTTGTAAAGGTGGCAGCTTCAAAATGACTACTAGTTATTACCAGTCGTTCATTTCAGAATCTTCGTGATTCAGATTTGTTTGTGGAAAGCGGAAAAATGCTGTCATTTTTTATCTTCTTTGGACTTGTAGATGTCAGCATATGGTGCGCCTGCATTGTGGGACACGAGCTGTCTAAAGGTGGCTACAACAGTCCTACTGTAACGTGAAGAAAATATAATTCGGTCAAAGTCTGGTTTCATCCAAGACTAAAGCCTGGAGTGCACTGCCCTCTTCTGGACGATCTGTGGCACTACCATTTGATGAATGTCTTGTGACTGTTCCTCTCTTTATTTTGTGAGAATATTTTTACCTTTAACGTACTTCTCCTCCTGTTCTGTTTCTCTTTTGCTGCCATAGTCTTCCATACAGATAACTAATCTAAAGGTTCTTGCTACTTGGCGTGTTTTTGCTTAGTTTGACTGTTTCTTTGTTGTTTTGTTGTACTTTTATAGACCTATATATAGTTAATTATAGTATATAGTTTATAGTCTAGTTATTAAATAAAATATAGTTTAATTTGTTCATACACACACACACATCACAGACGTTGTCAACAATATGTGACAGTTTTGATCAACCAGATGTGAAGAGAAATTGTTGCAGGACGTGAAGTCATTATTTTCTCTGCCGTTCTCTCTGCAGTACCATCACAGCGTGGGGAAAGGACCATGAAAAAGATGCCTTCGAGCACATCATCAAGCAGTTCCCCAGCGTGCCTGTATCCATAGTCAGCGACAGCTACGACATCTACAACGCCTGCGAGAAGATCTGGGGAGAGGACCTCCGGGGGCTGATAGAGAAGCGCAGTGCGGATGCCCCGCTGGTTGTCCGACCAGACTCGGGAAACCCTCTGGATACGGTTTTAAAGGTGTGTGTGGTCACCTGCGGACCTTTCCTTTTTAGATGGGATGTTAAAACGAGCCAGGACACATTGTGTAACACCTTTTTCTTCCTCTCTTTTTTTACTTGTGTCAGGTTTTGGAGATCCTGGGTAAGAAGTTTATTCCGGTGGAGAACTCTAAAGGTTTTAGGGTTCTTCCTCCTTACATCAGAGTCATACAAGGAGACGGAGTTGATATCAACACACTGCAGGAGGTACGGACACAACAAACTACTAAAACAAAAGGTTGTATCTCTCCACAGATGGTAGAAGCAGCTCAGAGTAAGAATTGATCTCTTTTGACTGTGTTTGTTTTTCCACAGATAGTGGAGGGCATGAAGGAACACAAGTGGTCCATTGAGAACATTGCCTTCGGGTCCGGAGGGGCTCTGCTGCAGAAACTGACCAGAGATCTGCTCAACTGCTCCTTCAAATGCAGCTACGTGGTCACTAATGGACTGGGGGTGAGTTGCGGCACATTTGAATGTAGTCATTGTGTTTCAGTGACCATTTTGTAACAGCGTGGTGTTTAAATCCGACTAATTAATCAACTACATTGTGGATGGCATCATGACTCATGGGGGTGTTTTTTGTTTGTTTTAGACGCCTTTCTGCTCTTAAGCGGTTCATTTATGGCACGACAAATAAGTTTAGATCACAGCTTATACTTTTTGTCCGTTTCCGTGCACATGACTTCAAGTAATAGACCATGATTTCCTTTCTGCTGAAACGTGACATTGTTTTTCTGTGTATTGGAAAAAGGTGAACGTGTTCAAGGACCCGGTGGCGGACCCCAACAAGAGGTCAAAGAAAGGTCGCCTGTCTCTGCACCGGACACAGAGCGGAGACTTTGTCACCCTGGAGGAGGGCAAGGGCGACCTGGAGGAGTATGGCGTGGTGAGTTCAGCGATAGCGCACAATATGACACTTCTGTAGACATGAATACAAAGGAATTGATTTCACCAACTGCTGGCCTTCCTCTCCTCTCATCACATGTTTCCCCTTTCTCTTCCTCTTTTGCTCTGCCCCTCCATCCCTCCCTTGTCCTCCTTTCCTCTTCATTTTACCCTCCCTCTCCTCATCTCCAGGACCTGCTGCACACAGTCTTTCAGAACGGGAAGATCGTGAAGACGTACACATTTGACGAAGTCAGAGACAATGCGAAGCTCAAAGAGAGTGAGCTTGAAGAGCTGCTGCACTGAAGCAGCACTACTGAAACCCCTCCCCTCCCCACTCTCCACTCTTATCTCCCCCAAAAACAACCCCTCCTCCCCCTTTTACCCCTTCACCTTTTGGCCTCTTTACGTCTCCACAGAAAATGGAGGTAGCGTGCACTGCTAATAGATCCCTCTCCCAAACCCTGAAAACCCCCTTGGAATGTTCCTAAAAAAAAACCTGAGAGCTCCCTTGAAAATTCACAGAAATCCACCCTCAGATCCAAAAAAGCTTTTCTCCAAAAGGAGTGGAGAATTTATAAAAGCGCCCATACTTTCGAGGAACGGCGAACACCCAGTGAGTGAGGAAAAAATATTGAAAGAGACGAAAAATGAATGAGAGGTAGAGTCAGCGACAGGAATGACAGAGAGGGAGAGAAAGTTGCGATTATGTCGACAAACCGCGCGTTCACTTCCGCGCGCCGCAGCCTCCAAAATTGAACCTCGGCGCATTGCACTGATAGGCTAGACATGTCGCGAGGGTGAGAATGTGATTGGCCGCCGACAAGGCTGCGTGTCGGCAGACTCTTCCATGCCGACACAAAAAAGCGAATCAGATTGTTGATTGTAAGCTTTTTGGAATGAGCTCTCGGCTGGCTTTGCGCGCGGAGTGAACGCCGCGGTGAGTCAAAGTGAGGACGATGATGGCAGAGAATCATGAAGGCACGCCCACACCAATGACCGCGCCCCGTGTATTGTGTACAGAAGTGTTTAGAAAAAAAAAATACATGTCTGAATCTACTTAGCTTTGTCTTTTACGTGAAGGAAGAAAACAGTGATTATGGTATATAACGGTGCACCGATAACATTCACTGATAACAGCTAATATGTTGCTTCTATTTGGAGATCATGGACACTTAATTGTAATTAAAGCTGTAATTATGGGTAATGAAGGAATTCATTTTCCCCGGTTTTCTTGCTTTTAATCAGTAGTTATGGCCCAAATTATAAAAGGCCAACATATATCAAGCACTACCTGAATATCTTGTACTCTGCCAAATAAAATGTTATTGGTGCATCTCTGAAGGTATATAAATGATCATCTACCTACCATTATGTTGCCCACAGAGCATTCACATCGTGAAGGTCCAATCCACGAAATCGCTAACTCCCCTTCATGTCCTCCAACTGGTGTTTCTTTTTTTTTTTCATTTCCGATTATATAAATAATAATGGTGGTAGAATTATGAATGATTTAAGTGTTGTCAGGGTCCCGGAGAAGCCACAAATCTCCACGGGATTGAAGTTCACGATCTAAGATTGGATTTGAGTCAAAGGTTTCGGATTGGATCTTCATGATGGCGAGTGCTCTTGAAACCAGTCTTTGCTGTATAAGACCAAGAGTTGATGTAAACAAAAAAAAAAAAAAAAAATACATCATAGAAATTGTCTTCACTGGAATGAAGATGATCTAATTATGTGTTTATGAAAGATTACATATGTGGCTCCTGGACAGAAATGTATGTTAAATGTTGGTGTGTGTGTGCTTGGGTATCTGTGTGTATATGAGTGTGTGTGTGTGTGAGTGTGTGTACTGAGGTTTTCTTCCTCTAAAGGATTGTGTAGTATTCCTTTATGCAAACCTATCTGTTGATCGGGGAAAATAGAGAACTCTCTTCCATTTACTTTGCCGGCCTTTTATTCTGAAAGGAGACGCAGCATTGTGACGATCAGAGTACAAAGTCGTGAGCGCGTTTTTAACCTAAGGGCAATGTAAAAGCAACCAAGAGGCAGATCGGGATCAGAAATGGGTTTTTTTAAAAGCTAGTTGGCGCACAGTCGCACATCAGTAAAACGTCGCCCTTGGTATCACTGCCTTAACTCGTGGAAAATAAAGCGGGGAAACTTCAACAGCTGTGTTTCCAGAGAAAAAGTGTAAACATGCCCAGTGACGGCACGTTGTTTGGATTCATTGCCACGGTATACATGGGATCTTGCTGATAAATGCCTTTTGGAGTTAATTATCTTCCCTTCTTCAAAGCATCTCAGTGGAGTTTGCAGGTGTGTTTAGTCACATTGCTGAGTTGGCCCATTCAGAGTGAAGGTTTTTTCTTTCTTTCTCTGTCACAGAGCTTGGAGGGATTTTTAAGAGGAGCTGGGAGCTGGTGACATCACAGGAAACATGCTTTTTTTTTTTTTTTTTTAAGGCTAAATATTTTGCTGGAAATTTCCTCTGCTGCAGGCGCCGTGTTTTGGCAAAAATAATTGGCTCTAGGGACGGCAGTGTTGTACTGAAACTGCCTAAATTGCCATGAGATTTTGTACAGACATTCATGTTCCACTGAGGTTGAACCCTACTGACTTTATTGATAGTCATTTTTTCATCAAGTTTCAATCTTCATGTGTAAATCACGATGTGTCCACTTTTATTTATGACCAAATGCCTGCAGAACTAATGACATTCCCATTAGCCTCAGCTGAGCTTGTTTTTAGCGCAAATTAGCAAATGTTAGCATGCTAACATGCTATGACGGTAACCATATACCTGCGTAACATCAGCATTTTAGCATTGTCACTGTGCGCGTGTTAGCATGCTGACACTAGCATTTAGCTCGACGTACAGCCACACAGAGCTACTTTTAAAACTCCACTTTATTCTCTGTTTGCACACTTCTTTTCAGACATTCATAGCTTCACACACACTCTCCTGGGAGCTGCCCGCTGCTACCACAGTCTGCTAAGTGTTTGGCCCCCCCTTGCAGCTTCACTGGAGCTATTAGAGCTTCAGTGACCTTATTTGCTTTTCCCCAGTGGACACTGACCCTGCTAGTTCTCTGTGATTTTTTTTTTTTAAGAAAAGACCTTGAAGAAACCTGCGATGTCACCGACTCCCCCCCATCTCCCACTTCTGGCTCAGACCAATCCGCTCAAACACAGACAAGCTGGTAAACAACACAGCTGAAATAATGCCACACTGTTTTTCTTTATTTTACCTAATGTTTTTTGCACCTGTCACTACTGTTATCTGTCAACTCATTTGTTATCCTAATTGTTCTGGAGTAACTTTAGCTTTTTTTTCTTTTTCCAATGATGGGGTGCATTTTAGTAAAACTTTGATTTTACTATTTTGATACTGTCTCGGTTCTTACCTCAGAGAAATATTATTTTGTATGACAAAGGAGGGAAAAAAATGCCAGAAATATTGCAGTAAATATCATTATTTACGAACGATGCGGCCATACTGCCTTCTCACTTGTACATACAACAGCTAGCATGACTAAAAGCAGCGAGGGCAAGTTAAAGGAGACAACCACAATAGATAATATTATTATTATTTTTGTCAGAACGACCGTTTTTGTACCAACAGAAGAATATCCAAAACAGCTTGACTGACTTTGCAGTGTGACTGTTTTGTGTGCGTGCGTGTGTCCCGTGCGACTGCCTCGTGTAAACGGCTCTAAACGTGTTTGTGAATATTTTTTTTCCTCTTTATGTTATTGTTGTTGTTTTACTCGTATGTATATGTTGGTTGTCCCAAATTCTCTCCCAAAACAACTGATATTTTAACTAACTTGCTATATTGTCAACAAAACATTGATTAAAGATGCCACCCTGTCAGTTTGAAATGGTTGAGTAATTTTTACTTTAGGATTGATTTAAAATATTGTTTCAGTGTAGTTTTGACCTGTTTTTACATACACATGTACAAAAATGGTAAAGTAAAACCCAAATGACATTTAGGTAACACTGTATTGTATGGATCTATTTGATATAGAATATGGCAGAAATTAAATATAATGTGCATAACTAGGTTTTCATTAGTGTATTAATCACCTATAAATTAGAACTTTTATGTTTTTGTTACATTAGAATGAACATTTTTTATCTACAGATGCTGCAGGTCCGGAAATGGACCTTTTGACCTTTTGTTGTCAGACACATCCTGAACTTTCTCCGTCTACTCAGATCACACATTTCCTTTCCCACAAAGTCGACACTTTGTTGTTCTTGGAGGAGTAAATGTTATCTCTGTCTCACCATAACACTTCAGGTTAGTAGTAGAGACTAACATGTTAAGGAGCACTTCTTAAGTCTAGTATTGCACTTCGAGGCAGATTTTTAAAGGAATGGTTAAAAAAAACTGACACCTGACTTTAAGTCAAGCTTTAAAAACCCTTCTCTTAAAGAAGCTAAATAGCATCCTTTATTTTACCTACAATGCCTGATAATGCAAGCTTTCTTTTTTAATACTTTTACTTTTACTTTTTCGACATTAAAGAAAAGATAGTAAAAGAAAAACAATATTTTCAAACAGTCCCGACTGCTATAGCTCCACAGAAGTGATTCCCTGTGCTGTTATCACGTCCTGTCGTCGACATGCAAACATTGTCCACTTCTCCTGAGTCTTAATCTTATGAATTAACAGTTTTGTCTTATATACATCCATCACAATTTTCAGCCATTAGTCTTGTGTTGGTGTTTTAACGTTAAACCACCTCCTTGTAATAAATAGCCTTTTTGCAGGCTGCCAACAGAATTTTTAACAGATATCCTAAGATATAAGTCTGTAAAACTAATCCCCATTATACAACTGCTTTTACAGGCTGAGCAGTTCTCCTCATTACAGCTAGACCAAAGTAGTGCAACGTATCCTGGCTTGCACAGTTGTCTGCATCCCACATCCTCACCAAAGGGGGTGCCCCAGGGCTCGATGCTAGGACCCCCTTTGGACCATCCGATTATCACTTCTAGGCAGATGACACACAGCTCTATTTGTAGTTTCTATCTGAAGTCCACTCGGTCTCTGCACGGATCTCTGAATGCCTCTACATGAATAAAGGCACCTCCAGCTGAACCTCTCAAAAACTGAACTGCTGGTCTTCGCAGCCAGCAAGAAACTTAGGAGTCAGGATTGATGACCAACTAATCTTCCCTGATCATTTTGCCTCAGTTGTCCCTCTCTATCTTCAAAAAACTCCTGAAGACCCCGCTCTTCAGAGAGTACCTCCTCTCCTAACACTACCAACAACTTCACATGTTAAATCTACCCCCCTTCTAGATCTGTCACTTGATTCTGTCGCTTTGGATAAAAGCTAAATGACTAAATGTAGACCGATATCTACCAATCTGATATATATGTATCACTGTATATTTAAATCAGTGAGTAACAAACTGTGTCAGAACAGAAATGCTGAATACATTCACAAGCCATTACAGCTTGTCCACGAGAGAGCACCAACTCTTCAGATAATCTCATGTTAGTCTTGTGTCTTGCGGTGAAACGACCCTTTACTAATTTTAACCCAATTGCATCTGCAGATTATCTTTTTTTTCTTCTTCTTTGCTGAAAGAATTTTGCAAATCCGTGGTTTGCTCTCAGAGTCATATGACCCCAGTCAGCACCAACGAGGCGTCACAGAACTGCAAGCTCAGCAAGGAGGAGGCAGCCTGCGTACTCGAGCGGATGGATCCAATGAAAACTCAGTAGGAGGCTTCTGATGCCTTTTTGGTACTCGGGCTGTAACTGTGGTGTGGAAGTCTCCTGGTGTCACTGTGCATGGATTTTCTGATGGTAATTACCGCTTATATTGTAGTTGCATGTAATTGAAGTCGTCTTTGTGATTCTTTATTATATAATCGTTTGGTAGGGGGATTTTTTTTTTCCCAAGTCCAGTAGAAGAAAACAGAACTTTATTGCAAGAGTAGAACCCACCAGATACGCTTTTTCATTTGGAATCACGCATGACACTTTATTACCAAAAGCAACGCGTAATTTAGCACACTTTACGCACTTTATCCGCTTTACCATCTGCGTATTTTGCGCATCACCAAGAGAAGCGCTAGGAACTCGTTTTTTCAAGCTGCACTGCAAAAAATATCCACCTCAACTAAAGTTTCTTCATTGCATTTTGTTGTTAAAAGCTCCTGACATGCGTAAAAGTGTGTTTTCAGTAAGTATATATCTCTTTTCCACTGTAGATGTTATATCCATATGCTTTAGAGCAGAATTGGCATGAAAAACTCACTTTAAATAACTTGGGCTTGTTGGTTTTTTTTGCAGCGTTGGCAGTAAAACCACGTCATTCTGTCAAACAACTCCCCTTTTTCCTCCCTGTTGGACCACCATCCACAGTTTAGGAACAACTGGATAAAGATTTAGGATCAGAAGCACAATCATGATGACCGGATTTCGGCTGAACTTGTCGCCGCTCAAGGAGCCTCTGGGCTTCGTCAAACTGGTGGAGTGGGTAAGTTATATGCATGTGTGTGTGTTTGTGGGTCTTTGAGTTTAAGTGTGTGTCATACCCAGAGGACAGGGAGGATCAGTCCCTTCTCTTGCTGCTTGGATTTTCCCTTTTTCCCGGCGATTTTCACTCTTGAGAAAACATCCCTAAAGTCATCTGTTTTAGGGGGAAGTTGTTAAAAATGCTTAATGCTCTTTGCAGCTGGCAATATTATTTATAAACCACATAAATATGACCATAACTTTTTTCACACATTCATAAAAAACATGTGTCAACTTTGTTCATCTTTCTTCCAACTAAAGCTTTGAAGTTTTACACCCTGTAGGAATGAATAAAAATGTCTCCAATGTAATCTTTGGTGTTTATCACCGAGAATAAGCAAGCTTATACCCATTAATGTGCTTATTATTACAAAAATGTAACTTATTTTAACTTTATTTTGTTTGACTGTCTTATTACACATTCATATCTTTAATATTCACAGATTGAGCTGTTAAACAAAGAAATCTTTCAGCTCAGTTATGCCCTTTTTGCATTTGGATCATTCTTCTGGTTGCATGGGCCTGCCTTTCAAACGACACAGTTATAGATTAATGCATCTCTCACCAATAATTTACCTTCTTATAACTGAAGGTTGAAACACCCACACGCTTAAGAAACACAGTTTCTGTGTCACACAGAGAACATTTCCTTACGGAAAGTCCAGTAATCAGTTCAGCCCCGCTTAAAGTGGGTCAGAGGAATCCAGCATGCAACTCAGCAACAGTTTCTATTCAGCTGTTCTGGTTTCTCATAATGCACACACAAAAACACACATACAGAGCTATAGAGCAGCAGCCATCAGCCAGCAGTCATCTGACTCAGGACAAGGCTGTGTGTGTGTGTGTGTGTGTTTGTGTCACTGTTTTGGCCTTATGTAACCCTTATTTAACCCGACATATTTTGTTATTCACAAGGGGTCTGGATGATAAATTGTGTTCCTCATAATTACTCATGCAATGCTTGGAATGTCCTATGTGATAATGCTGTATGTGATCAAGCAAGTCCACTGAGTACAAACTACAAACATTACTTTATAGCAATATATCTCTGTCTACAAATAAACTATTCTTGGAAAATTAATTATTTGATACTTGAACATTAGGTTTTATTATAAGCACCATTATTTAGCAGACTGTTTTACAAATATATTCCATTATTGCCAAATCTATGCAATAACTTAATGGTGCTCTGTCATATCTGAGATGTAACTGCACTAATACAGATATGAAAAAGTGAAAATATATCATTTTCAGCATTTGTTCACAGCCCAGTTTTATGTTTTAGCTAATCATTTAGTTAATTAACCAAAAAAGAATCAGGGTGCATCTCGTCATTAGTCAGCTGGGATAGCCCCCTGCGACCCTGATGAGGGTAAGTGGTCACAAAAAAATGGATGAATGGATGGAATCCACAACTATTTTGATAATATTCATTGAGGTCATTCTGCAATCAAGAATACTAAATATACCTTTGTTTCCTGTTTTAAAGTTGTGAGAATTTCCCTTGTCTCATGTGATAATAAATTGAATATCTTTGGGTTTTAGACAGGTTGGTCAGACAAAAAAGGTATTTGAAGACATCAACCTTTGCTTTAGAAAGTCATAACAATTTATCTATCTACCCACCCCTCTCCCTTTTTTCCCCTTCTCTGTCTTAAACTCAACCGGTCACAGCAGATGGTCACCAAACCAATGAGCTCGGTTTTTCTTAAGGTTTCTGTCCATTAAAAGGAAGTTTTTCCTTGCCACTGTCGCCAAGTGCTTCATCATGGTGGGAATTGTTGAGTCTCTGTAAAAAGAATACAGTCTAGACCTGCTCTATATGGAAAGTGTCATGAGATAACTTCTGTTATGATTTGGTATTTTATAGTTCTTGTTATTATTGTTGTGTTATTATGCTATATTGTTATGTTATGTTAGACCTAATCTAGAAAATAATCTGTAGATTTACAGATAGTATATCCCTGTTTCAAACACTTTTTTGTACCAAACATCTAATTATTGAATTGTTGTCACTTTTATTACCGAGCCATTGCATGCATGCTCAGCAAACCTTCCATTAATAAATAACATAACTGTTAAGATAATGTTTGTGAAATACATCTTAACTTGCAGGCAGCGGCAGTGAACGTGTGTTTGGCCCATGGATTTGGAACATAAATCTAACTCAGCCGTTGAGTAAAGCAACGGCTGAGTTCAGCAAGTAGATGATATAATTATGGACTTCTGACAGATGGTTCACCATGACTGCGGCTGATGAAACTGGAGTGTATCCAGCAGGTTGTCTTGTCTTAAATCCAAAATTTTTGTCCAAAATCCACTGACCCTGTGAATCTCTGAGTGATCTAAATGAAGAAGAAGTTTTACTTGGCACATGAGTGCTTTGGCCTAAACGTTCATACCTCCCTAGATATTATCTCCCACACGGTAGTAAACAGGAAGAAGAGTTCGGAGTAACAAATGCTAGCTATTTCTCTCTTCTTTGGACTTGCGGAGATGCCAGGCCTCTCTGCCAGAAAAGGGAGAGGAAGTTTATTTGGGCTTCTGAAGGAACCCCAGTGACAAAACGGGCACACTCTTCATCGTCTTTGGGATTTTTGGTCAGACTGACATGGACTCAGTGACTTCTGTGTGAGAACTGAAGTGAACACTGCTGATTAGAAGATTCAAATTGACGAAAATATTCATCAGATTACAGCTCAATCCCACTCGAAGCAATCTTTCTCTTTTCATTATTTGCATTACTACAGGAAACTTAACTTCTGCCACACATGAGTGGTTTATGCAAAATTCTGTCTCACAGCTTGGTTGCAAGTATCTGACTTGTCCATAAATTGGTGCAGCGCGGTTTGCTGATGCCTGGTATGCCCATGGCCTGTGGCAGTCACCATGTTTGGAGAAGGGGCGACCTGTAGCCTTAATTGGGACTAAGCATGACAAAATACCAAGCTGTCGGACAATGTTTGCACAGCGTAGTATTTATGCGCTGCAAATATAAACAAAAGAATTAAAATGTCAATGTGTGTGTGTGTTAGTGTGTGTGTGTTTGGTCCACGCTGGTAGTTACAGTTATTCATGCTGAGGCTCCATGACCTCGTAGTGGGAGAGTGACAGAGTCAGTGAAAGAGGAGTCTGAGAGAAGTAGCTCACTGTGGTGTGTAGCCAGAAAAACAGGAAGTAGCAGCCAGTGACATCTGGTGGAACATCTGGAGAGAGGCCTCGAGGTGTGGGTGTGTGCATAGATGTACAGCATAGTATGTGTGTGCGTGTGTGTATGCGCAGTTTTGTGGTGTGAAGCTAAAGGCTAGAAGTTGAGGTGGCCTGTCGTAAGCATTTTTCATGGGTGTTAGTGTGTGTGTGATACAGTTGTGCTGATGAAACAGAATTTAAAAGAGTTTGTTTTGTGTGTCATGTGGTACAGAGCCTTACATGTTTTAATCCACATCCTGTCCTCTGCATGCTGTCTACTACAACAGAAATGCATTAAAACATATTTCAAGTGTTAATCTATAACATCCTTTACTCCTTTCTACATCATTCTGATGATTTTCTGTTGTTAAACAAGCTTTTTATGATGTCTCCTGGGCCATAAGGGCACAAAGATAATCTTAACCTTAAAGCTGCTATACAGAACACATGGCTAAGTTTAATGTGAAAAGGATCAGCTCATTATTAATGAACCATCAGAGAGTCATCACCCAACTTTGCAGTTCCCCTTGTCTCTTCGCAGTGTTTTAGCGTCTTTCAGCTCATTGTTTTGGTTTTCAATCCCAGCCGCAGCAGCTGTTTTGTGAGAAGAAGCTCTAAAAACCCACTGCACGCTATCTGCCCAACACCAAACGGCAGACAGACAAAGATAGCGACCAGCTGGTGAACATGGTGGAGCGTTTAGCAGCTAAAGAGACAGATATTTCCCTCAGGAGTTGGTGGAGAACAAAACAGCTAAAAGGAGAATGAATGTTAGATTTACATTCAACAGGTGGCTCAAAACATGAACGCTAATGTTTTCTGTGTCTGCAAGATATGCAAATAAGCCACTGCCCGCTAGCGTGTTCACCAAATCAACTTTTTAAGATGATAGATGTTTTTAAGATGTTTATTGGGACATAGAGATGTTAAAACATCTGGATTCTTGAATTCGATTTGTTTCCAGTATATTCCTTTACCACAAGACATACAGTAGCTGCGCTAAAGAAATGTTTGCGTTTTCCTTGCCCACATGATTTAAAATATTTAAAATGGCTGCTTTGTGAAGCCACACAGATGTTGTTAATCTTTGGATTACTATTGTACTGCAGCACAGCTGTCTGTCTGTACTGGAAGGTTCATTCAGGATGTGTGATGACAGGCAGAGACATGGAGCTATGCATATCGAGAATGTGTGAAAACCGTTAACAACACATTTTGCGAGGAGCAAAATCCTCCTCTGCTGTATATAGTGATTTATAGTGCATATTTTAATGTCTGATCATAATTAACCACGACGTACGGGTAAAGCGATATCAGTGAGAGTCTGAATGACCCACAAGGGTTTGAGGGTTAAGCTTAGTAGCAGCCACCCTGACTAAAAGAATTTAGTATGTGTTGGTTTTAAGGAGAGTATTAGTGTCACATGGCCTACATGCTGAGTCAGATGCTTTCTGCCTCTGCAAGAAAGAATTTAAGAGCTGAATAGCAGCATAAGTGCAGCCATGTAAGCCACATTTTATTGTATTTTATAAGATAGCAGCTGAGAATGTCTACAAAATAAAAGAATATAAAAAATGGTACAAATAAAGATGTTCTTGATCTTTGTTTTGTCCAAACACAGTGTGATTTAGAGAGGGTATTTCCATTAAATACTTAAGTAAACTGATCTTGTAGAAATTGTCGAGTAGTGAGTTTTATTTTCAGCTGTTTGTAAGAGTAAAATGCAGGCCATCTGTTGGTCCCTCTGGCTCTTTGCTGCTGACGTTATGTTTTAGGCTGCCAGCTTTCTTCTGGGTGTGAAGTTCTGGTGACATTTCACTGTGCTTTCAAGCTGTATATTCCCCCGAATATCGTCCTTTTCTCTTAAACAAATCTCCAGTTTCTTGGGTTTTATATTGACTCTCCAAAGCTGAACAGGGTTTTTCTCACATCAGTCCCAATCGTTTCCCTAATCTCGCGCTCTCTCTTTCTCTTGTCCAAACAGCTCACGGCCATATTTGCTTTTGGAAGCTGTGGTGGATTCTCAGGAAGGAACGTGGTATCTCTCTTCTGTGGCGATGGCAGGAATGAAACTCTCAATGCCAACTTTCACTACCCATTTAGGTGAGAACCTCATCCGAGTTTTGTTATTTTTTCAGGGTCAGGCACAGGTTTGATCTATCATCTGTTACACAGGCAGTCAGACCACCTGCATAGATGATGATAAATTCATTACAGAACAGTATGTGAAGGAATGACCACCTAAAAGCATCAATAACGATGATTTGAACCTTCCGTCTTGTTTTTTTGTGGCCAGGTTAAGCCAGGTCCCACTCATCGAGGGAAACACCACTATTTGTAACCACTCTGTCACGACCACACACTTGGTGGGCGATTCGGCCTCCTCAGCGGAGTTCTTTGTGGGCATCGCCACCGTCTGCTTCCTGTACAGCATGGTGGCTCTGTTGGTGTATTTAGGTTACATGCACGTCTACAAGGACTCTGACTTTGGACCCATTTTAGTAAGTATTGATCTTGCAACTTAAATAAAGCTGTGAAAATTATGACATTTCGCACTAAGATTTGTGGATCACGGACAACGACAGACTTGTAGCTTCAGTTTCTCGAGCTGATGTGCTCTTCCTTGTTTCCAGGACTTTGTGATCACAGCGATCCTGGTCTTCCTGTGGTTGGTGTGTTCGTCCGCCTGGGCAAAGGGCCTGCAGAATGTGAAGGACGCCACGGACACTGAAGGTATCAACGCCACGCTGGCGTTCTTGAAGGGGAGCAACATCACCTGCGAGGTCACAGAGTACGCCAGCATGCGGACCCTCAACATCTCTGTGGTGAGAAGAAATACAGAGCGGCTACACAAACGAGAGACTTTTGGTGACACGTGCACCACTCTCAGTTTGTGCTGACAACAGTTTAGCCTCTGGGTGCAACGGCAATGTTTCTGGGCTTCTGGTGTTCTCAGTGGACAACTGATATCCTCTGAAGTCTAAGTAGCAACTTGACTGCGAGACTGACACATTTCTGCTGATCTGTATGTATAAACATATATTTGCATATGAATGGAGATAACTTTAACTTTCTAAATTGTCAGTCAGACTTGGTTCCAAGATTGGATTTCAGCCAATATGTTTGGCCTCTGTTGCTCTACACATGGACTGTTGCAACCAAAGCCTGCTCAAATATGACTGGTCAATACTACTCGGACTACAAACAGAAACTAGAATACTTCCTGTGCCAAAATCTTGGTCCACTGCCAACAGATTTTGGATTTATTTTATAGATCATCACTCCTTAAACTCTTTGTAATCTGACCTATAAAACCAAATAATTAGCCTGTAGGGAGGCTTTTCTTCACATACTAGATATTTTTTCCTAAATATCTGAACTTGAAGACTTAAGCTTAAACATTAAGCAGCCTGACTTGCAGTCATGAGACTCTTCTCCTCAGACAATGTGGTCTGCTCAATATTTTCTGTGTCACAAGTCCAAAGCAAATTTGTTGGAATGAAGTTTAAGTCATTCAACTGTCCCTTTATAAGACAATCCTCCTTTATTACTGGTGTTTTCATTATTATTCATCTGTTTTCTTCTCTCTGCATCCCTTCAGGTGTTTGGCTACCTCAACATGTTTATCTGGGCAGGCAACGCCTGGTTTGTGTACAAGGAGACACGTTGGCACTCCCAGAAAATCTCCTCTCAACCTGGATCTGGAAGGCAGCAGGTCCCTGCACCCATCTAAAGCTCAGTGCAATATAAAGCAACACAAACACACACACACAGACACACACACACAGTCACATACAAAGACACACAGACACAGAAATCGACACGTACACACCACACATAGGTACACAGCCATAATTTGAGCACATGCACATACACTCACTGTATATCTAAATGTGCAAGAAGACATTACTACACATACACATAAAAAAATAATGCTCCGTGAAGATGATGAAGACAGAAATGGAGGATAAAATGATAGATGGTGATAGTTTTGGAGATATATTAGTTTTAGACCATATCAATGCAGTAGCAGCCGTGAAGTTGTACACAGAGCTGAACTGGCATTTTGTAACCCAAAATGACTTCATGTCGTATCATTCCTCGCACATACACGGCGTACTTGAGCTGAGAACAGTTCAAAAAAAGCAGTGTATGTTTCCTAAAAGACCCGAGCGACCCTGCAGGAAGAAGGCAGGGGGAGGAGAAAGTTTCATGTGTAGTTTAGCCTTTTTTATTCTTTATTTTTTACCTGTTTCATATACTATAGCAACACCAATGCAAGTAGTATGTCAAATGCTTTTCAACCTGTGCCTTCTTACAACACTTCCTAAATGGTTTCTTATGCTTTAGTAAGCAGATACATGCACAGACGATGACCAAATATGTTTTTAAACCTGAGCTTTACAGCAGCAGAGTCCATGTGGAGAGGTTTCCACACTTCTCTGGTTCGCAATTTTAGGATGCTGGCTGAATTTATTATGCTTAATTATATATGATGATGAGTGTAAGGTACTTAACCCTTCTTTGTCAACGACCTATAAAACCAACCACAAGAGGCAGTTTTTCATTTTTTTTTTATCTGCAGCAATAGAGATAATGTGATCAGGGTTGTCAGGGTAACAGAAAAGGGTACTATGAAGCATAAAACTCTATACCATGTTACCAAATTTACATTCATTGTAATTTATTGACGCATATCGCATATTGCAGACATTTGATATTGGTCTTGAAATGGAGGCGTGCATATTTTATATATTTTTTGATTCATCCTTAAAAAGTGACTCACTTGAATATTAATTAATTCTCTCATTCATTGGCTCTCTCATAGTTAAGACCATGTGCCCTCTAGTGGTGGTTTGTGCATATTGCAAGGTCAAGACACGACCAGGGTTATTAATTACCTATGTCCCGTTTTCTAAAGTATACCTAACCATGAGTTTGTACATTCAGTGCATGATGTTCCTATCCCAACATGCACAGTGTACTCATATGGTACTTAACATGCTGTCTTTCAAAGCACTGTGACAGTGTAAATCCAGAAAGAATACTTGATTGAGAGTTGGCTACTTAATTCGTTCAGGAAAATCTTGTTGTGTGAGTGCAGCCAAAGTTTGAAGTGTTTTTGTTCATCTGTGTCCTATAGCTTTGATTTATTTAGTTTCCACTAAGGTACCAGTTGAAATCTTTTCTTGAATGTTTCATTTAAGTCAAAAAAAAAGTCTATTGTCAACATTTTGAATGTAGTAGTGACTTTTAATTTTGATTCATCACTTTTTTTTGTGCATCACAGATACAACTCTGCCGATTTTTTCTTTCTCTGTTTAAGCTTATTTCATATTTCCACGTGATGCTAAATCACTTATTTTGTTGCTGTCTTGTTTTTGATTGTCTAGTTTTTTAAAATCTTCCATGAAACACCAAACTTATGTCGTGTTTTATAAGCTGTGCCACTTTTTTTTGGTCTTATTTTTCATTTTCAGCTTATGTAGGTAATTATTTGAAGGAATTTCTGATTATCTGTTTTTGATTATTGCCTTTTGATATAGGAAAAAATGTATGTGTGATGATGTAAATTGAAGCAATTTCAAGCAACACGTGTGTCTGGTATACTGGTTATGCCTCCACACTTGTAATCATCATCCAACTAGCTATAGCTTTGTCAATGATTCCTATGCATTTAACCTGCCAAACTGTCTTACTCAAGAGAGATGTACATTCACTTTGTGCACAATTTCAATGTACCTTTGTTTTTTCAATAAAAATGAATGATTTTTTTTTCATTATCTTTAGTGTCTTTAGTTATTTCTGTGTGCATGTGAGGTTGTGCAGCTTTAAACATCTAAAAATTGAAACAGGATGATAACTTTTTGGATTTAACAGCTCAGATGAAATTTAAAAAATGTGAAAGAGTAAAAGCATTGGAATATGTTGAAGCATCTGTGACGCAAAACCACAGAAAAATAGTACTTTCCTGGTTTGTCCTGTGACCTCCTGATTTGTCCTGTGACCTCAATGATCACTGTGTGGGGAAACAAACACAACATTGTGGCTGAGTCATGCTTTGTATGTTTGTGTGCGCATGAGAGAGAAAGAGAATAGAGGACGGAAAAAGAACAGAGAGGTGCTCTGGTGTGTGTGAGAGAAAAACAGGAAGGATTTCATTCAACCATAGATTATCATTTGAAATGTGAATGGGACACACATCAGTATAAATTAATCAAATACATTTCCTTTCCCTCATTTAAGGCTGCCATTTCCTCTGTGTCTCCACCCTTCTGGCGTTCACTCTCATTCAGCTGAAACAGACGACTTCATGCTGCGTCATGTGATCACAAGCGTGATCACAGTGGATTCTTTAGATCTGTTCAACACAAACTAGGGTATTGTGTTTGTGAGAGAGAGTACTTAATCCAACTTAACCTCTCATCAGAGACTCTCATTCAGAGAGAGAAAGACAAGCTATGAAGATCTACCGGAAAAGGAGGCGAACCTGACAGTGCACTGGAAGTGCAGGTTCTGTTTTTATCCACAAGAGGTCAATGTGGTGCCATGAGCTTGACCTACTGAGACACTTGAAGCAGCTAAGCATCCTGGGATAACTTTTTGAGACATTTAATCCATGATGTTTTCTGCCTCTCTGAAAGACCCTTGGTTCTCCCCGATCCTCACTTCGGGAACTACTGGTCATGTTATGTAGGTGTTGTTCCTTAATCATTCAGACCTTCAATCCTTCAATCCTTCAGAGAGCCCCAATAATCAGAATTAACCTTTTGCTATGCACAAAATTAAACAAGTCATAATAAAGCTGCAGCTGTAACCTTACTATATAATCTGAGCTACTAAACACCATAATGTCAGATAGTAAGGTGGTTTTACTGTTATTTATAGTTCTGGCCTCCTCTTTCCAAAACCCATTATACCCATTACTTTGCAAACTTCCTGGCCAGCCCTCATAGTACTCAAATTTATTTTAATGAAGCGAGAAGAGAGACGATTTAAATCTATAACAGCAGTGGTCATTTGTACCAGATCCAACATTATACTCTACTTTTGATGTGTACAAAGTGCTTGTTGCCACTATTTTTCAGGAAAGTGACGTTTTACCTGACATATTGTGTCGTCAGTACTAAGGCCAGATAAATTAAAGCTCTCAATTACCTTCAGTAGATAATGCAGAAATGTAGAACACACACAAAACACAAGGTTATTATCACTACAAAATAGTTTTACAAGTCTGGCAAAAGACTGTTGCTTTGACATCCCCCACTGTGTTATTATCCTCAATAATTTCCACTATGTTTGATAGAATTTAATTGGCAGGCAGATATTAATAGCCTATTAATAAATACCCTCTTTGTAGCTGATTCAATAACTGACACTATTAAATAACAAAAACCTGATTGTCTTTTTTGGGGCCTCTATTTTCAGAATAAGGCAAACATGGAATATAATATTCATAACTATATTTTGATGCATGTATAATCACGTGAAAATAAGAATCTTTTTATGTTTGTTACTTAAAAAATATCCTTTTATATCTACAGTGGGAGAGGGTCCCCTTTCATGGAGGCCGCCATGTTGAAACACCTTATTTATACAGTAGTCCAGAACAGACAAACTAAATACTGACTCTAAACAGGGTCCTTAAAGTGTTGTTTCTCCTTTACATTAGGAAGGTGAGGGTGATGTGAGGAGATTACAATGCAGTGATTGGACCACTAAATACAACTAAATTCTACACACTGTACCTTTAAATTAGCTAATGATATTTGAATTTAAAAGTATTTTTGTTTAATATGTTTATTAGAAAACATGGAAGCAAAAAAAATTAAAATAAATGTCAGAGAATAGCAGCATGCAGACAGTGATAAGATAAGATCCCCTACTGATAAAACAGCAAATAAAATTAAAGGTGTTATACACTATATACACCTAAATATCCAAATATATGGATATGTATGTTGGATAATTTGTATCATGCACATATAACAGTAAATATAATTAACACAGGAAAAAGTAATTGAGTAATAGACCTTTTTTCACAGCGGCCATTTTGACATGAGATAATAGGGTCAATGCAGGTCCTGTCCCATTTATTGCAGCAGAGACTTTCCAGTGAATGGAATGGAGCCTTAATTAAGCCCTAAATAATTTGCAGTACCTGTGTTTACCCTACTATTTCATGTCAAAATGGCTGAAAAGGGTATATTTAATGATTTTTTTAAAAATAATAATTATTTAAATTAGGAAATGTAATCAATTTAATTTAATAAAAAAGTTTAGTGTATATCCCTGAGACTAAGTACTATGTAATGTATTGCTATGTATATATAAAATAAATGATCAAATTAAATACAAATACATTAAAAAAAAAACAGAATAAGAGAGAAGGGGGGTTTCGTGTGACCACAAATTAGTTAAAGATTTGAATTGAAATATCTCAAATCTATCTAATATAAATTTAATCTAACATAAATTGACCGTTTGACCGTCCCACGGTGAGAAACATATATAATGTCCACATGCTTTCGTCGGTATCTGTATACTGAACTTTTGAACTCGTGAATAACTCCCTGTCTGTAGCACAACCTCTCAACCCTCCCGACAGGTACCGAGCACAGCCGAGGCTCGCCGACAACGACGTCAGCATATCTCGTTCTTTCGTTTTTCGCCTGCTGCGTGCGAAGGGGAGAGAGGAAAAAACGGCTCTCAGCAAAGCAACAAGAAGGAAGAGCAATGGCGACACTGGATCGCCAAATACCAAGTCTGGATACCTTCATTTGCGAGCCTTGGTCTTCCTTCGTCAGTGCGGCTAAATTAGGTTTTGTTGACAGTAAGTTCGCACGTCGGTAGCGTTGTTGTTTTTGCGGACAAACTGTCGGGAAGTGCGTGGTCCAACTGTCTGTGATTGAGTTGAGTAAAGCTCCCCCCTTTTCCACCATGCAGGGTCTGTCAAAGCGCAAAAGCAAAGTAACTGTCAAAAATATTACTACGAAATGCAACGTTCACAGGCTGTTTTTAACGGTCGTGCATAGGCGCGCGAGCAAAGCTAACCGTCACGGTGCAGAGTTTGTACCACAGGCGCGTGCAGTAATGATATCCTCAACTGTCCAGCTGTAAGTTTGTTAGCTGTGACAGCTTCACTCAGGCGCTAGCAAGCTAATGCTAACCCGATAGCCAGCCTCGGACCAGCATGGCTCCACGCACCCCCTTTCCAAAGTTTGTTTGTGAATGCTTTTTTTTTTTTGCGTGTTTTTTTTATTTATTATTATTTATTTATTTATTTAAAGTGGCTTTTGTTGTGTTTGTTCAGACGCAGACACGTCCTTGGATAACAGCGACAAAGAGCTTTGCTGCCTCGGTGAAGCCGTGAAGCTCAACACACAAGGTAAGGAAGTCACACTCAAGAGAGAGCCTCAACGTACACGACGGTGGTTTGTTATGGTTTTGTTGTACATGCTCTGCAGCATTAAGGATGTCTGGGTATTTATTTTTAATATCTTCTCACATAAATCACCACCACTGGCCATCATTGATGTACTTTTTAAACACATACTTAATCTCTGAAGTGTCTTTTCGTGTCTGTATTACAATATACATAATCCTATATCAAGGGCTGTAGCTAATGATTATTCTCTCTATAATTTGATTTACATTTTGCCCAGAAAATGTAAAAAAAAAAAAAAAAAGAAAGAAAGAAAGAAAAAAAATGCCCATAACAATCCTCCAGTGCTCAAGGTGATGCAGTCATGTTGCTTGTTTATCCAACTGCCCCAAAGCAAAATATATTCTGTCTGCTATCATTTTATTATTACAAAGAAAAGCTGTAGACACACACATTTGAGAGGCCAAAACAAGAGAATGTTTGGCATTTTTTTGGCTTGAAAAATGATTAATTGCTCATCAAAATAGTTGCCAATTTATTTATTTTTTTAGTCATTGATTAATCAGTTCATCAGTTAGTAGCTTCAGCTCTACCTGCATCATCAGGATGACATAACAGAGGAAAAAAATTACAGTTAATGAGGACGGCATTAAATATTAACCAGTAGCTGTTACATCATGTTGTCTGGATGTTTTGGGTGTTTCAATACCAGGCCAGGTGACAGTGTCCACTGTGGATGATTCTGAATTGTCTTTGTTGTTATTTTGGTCAAGTGTAATGCATAGAAACAAGGTTAGCGAAGCTATTGTGCTGTTGGAAATAAATGAATATAGCTGGAGATTAAATGTGTTTTTCAGTATTATCTGTAGACACATTGTAGTCCCATAATCAATTGACATGTTACCTATTTCATAGTCCACTAGAAGAGCTTGTTGTGTTTATTTTAGTATATTCGTATGTTAATAGGCTCAGTTTGTGTATGGCTCAAAGTCTTTTATTACCTGCATTTGGGATTTTGTGTAAGACTATAGTTGTATATCATGTCTAAGTGTGAGACGGGGGTTGTGGGGTGGCCCTAAGCAGTGAGTGGGTACCTCCATCCCCCCTCCCAGGGACACAGAGCCAGAGGAGATCCTCCGCACCTCGCCACATATAAATACCCACAGGAGCACGCGCTGCACACTTAAGTCATCCCTGAAAAAGTTGGAGCGTGCTGCAGCCCTCGTATGAACACACTGACGCAGCCAGGGAAACTCTCTTCTCACTCTCGCTGGTCAAATACCAACCCCCCCCTCTCCTACCCACCCAAACCCACACACACACACACACACACATTCACGCACTCACATGCCTCATCTTCCTCTCTCAAAGCCAAACTGGAGCGGCATTTCCAGAATTGCTGATCTGTTGGCAACATGACACTAAGGCCTGCTGAGAGTGATATGCGCACACACACACAGACATCAACAAGCCTGATAACCACACACGGAAACACACCTTAAATGCTTTATTTGTAAACTTGTCTGTAGTGTGATTAATCATATATTCATATATTACATGTTAACTCACATGAAACGTCAGCGCGCGCACACATATTTGTAGATGGTGAGGCCAGGTTGGCAGTAATTGTTGTGTGGTGCTGGACATGATTGCTATCTATGTCTCTTTAACACGCTTAACTCGTGCACATGTATACGCAGCAGAGATGATGACAGCCAACAGCAATTTAGTCGGACTAGACTGGCAGCCACTGTCATCATCTCACTATAAATAGGCAGTGCTGTAACACTGCTATTTGTATGTTTACCAATGTCTTTAGTAGGGATGGGTCTCATCAGGAACATCATGTGAGATACAGTATGTCGCTAGTATGATGATTTCTTTGCAAGCACGCTTTGAGAGTTGTCCTATACTGAAGGTGCTCTTGAGTGTAAGTGCGCTGAACTGCATCTTTAAAAGGTCTGTTATCTAGCAGATGACTCTAAATTAGTCATTCAGTAAAATTGGTGCTATTGTCTGCGTTGTTGTATTCAAATGATTTCATCTTGAAATTAGTCATATTGGCCTGTAAACGCTTGAATACCGTCAAAGAAAATAATCCATACATGTCTTGTTCTTGAAAATGCTGTAGAGGGAGGCAGATTGAGGAGGACACATTGCCGTACGAAAGATAGAGAGAAAAATGCATTAAAGTAAAAAACAAAAAAAGTCTACAGCAAAAAAACATTAAGACCTGACTAATCTAATCTAACTAACTGTTTTGATAAACAGTTTTCAAGAAAGAATGCCAAACATTCATGAGCTCAAGCTTCTAAACTCCTGTTTTTCTTCATCTTATGTGAGATAGGAAACTGAAAGTGTTTTGGGTTTTGGATCAAGAGTTGAAGACGAAAACGACTTGAGGAATTTGTAACTGTGAAAAACATTTCTGACACTTTATAGACTAAACAATCGAATAAAGAATAAAGAAAATAATCTGTGTGTTAATGGAAAACGTAGCCCTAAAAATCTTAGCAAGAATTAAGTCTTTTAAATAAAGACAATGTAAATAAAAGAAGCAAATGATTCAAAACTTTGTGGCCTTCTGAATGAATTGAGTAGAAAAATTAAAAGCACTAGATATTCAAGTATTTAGAGGCAGATCATAAGTGTAGTTTCACCTTTTGTGATCTGTTGTTACAGTTTGTTTCATAAATGTGGCTCCCATGTAATAGTTTCCCTGGCAGAGGTTCATTTTTCAGCCTGGCGTTTATATCTGAACCTTGAAAACAGATAGTTTGAAACTGTATTCAGTAATATCTTTAGATATATATCAGTAGGTTTAAACTTTTTAAATGATGAGTTCTTCATAATACAGCACATTTGTTCAGTTTATCCTGGTGACATGCTGTCTTTACTGCGATTGTAAACAGGTTTACTTACAAGAAACTCGAGACTGTCATCATAGAAGAACTCTCTAAGTTTAAGCCAGATTTGTGTCTGGGACAAAAATTGAGAGACTAGTTGACTGTTTAAGCCTTGTGTCTGCAACATTAGCTACCAGCCAACCGTTGGTAAGCTTGTTTACTTTGTCAGACATTTTGGTACAGTACCAATAATTATCTGGTGCTGCCAGTTCAAAAAACAACTACAGTTGAAGCTGTGGCTTGTTCCCTCCTCTGTGACTGTTGTAACACAGCGATTACTCAAAAGTAGCAAGATTTCCCCTAAGTTGGTTCATTGTACGGCAGTTACTCAGTGAAACGTGTCACTGTTTCGGTGTTACATTATTACTTTGGCATTAATCATCAAAATCATAGTTTTCTAGAGCTCAGTATCTTCTTGTTCTCCTCATGTTCATAATCACTGCTTTGAAACCATTTTTTGTTTACCAGTAAGATCATTTAAGATGCTTTCCGAACCCCAGTTCACCAATGTGAAGTTAATTTACTTCCTCTAAATGTAATCAGTGTCCAATGATACATTGTTTTAGTATCTCCAAACATGCTTATTCACCAGTGACTGATGTTTTTGTAGTTCATTTTCTGGCCTGTCAGTCATTTGGCAGCCAGTGTCAGCTGGCTTGAGAGACGAACACAATTCAGGCTGCAGAAATAGGCTACACACTTAGTTTGCATTTGGCTTGGCGCATGCAGAGGAAATTGCATTCTTGCTTCTTTTTTTTTTTTTTCAGTACTCCCACTAAAGTCCTTTTCTGCAAACCTTGGAATTTAACATTTGCCAGAAAACAATTTTTTCCCATCATTTCTTTTCTTTTCTTTTTTTTTTTTTTGGGGTGTTGTTTGGCTTGGCTTTGCTGATAGTTTATCAACAAGAAAATGTGTTCATTTCCTGAAAACGATCACAGGAAAGACACAAACCGTGGCGATGCTGATCTACTTTTTTGAACAGAAACCACTTGGCAGGTAGAGCTAACCTGCAGCGGCTTTTCTAGACTCTTTGTTTAACTGCTGTCATAACAAAGTTATGAATCCTTAACACTTCACACAACCTGTTGATTGCAATGACAATGTTAAAATGTTGTTTTTCACACACTGCCACACCTTTTTGTGTTTGCATTATAGCTTTGATCAGGCTGCTCTCTAGTTAAGTCAAAGCCAAATACTACAGTTTATTTGCTAGTGAGGGAAAGCAGTTTTTGTGCAGTAAACACAGGAATCAGAGAGTTTGAATTGTGGCTTAAATCCAGCAGCATGCTTGGAAATTATGGCCATAAGAAATAATCTCCTCTTCTGTATTGACAAGGTGAACTTGGGCAAAGCATCTTAGCGCTAACTGGTTCAGTGCAGCTGCTCAGCATCCAACTGTAGGTCTGCTATGAAATCTTCCTCCTCAGCAGCTAATATCAGTTTATTTTACAGCTTTGTTATTACTGTCTGGCCCGTTATTGGATTTAGTCTCATTACTGTTTGGTGTTTATTTAACAGCAACCTTCAATCAGTATTAACATAACTCAAAAGTAATGAAATATTCCTACCAGTGCTCATGTAAACCTCTCAACATGTGTGTCCTTGAAGCGCTTCATGAGTGAGTAATGAAAGTATCTGACCTTTCACATTATGTCACACATGCACAGGCTCATGTTGTATGTGTATAATATGACTTTGACCTTGAATGACCCAGCAGATCTTTTTTTTTTTTTCCTTGCACACACACACACACACACACACACACACACACAATCACACACACACAGACAGAGACAGACCGATGGGCACCAAACATAACTGTCGCTCTCTTTGACTTTCCCGATAACACAAAACTTGCCAGAAATGCAAGGTCATGACATGACATGAACCTCATAAATAAGTAGTTGCTTGATAAATTAAAGAACAAGTTACTTTGTGTTTTAATATTTTTTAAGGTGTGATTTGGGGTGTCATTAACATGACATTAGAGGTCAATGTTACACATCAAAAATTAACATAGCTAACTGTTTTTTTACCTACAGTATGTGCAACTTACATCAATGAGCTCTTTTTTTTTTAGGAGGCACAGCAAGCACTTCATCATGTAACTGTAGTCTTTTTTAGATACCGGTATACAAAGTGTGGTCCGGGATTGTCGCTGGAAGCTTCCTCTTGTTCTGGGTTTTGCTTCGTCAACATTGCATCGTGGTCAAAAGACAGGTGGTGCTTATTTTTCCTCCAGGCAGCTGAGCTGGCAACGTGGGTATACGCTGCGGAGGTGCTCCTCATGCGTTCTCCCCTCTCAGTCCCCCGTGCATTCAGAGCTGCAACTTTAAACTTTAGAGTTGTAAAAAAGGTGAATGTGGCATAGTAAAAAGTAGATTACTGGCTCACAAATATTCTTGAGTAAAGAGTAGAAGTACACTTTGAGAAACGGAACAGGAGTATTACTGAACTTTTTTACTCGTGTGCTTTATTTGTAATCCATTAATAAGGAGACACCCACACATTCTCCAACTTATACAAACACATCCACCTCCCCTCACCAAGTCTGGTTTAAGCCCCATTCTAATATGTGCTGTGATTTCTGTCAGCAGAGCTTGTTTGGGTACATTTGGATTAAGTTCTCTAAGCTTAGCCAAAGAGATAATAGCTATTTTTCATTGGACATATTTGTTTTTCTCAATATTTGCTATTTATCTTCAGTTTTTGTTGGTTGGGTGGTATATCTCTTGTAACTCCAGGCACAATGTCGCTGTATGCAAGTTAGAATACAGTATGCTTGACGGTGTGCGTTTATGTCTGTCCACTGAGGTTAGGAGAACATGCATTATCGAATGCACACGTCTGTGGTATGTGTTTGTTATGATGTCAGTGATAATTGTGGCAATGGATGACTAAAATGATCTAAAAAGAGACCGAAGCAGCTCCAAAGCTAAATGATCATGTTGAGCACCATGCTCCGAAGTCTGGCAGATATTTTTTGGACTTTTAGAAAGTTGTAGAGTCATTTAAATCTATTTTGTTAATGAATTTGTTGTTACATTTTTCACACTTGTTTGTTTCAGCTTCTAAGTTGTGCTCATATTATCTGTTTTATCTTGTTTTAAATTTGATATTCTAGGTCATGTTTTCTGTAATCTATTTTAAAAAACATAACCTAGTAAGTAATAATGGGCCAAGTATAACATTTTATAGACAAAATTATTAAACCAGAAATCCTCAGATCAATACTGAAAATAATAGTAGTAGTAGTAGTAGTTGCCACCAATGACAATATAATAATGGAAAGCGTATGCGTGAGGTTTCTAAAGAGCCATTTTGAAGCTCAAAATCTGTAGCACTGGTTGCTGCCATGTTGGTAGTCCTTAATCTAAAAATCGACAAAGACGTGGATCATTGTCGGACCTATGGCGGGCCGAATGACACCTGGTTGCTCAAACAAGCCATCTGTAACGGCACCCTCCTGTCAATCAAAGAGGCCACGCAGTTAATTATGCATAACTTTAAGTCTTAATATCATTTGAACAGGTGAGTTAAAAACAATTCAGACTCAGTACAGTTGTCATGAACGGGAAATTAGCTATAGAGACCAAAACTGTTTTTTGAACCAGGCTGTGATCATGTTTATTTCTGCTGTGAAGTTGGACATTTTAATGTGAGGACTTGGAGATTGACATGCTCTGTAGCCAGCCTCAAGTGGACAGTCGAGGAACTGCAGATTTTGGCACTTCGGCATTGGCTTCACTCCAGTCTCCATGTACTACTGAACGTGTACTGAACGTTCCTAAAACAAGTGGACAGTGGATGATACATGGTTGAAGACTTTAAATATTTCAGAAATGTGCTCAGACGGCAAAGAAAAGTGGGACTGATTGAACAGTTTTTTTTTTTTCCCAGTGTTTATAATGTATGTATTGCTTTAGCGAAAGTAATTTTACTTTGAATAAAACTAATAATTGTGTGATTAAGTGAGCCAATTGGAACTCTGTTCTGCAAAAACATGCTGTATTTAACTCTGTTGTTCTTCCTCTAAAATGTGGTCTTTACTCTTCGTGTCTTTTTTCAGAGATGCTTGTCTCCAGCCAGTTTCCAGCACTGGAGGATTTTTGTCTTGTTGTCTGCCATGTCTGCAATCAGGTGGTCACTCCTCAGGGCATCCTCACACACTATGGTAAGACCCCTCAGGGCACAGTCCCACACAAAAACAGCGGCATAATCATACACTTCATGAAGATGCACATTTCCGGGTATCACACAGGCACAGAACCAACATACTCACTCACAGACTGCCATTCAGATCAATACAATAATTTCTGTTTCATTCCTGTAGGGCTCTTTAAAACATAGCCACCCTGCAACGTATGCTCTACACAAACAAACACCACTTGCTTATGCTTTGTAATTCTCAGCAGGCTGATATTAACTGGAAAACACTAAATAATTTACAGAATAATGGACCAGATGTAGCATTGTGCACAAGCTTTTTTTTACCCAAACAAATAAGTGTATGGAAAAAGCTAATAATGAGAATAACCATTTTCTGCTCTTAAGATAATGCTTTTGAAATAGGCTGATCTTTTTTTGATTCTCATGTGCTCCTAAACTCAAACAAATGTGCAAGCAAAGAGAAGACAGGCTGACCGGTGTAAAAATGTACAAATGTACCGCTTCCCTGATGTTAATGCTGCAGAGTTCTTTCACTCAGGGTTGGAAAATGGTGAAAAATGTATTTGAAAGGAAGGTTGTACAGCAACGCCTTCAGGAACCGATACACATAGAGTACACACACATACAGCTCAGCTCTGCTTTATACCCCTTTAGGCCTACCTTAATTTTCTAAAATGCAATATTTGTTGCTATGGAGACTGCAATCTTTAGCCACAAATCGTACTGATTAAGTTGAGATGTTGCACACTTATATTAAACATTAAAAAGGTATTCTAATCTATATTCAAGTGTGGATTTAAAATGTATAGAAAGTAGGCAGTAGTATTTGTTGTTGATCTCCGCTCTCATTGGTCTACCTCTTGTTTGTTTTTGATTGTGGGCTCAGCGCTGTTTGCATCTGCCCGCGAGCTGCTGCTTCCTTCTGTTGGTGGCACGTGCACCAGCCTGAGCCGTCTGTCTGGTTGAGCGCGGGTTGGGACACATGGTCAAGCTTAATGAACACACACACACACACACACACACACACACACACACACACACACACACACACACACACACACTTTTCTCCCTGAGAGGAGAGAGGCCAGTGGAGTTGCATGCACACACATTTCTCACTTTCTGTTTCTCAGCAGAAAGAGGTCAGTGGTATTGTGAGAGAGACACACACTCACACACACACACATAGATTCCTGGCAAGCGCTGTTGTTTTGTCCCTGCTCCTGCACCCTGTAGCCCCCCCCCCCCCTCTTACCACCACCACCACCACCCCACCCTTGCTGGCAACATTTCTACTTGCTGACACACACACACACACAGAGTTGGGTAACAACAGGTCTAAAACACACTCATGCTCACACACAGACTCAAAAGTGGGAATCTCCTGAGAGCTCATCCCAGAAAACAAAACTACCACCGGGCCTTAATGTGCTGACAAGCAGGCGTTGCTGTGGACCAGCAGGCCAAGTCACATGCTGATTAGTAGAGAAGTCGTGTGCTTGAGTCATTTTCATCTCGTTTCATCGTATAATTTTATGTTTCTAATAACTTTAACTGTAGAGCAGTGACCTCGACGTCGTACCGCCTGGCCACTTGAGTTGATTCATTGACTTCATTCTTAAATTTGAAGCATTATACTCTGTGTCAAGGCATGAAAAATGCTCCTCCTCGACCTCTGCTGAGTAGATTGCCTCTAGGAACTGGCCCTGTCAGGATATTCTTCTGAGGTTTTTATGCATTTCCTCCCATTGTTGCACATTCCCATCATGTCACTGTAATATGGAAACAAGTGCAGTGCCATTGTTCCCTGCTGGAGATTTTTATTCATTTTAATTGCTTATAGGCGTGTTTGTCTTTGTTTGTGTGTGTGTGTGTGTGTGTCCATCATGGGACCTGCTTTCATGCTTGACCTGTGCACTGAAGCAGACCCTACATATAGAGAAATGCATGCACACACAGGAGGAGGGGGATGACTGCCTCAGGGGTCAGTGCCTCTGAGTTATACACGCCCAGTTTGCTGCTCAAGCTTAGCTGTGAGCGAAGAAAAGAGTGGACACAACTTCAGCTGGATAGACGTTAAATATATGCCAAGCCTTGTGTTTAAAAAGGTTAATATATACTGCGTTATGTACATCAGAGACTTGTTCCATTTAGTGGATTTGTTTATTTAAATCGCCTTAGAGTAAGGCAAGCATGTATATTCTTAGCATAAGTGGCCCCAGTGGGATATCAAATAAATCCCTCGTACTGGCAGTGTTCGTACAGTCCTCACTCCAATGAGCTTGTAAAAGAAGAAAAAATGTGCAAAGACATTGTTTTTAATGCTTGTGAGTGAATCTCAGCACTTATTATCTCCGCACCAGGATGTTGTAAAGGCATTTTCCCAATGAAGATATGCAGTATGATTTCATTTTAAGTGCTTTTAACAGGGTTAAGTATGATTACTATGAGTTTATTTCAAAGAGAATTTGGGGCCTGAACACCACGACAAATTAAAGAATGCTTTTGAAGTTGCGTGTGCAGATAAATCAACTCTCGGATATTTCAGTTCATTCCTTCCTATTCTCTCATCTGCTTCTGCACTCTTTCAGTCTGACTCCCCTGCTGTGTGTGCGTAACTCGACTATGTGATGAAAGGGTCATGTTGTTGCTGTTGATGGGAGTTGTCTGTCTCTCTCTCTACTCGCCGTCCAACTTTTCTCCGTAGTGGTGGATTAATTGACCTCTGAGACACGTCAAAAAAAAAAAAAGATTGGTTTCTCTTGGTTTAATATCACTGCTAAGCTAACAAGTGTTTGGGTCTGCTTGATGTTTTGGTGTCTTGAGTTTGTTGTTGTGTAAAAGTATGTGTGAAAGTGCGTGTCTGTGTGTGTCTGAGCTGTGGCAGACTCGTTCATTACACATGATGTTTGTCTGTTGTTGGAAAGTTTTGCCCTTAACCACAGAAACTCTGCTTAGTTTCATTTACTGGTGGTGTTGCTCATTTCACTGTTGTGGTGTTGTTATTGCGTCTTGGCTGTGTATGAACCAGCTGAGGCTCTGGCCAGTTAAAATACCAGTTGCTACTGTGCGTCAGAAGTAGTTTCTTTGCTTTTTTGTACTCTTAAGTTTGTACGGTGCATGGCATCAAAATAGTTTTTACTATTATTGCATTACCATGACAACCTCCAACTGTGAGCAGCATATTTTAGGGTTGTTAATGTGGTGATTTTGATATTTCTTCTGATTTTGATGTGTTTGAAATGTGGTTAAATGTTATTAAAAGGACGAGGCAGGTCAAGGTTGACTCACAGGCTGTTCTTAAGGGACCCCTTGGGACCACTACATTATAGGATCTTGAGTTAACCTCCCCTTTGCTTTGTTACATTACATTCTGCCCTGTTGCATTTGATTTCTAGGTACCCTAAGTGACTGAGAATCTTTATAGATGCTTTTCATAATTTCCTCATACCCATTTTTCTTTCACTCTCTCCCCTGCTTCTCTTTCTCAATGTAAACAAACCCAGCTGAGCTCGAAGAGCCTCCACTTCCTCATCATGCAGCAGCTCCACCCACAGGATGAGTCGACTAGCCAATCGGCAACCAGCTGGGCTCTCAGCATTGCCATAACGACAGGCAGGCAGGAGAGCGTAGTAGTGAGGGTGCCCTTGTGGTCGAGTGGCTTAGTGACCTTGCCTGGGCAGCCGTCCATGCATTGTAAATCAGTACGTTAGCTCCCAACCGACTCCTCGCTCACAAGATGAGTTCTGTTACAAAACACAACATATCTGAGTGTGTTTTGAGGTGAAAATAAGTTGTTTATCAGTCATTTTGTCTTATTATAGATACAGATTTACTAGCTGTAAAGGTTTAATCATTTTTGTTAGCCACCAGTTTAAACTGCCCGTGATTAAGTTGTTTTAATTTTCAATTCTCAATCAGTACGTTTATTCTTTTGTTTTGCAGAGTTACTTTTTTTTCTCAAATTGTACCTTTTCATCGCAAAACAAACTGCACGTAAAAATTTTTTGCTCTTGTATTGAATAGAAAAATTAACAGGAATCCAAAGAAAACAAAACACACAACAGAACTTGAATAGCAAGTATCAGGAATATTATAGAATTTAAAAAGGTGAACTTGAAAGCAGGGTTTTATATCTGTAACTTTAGTTTTTCTAAACTTGTACATTTACGTTTGTATCTGTAACCGTAGTTTACAGCCATAGTTATAACAGTTTAGATCAGCTTTGTACAAACCTCAGTGTACAGAATTACACAGTAAATGTCAAAAATGTAACTGAATGCAAAACTGAGTTTGCAGGAATTCACTGAAATGTTCATCCTACAAGTGAAGTATGTATATGAAAGCTTGCAGCACAGAATTCATAGATACAAAGTGTACACAAAACCCTGTTTTTAAGTACACCTTTTTTGCATGATATAATATTCCATACAGGTTGAGTTGGACCCACAAAGTCACAAGTTCAGGGTCTATTTATTTTGGCCAAATAACCGCCAGGACACATCTGATATCATATTTCTTCAGATTTATTATTGACCTTATTCCTGTCTGGAGAATCTGCCGAAAATAAGAAATAAAAAAGAACACCACATACATACACACACATGCAATTTTGTCAGTCCATTCCTACAGTACATCTTCATTGAACTGTACAGTTGCATTGACTTAAATAGTGTGTGTGTTTTTAATGTGTGAAATAATGCGTGATTTAATGTGTGAAATTGTCACTGTTGTAGTCGCATACCTGCGAATGTGGCTCTGGACTTTGATCCTGCTACTCTGAGTGCAGCTGCCTCTGCTTCCACTGGCCTATTTACACACCTGCCACACACACAAACACACACACACACACACACACACACACACACACACACACACACATATATATATATATATATATATATATATATATATATATATATATATACACACACACATACACTAATTATGCTCTTACAAAATATTATATACATATGCTCTATTATGCATATAGGCTATAGGACAAAAATACACATACACGGTAAATAAATTTGCAACGTTGTACCACACACACACACACACACACACACCTGTTATACTTATGCATGCAGTGGCTAATCTCTTATATACACACAGACACACTTTGCACACACACATTGTGCACACACTCTCCCTCAGTCACCTGCAGCACACATTCATGTGCACTCATGCAGTCTGAGCAAACACACAGGGTCGGTCAGGCTGTCTGCTCTGCCCTTTTGTTCCAACGTGCTACTGTTAGTAGAGTACTACTACACTCATTAACTGGGTTGTCCGACATTGTGACACACACGCGCGCGCACACACACACACACACACACACACACACACACACACACACACGCACACGCACGCATACGCGTACACAATCCCTTATGCTGCTCACTGAGTAAAGCATGACATCAGTGCTATTTCGTCAGGAGTTTGTTTCACACTAGTCAGTCTAGTAGCTTGTCAACTGAGACAGAGGGTGCAATGAGTGTTCTGGACTGGAGAGTCTCCTTCAGATCCAGGTTCAGCTCTTGGTGTAGTGTGCTTACGAGGGAGTGGATTGCCCCTGTTGCCTCGCAAACGGAACTCTACAGGTGCAGCACCTGTGGATTTATAAACTCAAGTTTGAAGGCATGTGGTTAGGCTGTGGGACCCTCAGCTGGCGGCGCTCAGTGGTCTTGCCACTTAACTTAAGCACGGATTTGGGCCTAGCTGAGAGTACGTCACATCCATAACAGCCTTCATATCTGGTGTTTACCCGTAGCAAAGCCTGTTAGACGGCAAAGCACCTTGGTTGGTGAGTGCTGGGTGCCAAGGCGGTGCCTCGACGGGATAAATCGATAGCGAAGGCTGCACACACTTGCTTATAGATTCTGGAGTTGCATCCAGGTAACTATAACTTTGCCTGTTAGTCAGTCACGGTGTGGGTGTGTGCATCTCGTTTCAGGGAGTTGTTTTAGCTTGACTTTGGCTTGTACATGTCATAGTCGCTTTCAAGTATTTTAAGGAAGGGCCTGAGAAAAGATGTGTGTGGACACAAGTATATTTGCTGTTAATCAGTGTAATTGTGAGCATATGCGGCTGTGCATAAGTGCAGTTGCATATTTGTGTAGTTTTATTTGTTGATCGTTGCATGGATGGACATTATTCATTTGCAACAGTATGTGATCATGTTTGCAAGGTGAATGTTAATGTCATCAGATAGCAAATAGATATGGCCTTTTATTAAAGGAAAGGCTTTTTTTTTTTCGAACACACACACTGTAATTAACTTAAATTTAGCAGTCGATATATTCTACCTGTGCCTGCTACTATTTAATCATGTCACTGCTCTCTTCAGTTTTAGCATCTTATCAGCAGACAGGAAATTCAGCGAACCACATGAGCTGATGGCATCCCAAAAATAACAACTTTTTTAACAACTGCTTTTTTTTACCATTTTATCTATCAGCTAAATCTCGCAAGACCTCACTCATACGTTGGTTGTTTACATCCCAAAGCAGCTGGTAGCTTAAAACAAACTTTGAACTGTGAAAATAATATGACATGAATCATTTTTAAATACTTTTCACACCACTGTTAGCAATTCAAAGTAATGTTTTACTGTGCGCAGTGTGTTTTCCCCGCCGCCTCTCTCTGTTTTTATGACACGTTCACCCCTCTGTTTTCATTCAGGTAGCTGGGGTGTAGTTTCCCTGTGAGACAGTCAGAGAGAGACAAACAGCCCTGGACCACACCCCCTCATTCCCTCCCCACCCTTCTCCCACAAAGACATGCATAGCAAAAACCGTAAGTGTGAGCTCGTCTCCCCTCCTACGTTTTTTTTAAACCCCCCCCCAACACACACACACACACACACACGTCCTCGTGATTTATCCCCCTCTACGTTTCTTTCTGTGTCTCAGCATCCTTTCACTTGTGTATTCTGGTCAGATCTGGGTCAAAAGGTATTTATAATTGTTGCTCTCGTTTGAACTTCACATGATAGATTGGTGGAGTTTATCACACAAGGACACTTCAGATGGTGTCTGGCAAGTTGGTAATTAGAGAAAAATACACTTAATTGATTTGTAAATACTTCATTCTTTTTGTGGAAAGGTTCTGGCACAGATTTGTCTCTCCTGTGTTACAACACAGCCATCTGGCACCTAAGCAGGGTAAAAAAACTAAACATGTTTAAGAACCACTCTGCACTACACTCGGGTGCTAGTAAGATGCAAATCAGATCCAAAAAAAAGTACCCAGATCCAAAAAAGTACCTACTAGCAATGCATGATCTTGAAAGTAGGAGTGTGTCTTGATCTTTTGAGTGTGTCTTTTTGTGTGTGTCATGAATCTACGTGACCTTTTAAGATCTTTTGTCCCTGCTTCTGTCTTTTACCTTTTTCAGAGAAGCGCCACATTTCCCCCGTCCCCTCCCGGAGTCCACTGGTCCCAATGAAGCCCAAAGCACCTGCAGTGGCCCCCGCTGTGGCTCCCAGTCCTGGGGACACGCTGGCCTTCAGGGTCCCTAAAGATTACCCTCACTCCCGCTTCAGCAAGGCGCCACTTGCTGTCTACCCACCAAAGGGGGCACGGAACAAGACATGGTGGGCACATACTCACTTCCCCACAGAGTTTCATAAAATGCTGCTTTGGCTGCTCCCTAAACATTTATACAACGTTTTAACTACGCTCTTCCCCTCTCCAGTGTATCCCTCCCAGTCGTAAGTCTGGAGAAGATGCCGTGCCTCAACCGAGCCGACTCGGCGTCACATGTGCGCCTCACCTCCTCCTCATCCTCCTCTTCTTCCTCCTCCTCTCCCTCCTCCCTCAAATCTCTGTCCCTCACTCCCCCATCCTCCCACCGGTCCAGCGAGAAGCTCATGAATGGCCGCAGCACCAGCGGGCCGTCCACACCGCGCTCCACCACCACGTCTCCATCCTCTCTGGACGGGCGGCCCAGTCCGGCACGCTCTCCCCTAGACAGGCGGCCGTCGTCTACACCTTCTCCTTCCCCGCTGGACCGGAAACCCTCACCATCACCCTCACCTTCGCACAGATCCGGCACTCTGCTGGTGTTGTCTGCGTCGCCATTGGACAGGAAGCACCAAAATGGAACTAAGACACCCTCCAGGTCGCAGAAAAGACTCTCAGGTCAGTCCTAAAATTTTGTTTTCTGTATCGATCCAGATGAAATCCTTCTGTGTGCATGCTTTCTCTTGCAATTTAATATTTCAAAGTCACACTCATTTAGTCTTCATGGCTTCACAGAGCTCCCACAGTCCTCTACTGCTGACTAATGGGTTCAGTTGAAGGAATGAAGAACATTTAATAATTTAATCCTGCCTGTATTTTCATGATTCTAAAACCATAAACATTCCTGCACTGAAACAGTTAACATTTCTCTTTGCTCCTTAAATTGCTCTCTTAAGCCTTACACAACAATTCCTACATAAACATACATGCATACGCTCTCACAAGCTCACACACTCAGTATTTCTTATCTTCATATCCTTTGGAAAGCTTCCAGTCTGTTTGGCTGCAGACAGGACAATGTGTTTTTTGGAAAGAAAGAAATGGCTCCCTATAGCTTTTAATGCCTTTCTCTCATTTTAACTTCCAAACTCTCCTTTTATTTTAAATTAACATGGATGCCACATGCGGACATGCCACAGCAATAAAGTTAAGAAGATTTGTGCTGCATGCTTCAGGGTCTGGTTGTTGGTGTCATTTCTCAGCTTTTCCTCTTCCTCCCCTACTCATTTCTCTTTTCTTTCTTCTCGTCGTTTGCGCTGTAGTCTCGCTGTGCTCTTAGCCTCTGATTTACACCCTCTAATTCACGAGCTCCCACTGCCAAGAAGCTGCTTGTCTTCTTGAGAGATTTCCCCCACCTCCTGCGTGTCTATATTTTTTCATCCTCTCACTCTCCACCTCCTGCCTCGACCTCCTTGTTTTCTCTCTCTCACGCACTCCTACTCTGGCCTTGTTTATTTATTTTTTTATCTTTCACACACTCCCATCTCCTCCTTTCACCATTTCTCATCATCTTGTTTCTCACTTGTTTTGTTCTTCTGCTTTCTGTGTTGTTTGGTTTCCCTTTCTCATCAGTGTCTTCCTTAAGTCTGTTAACACTAACCATCTTCCTCTCTCTGCCTCTCTCAACTTCCTTTTTAAGTTTGTGTGAACTTACTTACTCACTGAGCATGTGAGTTTGTTTATGTCTAAGTGCGTGCTTGTTGCTGTTGGACTTTTGTGAGTCCACTGGTATCTACTGGAGCTGTCTCATACTGCAAACACAAAAAGATTACAGGGATTATAGGATAGTCCAACACTAGATTACAGCCCTGTGACAGTAACACTCTTTAAGATAACCTGCTGGCCGGAGGTTGTTGCTGGGCGGCTAGATTGTGTTGGTCAACAAAGGTCTCTCTCCCACTGAGCAATGCTTTCTCTGTAGAAAAGCACTGAAAGTTCACTTAGTGTAAACATTCACTGTTTGACCCAGGATGTAAAAAAATAAAAAAATAAATGCAATTGATTGTAGTAAGTGGTTAATTTAGATGTTTTTTATATATGAAAAAAAAACCTTATTTTTCAATTTATGATTAATTTCACTAGTTAAAACAATTTAGTCACCAACTATACTGCAGCAACTGTAGACAAGATGCATCTTTAAAACTGAGTCTATAATAGCAAGTAACAGTCAGCAAGTTTTAAAGCGTCCTCTGGTTTAACCATACTATCTAAAACACTTATATGAAAGAGAAAATGAACTCGAGTGTTAAAAGTAATTGCCCAAACAGTCACCTGTAAACATCAATTAGATTTTGGCAGAGCTAAAGAGTGGATGTATTGTTTCGAGACGATATGGTGAAACTGAGGACTAGTTTAAAATCTGTGTTGTCATTATAATCGCTCTTGTTGCAGCCTTTTTGGATTTTGGGGACCAAGCAGGTAGTGATGAGGCAAAAAAAATGTCTTTTTATTCACCAAAAAATGAAAATATACTAATTATATGAGTCCAAAAATAGTTCAACAACAACAGCTGACTTAGACCTAATGAAATGACAAAGAGAGGGAACATATTTATAACATAACACATCGTTGGTGGACCAAATTAGATAGACTGCTTTCTAAGAATAATCTTAACTTTTGGTTGTTTGATTATATAATGATTACCTGTGCCTGCGTCTTATGTACAAAAGGCTAAGTCCTTACTGCGGTCAACTGTGGTCCTTCTGCGTACGCCCCCTCTCTCTCCCTGCTTTTCTGTGTCTCTTCAGCTGTCCTGTCAAATACAGCTATAAATGAAAAAATAATATCAAATAAAATATTAAATATACCTATGGTTGAGAAAGAAATGGTCAAATGAAAGTGAAAATGTGAGAGTGAATGGACATTAAATTCCCAAATTAGGTAAGTTACCACAGTGGAATATGACAGTGTTATTGACTCCCAACATCCAGGCAGTTGAATTTGTGATGTGCTCATGAAAAGGACGTTTGGTGACAACTGGTGAATTAACCCTTAAAGCCCCTGAAAACATGTAACTAATCTTTAGCTTTAGGTGATAAGTTTAACACTCACACAGCTAATCTTCCTTTCTCAGGGCAGTGCGGATGCGGTTTGTGTACACCTAAGAGTTTTCATCACGTCAAACACATTTTGACCTGTGAAGAGCTCTTTACAGTAAACATCAGAGATGTTGGCAGCAAACTGACACAGTCTTAACAGTTACATTTCATCGTCAAAGTACATATCCTCCTCAGATTCTTCTCATTAAAGCAGGAGAGAGTTTCCTCGGCTGCCAGTCACAGTTGACTCTTGTCAGGCTGCCAGTGTGTCCTGTCATGAGTGATTTGTCACAGCTTGCAGGATCTGTACAGTTTATCTGTTTGAAACTGGAAGCGTTGCTACTAATGTCACACAGAATAGCACTACTAGACTACAGTATCTTTAGACCATTTAGACCACGAATGAACGAAGGGAATGAACAAAAGGAATACGTGAATAGACAAAAGTCAGCGAGTGAACTGTCGTCTCAAAAGAGACAAATTAATAATGCACTTGTGGTACTGGAAGGCGCCCACTCCCAGCTAATGTGATTTCTTACTTCAACGAGGGAAGGGAAAAAATGGCTAAATGATGGTGGTTAGTCTAATGTGTGTGTGTGTTTTGTTTCTGTCTTTTTACAGGGAGAGTGTTTGATCCCAACAAGCACTGTGGAGTCCAGGACCCCGAGACTAAACGACCGTGCACTCGGTCTCTCACCTGCAAGGTAACAACAAATACAGACACTCGCACACACAAACACACCATCGCTCACACTCTCCTCCACCTCCGTGTAATTTCTGTAAAGGCAATGACCCTTCTTCCTGCTTCCTGTCTGAGGCCGTCTGACCAGGAAAGCAGTTTTGTTTGTTTATGAGAGTAATAATATCGAGAAGGGCGCACTAACATCACCACTGTAGGACTCCAACCACAGTCATGACCCGGTCTGCCGCCCTGCCTGTCGGCTGTGATTCGTCTGCACTTCCCATTTCTCAGTTAATGTGGGGTAGCAGTGCTGAAGTATTACAGGGCCTACACTTGCTTTGATGAGGTAATTA